>CM046859.1:49068296-49373989 GCA_025617745.1 Heliocidaris erythrogramma | reverse complement strand
TTATTTCGATTACAGAATAAAAATAAAGGATAACAAAATCAAGGGTAACGATTACAAAATCAAGAGTAACGATTACGAAGCAAGAGAAACGATTACGAAATAAATTTTGTGTACCACGAAAAAAATTTTGTGTACACAAAAGTTATTTCGTCGCAACGAAAAGTATTCCGTACCGAACGAAATCAATTTCGTGTACACAAAAGTTATTTCGTGGCAACGAAATGTATTCCGTCCCGAACGAAATCAATTTCGTGTACACAAAAGTTATTTCGTCGCAACGAAATGTATTCCGTCCCGAACGAAATCATTTCGTGTACACAAAAGTTATTTCGTCGCAACGAAATGTATTCCGTCCCGAACGAAATCAATTTCGTGTACACAAAAGTTATTTCGTCGCAACGAAATGTATTCCGTACCGAACGAAAATCAATTTCGTGTACACAAAAGTTATTTCGTCGCAACGAAATGTATTCCGTCCCCGAACGAAATCAATTTCGTGTACACAAAAGTTATTTCGTCGCAACGAAATGTATTCCGTCCCGAACGAAATCAATTTCGTGTACACAAAAGTTATTTCGTCGCAACGAAATGTATTCCGTCCCGAACGAAATAAATTTCGTGTACACAAAAGTTATTTCGTGGCAACGAAATGTATTCCGTACCGAACGAAATAAATTTCGTGTACGGAATTGCGTTAAGTTGCACACATAATGGATTTCGTTCAACGAAAGCAATTTTGTGTACACGAAATTTATTTCGTCGCGACGAAATAATTTTCGTTCGGTCCCAAAAGTCATTTCGTGTACGCAGTATACATTTCGTACCGCGAAACTGTATTTCGTGGTTACGAAATTAATTTTGTGAACGCAATTACATGACGAACCAACGAAATCTATTTCGCATGGGTCAAAAAAGTATTTCGTGTACGGAATTGCATTTTGTAAAAAATTTCGTACGAAATTGTGTAAACTTGGACGGAATACGTGCTTTACACTTGGCGCCCCATACCATAGAGAGATACATGCCGGTATTATGTATCTCTATACATGTACGAAACACACATAGCGTATTGCCAATGTCTCACAACGAACGCATGAGGACGCTAGACCAAATACTGTTTGAAACGTAGATCTGCCGTTATTTCAGCAGAATTTTGATTTCAAAACCACATTTATTTTCTTTTTTTTTAAATAGTAAATGAGCTCCGATTTCTATCTTACTTTCACATGTCACTAATTATAGTTCTAACAGTAGGATTATATATCATTGGACCACTTTCACGCTGAATTTGTTTGCAAAGCTACACAATACCTTTAATTTAATATATTTACTCTGTAGCATTATGAATGTAATGTTTAAAATTATGATTGTTGAAATCATTTCTGCATTTTAAAAGCAAAATAAGGGGTAAAGACACAATGTGAATGTAAGCTATATTATTTTCAACGAATATAACACGCATTAGAGAGGTGCAATGCATTATCACACCTGTGGATGTAGGGCAAATGCTACAGTCAAAAGCCTACACTACGCTAACCCTAACACTTAACCTAAACCTAACCTAAAACTCAATTGCAATCCTATAAGCAGTAACCCCTATATCTTTGACGAAATAAAGCCCAGTGGAATTTCGCCAGAGGAATATTTCAGTACTATTATATGTATTATCCATGGCATAATGTGAACTTAAACCTATTTGCATGATTAATTCATTGATAGTCTCATTATAATCACTTTAAATGCTTTCCTTGTCATGCTGCCTTTCGATGTATTTTATGATTCCGATTTCTTTCGATTAATTATTGGTGAAAAACCCAGAGTAATGATGAAATGGTCACAGAATGGCTTGGTAATCAGGTGATTTAAAACTGGTATTTCCAGGCCAGGTTTAGCCGCTTTCGCAACCATGGTAGAAGTCATACAATATAGTGCGGATCACTTTATCATCCATTCAAAGTAGAGCACTGGGTTTCCGCTGACAAATAAACATATCGCTCGTCAGTCATCAGCTCATTATGAAAAATAATTAAAACACAAAATGGCTAGTTTTATCCTGGCTGCATATTAAATGTATAAATCTGTATATAGTTATCGAGTTGTGCGGATTCACTTCTGCGAGTAGCTCTGCCGAGTGGCAATCGCTAACGAGCTGCCCCAATGCCGGGGGGGGGGGGGGGGGGGGGGCACTCGACCCAAAAAGTGGTGGGTATGTGCATGGGCGTTAATCGTTACGTAACTCTATTCATCATGGGGGTGACGGCTATTGTGTCGTCCCCCCCCCCCCATGATGAATAGAGTTACGTAACGATTAACGCCCATGGGTATGTGCCACCCGCAAGAAAAAAAAGGGCTTGGAACGAGCGTATCATGAAAAAGGATGAAATGATTTTAAAACGGGGCTCTTTGGAACTGATTACAATATAAATATGATGCTACGGAACTGGGTATTGTTTCACCAAACCGTCACAAGCACAAGTTCGCCGACATCCTATTGAAACGCAAGTTAATTTTAATACACGCGTTTCAATGGGATGTCGGCGAACCCGCACCTATGACCGCTTGATGAAACGCTACCCAGCTGGGCCGTATTCTGAAAACGATGTTATCTTTTATGTTAGTAAAACGACGTTAATTGTCCTAACAAATCAAAATCAGGACAAGTCATTGGTTAATGACTGCGCAAAGATGGCTTTGCTCGCGTAAAGTTAACAGAGACATCTGCGCAAGCACCATGATTAGTGTTTATTGCGCGCAATTGCAGTTGGTATGACAATTAACATAGTTTTTCTTAACATAAAAGATAACATAGTTTTCAGAATACCGCCCCAATACGATGTGTGTCATGTCTGGTCTTCGAAAGCGAAACGGGCCGGGCCGGGGCGGGCCGGCCAGAACGACCACAACGACGGAATGATATTCTCTCTTCTTTTTCTCAACAAGAAAAAATGGTATGCTTTGGAACGTTAATTTGAGTGTAAAAATGGGGGTCTTCTGGGCGGCACATACCCACCGCACACTATATACTGAGTGCCCCCCCCCCCCGGGCCCCTATGCTGATAATGAAAACCATAATTCAGTGCCACCCCGGTGGTGAATCACCAATACTGCTCGCATGGCGATTGTTGTTGCTACGGTGCACAGCGTTCTACAATGTTCTAGGTATGAAACTAGGAATCAATTTTAGATAAAACGCTTATACCATTTTAGCTTGCTAGATGGCATGTTTGCTCCAGACGTGGGTGATCAAGGGTTGTAATCATTTTCAATCTCTGGTAATTTTTCAGGGTCAGGTACATGTGTTACCACTCAGCCCATGGAACAGATTATTTGGTACGCAGTCCCTCTCTAATCCTCTTTTCGTCATTTTTGTTTTCAGGTGATGCCCTATGTTTGTGTATTTTTCCCTCATTACGTGACCTACAAACTAAAGTTGTCTTTTTCCTTATGACGTTTACAAGAGATCTTTAACATATCATATACACTACTTTGACAGCAGGAAGCAACTCTGAAATTGCACAAATTTCATAGTTTTCTTGTTAAAAGTACAAAGAATTTTCCAAACACTTAAGTTCTGCTTACAATGTAAAACATGGACATAAATAATGCTCAGTGTATCCTTATTGTCTAATCTCTTTCTGTTTTCAGGTGTTTTTATTTAATTTTTGACAAATTTCAGATGATAGTTGCTTCCTTTTGTCAAAATATGGAAATGCCCCCCCCCCCCCCTCCCCTCCCCGTAGCCTTATAGTATTATTGGCGGCCCGCTAAAATCCATTCAAAAAATAATGGTCGAATATTCCTCAGAAAGTCAGTACCCAGTTCCTAGATTCGAACGGAGTGTTTGAATGGTAGGCCTTTTCTCTTCTACACTGTATATACCATTGTATTGATATTACGATGCCATATTTTTGCCTGCAAAAGGGATACCTTTAAACCATGAGGTTTCATGTTTAAACAAAAGCACCTTGGAAAACAGGAACCGCGGAACGATTTTAAGGTGAAAGTGCTCTTTCTATAAATATTCTTTCTCTTCCATGTCTTCTCTTCCTTATCCGTGTACTTCTTTTTTTTATCGCACCTCCTGCCTCTCCTGAGATTTTTTTTCATTTGTCTCCAATGTAGCTCACGACACGAAGTTCCTCAATCCCCACCTCTCTCTGTCTTTCTCATCTCTGTCTGTATAATCTTCCTCTTTTTTACCCCCCCCCCCTTTCACTCTCTCTCTCTCTCTCTCTCTCTGTCTCTCTTTTCTCCTTTCTTTTCCCCTTCTTATTTAGTAACAAATTTTCTCCAGTTCATACTCATGTTATTTATATCCTTCATAGCATTAGTCTATATTCATCTCCTACTCTTTATATCCTGTCGCTAGATCCCCCTATCCTCAAGGACCGTTATCCCCGACAGTGGTTGTATCATATAGAGGGCAAGGAAAAGTTGAAAACAGAAAAAAGGGAAAGAAGAGGGAGAAAAAAAAGGGTAAAAGGGGCGGGAAAAGTAGATTATGGTACCCTCCCACCCCTCCCCAAATACGAATCCTTGTTAATTCTTTTTGCCAAAGAAAAAAACAAACAAAACAACGGGAAGAAATTATCGAATAAAGACATCTTTGTAGTTCACACATTTCTACAAATGTATTTATGAATTCTTCTGAAAGTTTAATGATCCGTTTCTATTTACCAAGAGTTATTTGAATAAAAAAACAATGTCAGACACTAAATGTATAAAAACTAATCGGTATGTTTCAAAAATACAAATGGTTATACTTATCTACATTCTCCGAAATCATACAAAATGGGGAGGTTACAAAACAAGATCCTTCATTGAGAAGGGTAAATAGAGACAACAGGGGAGAGTAGGAATACAAAATTTAACAAGACATATCGACCCAGGGTTGATACAGAATTGTATTTATCCGGTTTATAATCATTGATGATAGAAATATAGGTGAATACATTCTACATTAATCCTATGGGGGAAAAGGAATAATAATAAGGGGGAAAACATATGGAGAAGAAATATCATCCCGTATAGTTTTTACCCTTGAATAAATATACAATTTATCCTTAAAAATGAAAGATAATGCAGCGTTTGAAGAAGAAAAAGCGAAGGGGTAATAACATCAAGATATCCTTAATTTCCTTTTCTTTCTTTTTTTTATACATATATGAGGTTATAAAACACCTAAATAGTTCGATCTGTCACTTGAATTGCCTACAACTTGGATTTTTTTCTGGATATATCGCATTCCGATAGATAACAATCTTGTGTCATAGCTGATTCAATTCAATAATACCTCAGTGAAAAATGTTTCCGAATATAATCAATTTATAATTTAACCCATTCAGGAGAGGAATTATTTAAGGGCTAAATTTATCACTTTTTATTCTTCACATTGACAACAGTAATATATTTCTTTTAGTACTACATGGTTCTAATAAGGTGTAATGTCTTTGAAAACAATATATATGGTTAGCAATTTTTTTCAAAAAACAGGAACAAAATGAAATCCAAACATAACCCTTTTTTTGGCTTATCTAGTATACATTCACAAAAAGTACCCTACTTTTGCAGCAATAAGTACATACGCATTTACATGTTTGCGAACGTCACGAAAATTATGACCCCTTTTTCGTGACATTTCTTGCTCTTTCAAAAAAAAAATACCATTATGTTTTTTTCAAATCCGGAAACATCCTCAGAATTTACACAAAGTCAATATGAATACACCATGTAGAGGGAACCAGATTTCACACGTTATACCTCAGTCACACAAGACTGACTCTAGATCGACAAACAGACCGAACCAAAAAAAATCACATTACTCTGAATAGCCAAAAATCGGTCGGGTTAGAGTCGGTGTGAAGTCGGTTTGGCGGTGTGACTGAAGTATAAGACTTGTTTTACCCTCTTCTGGCTTACAGCTTTTCTGAGGGAATTTTTATAATTCTTATCCACTGTTTACCTTTAGTGTAAAAGGTATTGATGTGAAGCTATTTTGTCATTCGGTAATTTACAGAGAGTAAGAAGTTAAATTGTGTTAAACAAACTTACGGCTATAAGCAATGCACTTATACCCTATCTTAAAAATGCTACAAGTAAAAGCTAATTGTGTTATGAAATTTGTTCTGAGATCCCTTTTCGCAGGGTTTATGAAGGAACAGGGCCTCTCAGAAGAACACTTTAATATAATTGAATGAGTTACCCTGTTTAAACAAAATGAATAAATAGCAGAGAAATAAGATATTCCTCCTGACTTTTCAACAGCAAATTTTTGTTTTATTGCTTCAAAATACACATTTAGACAAGTTATATGGGGGAAATCCCCTTAACCCATGCTTACTGGAACCGGATGGTTCCTGTATAAAGCCTATGGGAATTCAGGCTAGCGTTTCGTCAAGCGTTTTGTCAGTGATTTTAACTGACAAATTTGCTCTCAGCCAATCAGATGCAAGGATTTCAGTACCTTATAACAGTTGTCGGTAAACATCACTGACAAAACGCTTGATGAAACGCTCCCCTAGGTTAATAACCTTAGATGAATTCAGAGCGGAGTGACATCATTCTCGTTATTCTCGTAATTAATAGAATCAATGGGCGTCTGTGGTTGGTCGCTGATAAAACCTTTGTTATCCTGACTCTTGCCATTCTCGTTGAATCCTGAAAAAGGGAGATTGGGAATTCATATATATATATGCATGTGCTGAGCATAAAAAACATGCCATTTATTTGAAGCATGATGTCTCAAGAACGAAAAATAGTCTAGGCAAGAAATCCAGAAATGTGCTTATTTAAGCTGCAAGAGGCATTTTTGAGGAAAAGCAAACAAGTAGGTTATTCTGAAAGGAAATTTTGTGCTGAATAAGAATATCTTGTTTGTGTTTCTCAAAATTGCCTAATTAGGTCATTTAATTAAGGTCAAAGGTCATTAAGTGCAAATTACATATTTTCACCAAAAATGCTTTATTTCACCTTCTCAATACAATGGTGTAAACAATTTTGCAAATTCACTTACAATAAATCACGCAGAGCATATCAAAATATCGATATTAATGGAAATTGTGAAAGAATTGTTCACTTATTTTGCCAATATCTCCTTAACCGTTGGCATTTCTGTTTTTCACTACGGGATGAGTTTGTGCCTGTTTTTCACACCAAAATTCACTTCTGATCAGTGTTCTCTGGCTTGCTTACATTGTTTTGGGTACTGAGGGACAGGAATATGGTATTTGGTTTCATTAATTGTTATAATTAAGACGGTAATTAGAGCCAAAGGCCAATTAGTGCAGAATACCAATTATCACGAAATATCATTTTTTTTGTGATACTGATGCTGCCATCCTGTGGTAGGCCCCTAATACAATAATTATCTCACATGCTTTTGTTCATCATCATCAGGGCAGAATCCCTACCTACTCTTCCTGAAGTGCAGGTGTCTTGTGATGGTTGTGTAATGGTGTATTACATGAGATGTATTACATTCCCACAGCATGTTCTACTAGACAGGTAGGTCTACTTGAGCAACATTCAGCCCAAATAGAAAGTGAAAGTGAATGTGTAGGCCTACATACATGTGCCACAATGCATACAATACATGCTCTTCTAGAGATCACATCTTCTCCAGGCTTTCGGAAACATATGGTGGCATTTGGAGAGGAGAACAGAAGTGACAAGAACTTCGCGTTCTGGTGGAGCTACATGGAGATGGTGGCTGTCTTGCTAGCCTTTATCCGAGCCCAGCGTCAAGGAATATGGGAGCTGCACCTTGCTGCGTTTCGTAAAATGCTGCCCTTCTTCCACAGATATGACCACACAAACTATGCACAATGGGGATGCGTATACCTCACACAGATGAAACAGTTACCACAGCCAGTGGAGGATGAGTTTAAACTTGGAAACTTCGTGGTAAAGGGTTCGAACCAACGCTTCAACCAAGTGTCCCCGGACCACAGTCTAGAGTGGCTGAATGGCATCGGAAAGAAGAGTGGCGGCATCGTTGGGATCACGAAGACAAACACAGCTCTTGCAAGATGGACTCTGTCTTACAATCAAAGAGCTAGTGTTTCGAATCAGACATACGAAATGATGAATGTTGGTTTGGAAACTGAGTGGACACCTAATGAAGCAACACCAGCTCGGATGTCTCGTGACAGCAAAGACGAAGCAAGCATCTGCACAGTGTTGAGGAGATTGAAGGTTATGACAGAGGAGAGACTGGATAGGCCTGACACACTGTTGAATATAGCAACTCGAGACGTGGCCACAACCGAAATAGAGGAGTCACTGCTGAATGCAAAGCAATTGGGACAGGATCAGCTGGAGATATTCGTGAAGGAGAGAATGGTTGATGAAAAGGTTGACTTCAGGGACCCACTGCGGAAAGCCAAAGCTGTCACATTCGCATCCTTGTATGATATGCGCACAGGGACAGAGACTTCGAAAGGAAAGATGGAAACTTTGAAAGCAGACCGGAACTTTTCACAGAGATTGATCACTGCATATCGAGCTGGCAGACCAGTTGATCTAAACAACATCCTCAACCATGAGTTGATGAAAGTACCAGTGAGCATTGCCGATACCTCTGGCAAATTGCGTACCGGTTCGAAATCTATCATATTTGGTGTGTTAACCAAAGATGTAAGTTGCCCTCCAGAAATCACCATTGGTAAGCCTGCCTGCCTGGTCATAGATGGACAAGCCACGGTGATGGCACTGGGGAAGCCAAGCGAAGTCCACACCTTCGGGCAATACGCCAGTATGTTTGTTAACCACATTCTGAAGCAGGGCAAAGAATATGACAGGATTGATGTGACCTTCGATCGGTACAGGGACCTCTCCATCAAAGGTGGTACAAGAGAGAAGCGTACAAAGAAGTCCAGGCCAATCCGCCGACTGATTGAAGACGGAGACGTACCCCTTCCACAGAAGTGGCCCGACTTCCTGGCATCCACTGAGAACAAGAAGGATCTATGTCTATTCCTGTCTAATGCACTCATCGCCGGAGCTCCTAGTGAGAAGACCATTGTGGTGGGTGGAGGTTTTGCAACAGAGACAGAAGTACAGAGTAATGATCCCACAATGTCCACAGCATTGCTGGAAGCTGAACATGAAGAGGCAGATTCAAGGATCGTACTTCACTGTATCCACAGTGATCCACAGACCATAGTCGTCTCTGCTCGTGATACTGACATCTTGATCTTACTTCTGGCACACTTCAACAAATGCAATTGCCAGCAGTTATGGCTGAAGGCTGGTACTTTGAAGAAACCAAAGTATGTTCCCATTCACACCATTAGAGATCAGCTCGGCCTTAGTGACCAAGTCTATGAAACCATGCCAGCATTCCATGCGATCACAGGGTGTGACACGGTGTCATACTTGTCTGGGCATTCCAAGAAGTCGGCATGGGATGTATTCATTGAACACCATCATCTACTCAAGGATCTTGGGAAATCTCCCACTGTATCCAAGGAGGTTGCTGAGGATGCTGAGAAATTCATCTGTCACATTTACAAGTCCTCATCCGAGAACTGTGACAAGGCCAGGGTGAAGCTGTTCACAAAGTGCCACGCACCAGAGTCAATGCCACCATCAAGTGATGCTGCCCAGTTACACATACAGCGTGCCAACTACCAAAGCCTAGTGTGGAGAGAGGCCTGTCATCCCAAACCAGATATTCCCTCCCCGACTGACTCCGGATGGAAACTGGTTGATGGGCTTCTAAAACCTGTCCTCACAACCTTACCACCCATTCCAAAGGCATGCAAGGACATTGTGTCATGTAACTGCACGAAGGGTTGTGTGAGCAATAGGTGCACTTGCAAGAAATGGGGTCTGCAATGTACAGAGGCATGCAAATGTAGCGAGTCCGATGTGGAATGCAAAAACAAGACAAATTAATGCCTTCATCTGCACCACAACATGTTTTTCCCATATAATGATAGGAACCTTGTCCTGGATGTATCACAATCAAGCAGTGATGGGAAAAGTCTTGGTAATGAGCTGTTACTGAAATATGTGCCAACGGTCGGGGTTAGGCCTAGTCGTAATTATTTTTATTTGTTTTAATTATTTTGTTGCTTTATATTTAATTCGATAATTTAGTTTATCAGATAACATTATTTTGAGTATTTGCAGCATAGATGGGGTAGAATTGACCAAAAATGGACATAAAAGTAATTTCGTGATAATTGGTATTCTGCACTAATTGGCCTTTGGCTCTAATTACCGTCTTAATTATAACAATTAATGAAACCAAATACCATATTCCTGTCCCTCAGTACCCAAAACAATGTAAGCAAGCCAGAGAACACTGATCAGAAGTGAATTTTGGTGTGAAAAACAGGCACAAACTCATCCCGTAGTGAAAAACAGAAATGCCAACGGTTAAGGAGATATTGGCAAAATAAGTGAACAATTCTTTCACAATTTCCATTAATATCGATATTTTGATATGCTCTGCGTGATTTATTGTAAGTGAATTTGCAAAATTGTTTACACCATTGTATTGAGAAGGTGAAATAAACCATTTTTTGTGAAAATATGTAATTTGCACTTAATGACCTTTGACCTTAATTAAATGACCTAATTAGGCAATTTTGAGAAACACAAACAAGATATTCATATTCAGCACAAAATTTCCTTTCAGAATAACCTACTTGTTTGCTTTTCCTCAAAAATGCCTCTTGCAATCATATTTTCTCAAAATCAAACCAGTCTATAAGTAACAACCATGAAAATCGCAGATTCGGAAAAAACAATTATCACGGCTCGCAAACGTGTTATATATTTAGACGGCATTATACCGATAACAATACATACATTCACTTAACAATTGGAGATGGAAAGAAATGTATAGCAGGGCACTTCCCCTTGACACCATTACTCTGTTGTTCTTTTTGTTTATGTGCTTTTGTTTACTTGTTTTAGTGATGGACACGCATTTCGAGAGAATCTAACTTAAAGCAACTCTGTTTTGCTTATTATCTAGTAGAGTTGTTCTTTAGACCAGCAGAATAAATAGCGCACTTGTGGAAAACCAGTAAACCACATCTTATATCTTTGCACGTATGAGACCGCGTGCTATCAATGTGGTCGGGAATTCTAGCTCAATATTTCCTAATCATTCTTGGGCGTATTACGTGAGTACTATACAATTTTTTACCAAAATGATCTTAGGGTGCAAAAAGAAAACTTACTTGGTGGTGATGGCATGATAGCATTGACAACCAGGTCATCCTCCCAACCGCTGCCGTAGCTTGCGACCGGGTAGGCCGGCTCCCCATGCTTAGGAATATCCAAACCTATGATAATAATAATAATAATTATTATAATTATTATTATTATTATTATTATTATTATTATTATTATTACTGCGACTTAAGGCGAAACCTTTTATCTCATCCTATTGTTAGGATTCGCCCTAACCCACGTTCGTTTCGCCCTAACGTCGAATTTCTATTGTGACGGAATAAACCTATTGTTAGGATTCGCCTTAAGTCGCAGATAGGTAAATTATAGTAATAATAACAATAATACAAATAATAATAATGATAAATGATAATTGTAATTATAATAATGATAATCATAATACGAACAATTATCATAGTAATAATGCTAATGATAATAAGAAGAAGAATCATGATAATAATGATAATGATAATAATAATGATTATGATAATAATAATGATTGTAGTAATAATCATAATTTTAATGATAAAATGATATTATTTCTTATAACTATAATAATAAAACGTAATTGTCTTCTTGTTTAGCACCCATGACCGTTACGCTGGCTTGAGACTTCACACCCGAAATAAGCCGATCTTTCATAGGGTTAAAAAGTTTAAATGCACAGGCGTACGAGGCAGCGAGCATGGGGGCCTGTAGCCCCTCCAAACTATTGAAATTACGATAATTTATTGATTGATTTGATTTTATGCAGATTCCACATTTACAATGAAATTAGAACAATATGTACAAATTACAAACACTCCAAAACAGAGAATACATGGATATGACAGAGAAAGATGACAAAAGGATATGTGGAGGGATCTACTAAAAAGCTTAGCTTGTGTGATGTAGACCCCCTAATCGAATAATGATACAATATTATATGTTTAAAAAATGATTTTTAAAAGATGTTTAGTACTACAGAATCGAGAAATGGCGTTGAAGAGAGACATACTGAAGCTTTTCGTCTTGCACTCATCGAAGTATACCGCAAGAATGAACAGAAAGCCGAAATCGAACAATATACCGAAAATGATTTTCGTTTAATTAATCAAATTAATTGTTTGAGAGGGAGAAAACTACGAAACAAATGATATGTGCATTATACACAGTAAGATTGGTGAAATAAAATAGATTTCGAGTGGAAATCAGTATTAAATATTATATATACGCGCATATATATACGCGTATATATAACTAATATAACAACAAGATAAATACATTATTATGGAACGAAAAGAAAAAATAAATAAAAGCAGAGTGAATTATTTACATCAGTATAAATCAATATGATTCTGGAAACCCCTACCTCATATTTGGGTAGCGGTGCTTTCATACTTTTTTTCGCTCCCGAAATTTAGAAACTGGAAATTGATATTCGGGTTCTGAGATAATGTACGTCAGCCCAGCCCCCCCCCCCCCCAATGAAATTATAGGCCCGTATGCCTATATGGTTGTACGTACCTTTCTTCTCTATCTCTGGATCTACTCGGAGTATTCTCAGACATCTGAAGATGCCAAACATGAAGAATGAGAGGATTGCGGTCCACACGAATATAACCATCACTCCCAGGAGGTTCCAGGCGAAATTCTACGGGAGAGGTAGGGAAATAAAAATATTGCTTTAATTTGATTTCTTTTACTGGTTTCTGTATCGTCATACAGTTTGATTAACATATTTTAAATACAAGTATTTTCGACAATATACATGTAAAAATAGATGAAATATAGAAAATAGAACAA
The DNA here is from genome assembly GCA_025617745.1 of Heliocidaris erythrogramma. Classification (NCBI taxonomy): domain Eukaryota; kingdom Metazoa; phylum Echinodermata; class Echinoidea; order Camarodonta; family Echinometridae; genus Heliocidaris; species Heliocidaris erythrogramma. The sequence goes on along the minus strand of CM046859.1, from coordinate 49,361,017 downwards.
ATAAGTAAAATCCATTGTGATTAATTCATAGATACAGCAGACCAAAGAACAGTACAAAAAGAAAAGGAAGTAGAATTAGGGAAAGAAGAGGAAGAAAAAAAATTAGAAGATGTACAAAAAGAAAAGTTAAAGATATGGTGTAAGACTAAGAAATAGACGGGGAAAGAGACAAAAGGAAGGAGAAAAATAAGAAAGGCAAAAAGTAAAAGAAATGTAATGGAGAAAGAGAAAAAAAGAGAAGGAGAATGACTATAGGAAGGGCAGAGACGAAAAAGACATACGAAGAGAATAAGATGAAGGTTAACGAAAAAGGAGAAGTAGAAGAACTAACTTTCTATTTTTAAAATCTACCTACCAGCCACGGTTCCCTGCTTCTGATGTCGAAAATGATTCCATCGGTCATGTCAAAGATAGGTGCGGCCAAAACTCCCCAGAAGCCACCTCCAAGATGAACTGCATGTAAGAATCAACCAATGAAAATAAAAAGGTCAGTGAGTGTAACTAACGTCCTTAAGAATAAAGTTGAGTCATGAGATTATATTCTGAAAGAAACTGTCTGAAAGCAATAGGGAAATGTTGATTATATAGTCCATAAGAATTGGTGTACGCTCTGAGGTTTTGGAATCAGCAAAATGAAAAGAAATTGACTCAGTCCTGCTGAGAGTCACATGCACTGCACATAGAAAAGTGATAATGGGACTACACACACACACGACCCGAACATTTCAGCTGTTTCTTGTCATATTTCGAAAGTGAGGGCATTTGAAGAGCGATCTCTTTTAGGTGAAATTTCTTGAATGATAATCTTCCAAACTGACATAAAGAGATTGAGAAAGCTCACATATCATTTTGTACCGTTCCCATAACTCAGCCTTCTCTTTCAGCAGGTCAATTTATCTACATTCCTTCTCTTTACCCAGATACTAAACAGGTACTTTGTATGAAGCGAACGTCATTGTCATGATTGTTGTTAAATCAACTTGTGCACGTGCACCTTTAAAAATCCCAGGAGACAGTCACTGCCGAGAATTTGCGGTGGTGATACCTCAAACCCACTAAACTACAGGCCAATATCTGTACTACCTGTTCTCTCCAATGTGATAGAAAAGTTGGTTTTCAAATCATAACATAGTAAGACCCAACCAATTTGGTTTTCGGCCAAACTTTTCACTATCATCGCTCTCTTGAATCTGACGGAAAATGCAAGTAAATCCGTTGATCGGGGTGATATGGTAGGACCGGTTGCATTTAGACCTAGAAAAGGCTTTTGATTTGTTCAGTCATAAGATATTGCTTTAAAAACTGAAATGTTATGGATTTGATAATGACTGTATACGCTGGGTTACAGATTATTTTTGAGTGAGAACTCAAATTACCGTTATTAATGCCAATTAATCATATGAAGCAATCGTTCATTGCGGTATTACACAAGGGAGTATTTGGGGACCATTATTTTTTTTAAACTATATATTCTTTGATCTTCCTAAAGTGGATAAATGTAATTACTTAAGCGTTACTCTCGATAAAGAAATTTAATGGAGAACACACATTGACTGTGTTCGCTCTAAAATCTTCTTCCTCTTCGTCCTCTCTAGCTCCTCCTAATATTTTTTTATGCTGAGGAGAGCAAGACCATACATAAACGTAGCCATTGATACTCTTTTATATAAAACGATGATACACCCTCACTTGGATTACATTACTGTAATACCGTTTGGATGAAGCTAGATTCAATGCCTTTGCAAAGACTCGAAATACTCCAAATCCAAGCACTCAGAATCGTTCTACAAGTGAATTCTCGGTTTAGTAGAAATGCATTGTACGAAACTCTTTCCATAGACTGCTTGAATGTTAAACTAAATAAGGAAGGACTTTGTCGTATTATTATTTAAGCTGTTGCATAATGTGTTACCTGACGTATTATTTTTTAGTAAATGAATAAGCTTAATGGGACGAATTTTTAATTTGTAAACGAATTTTTAGACGTTACTCCCAGTGTTAAAGATCGTATGCTTGATCTGTAATGCAAATCACAAGTCAGAAAAAATGGAACCCGCGGGATTCGAACCTGTCATCCAGGGCGAATCCAGGATTTTGTAAAAGAGGGGGCACAGAGCCGGAAAAGTACACAATTAAGGGGGCATTTTTTCATCGTGTATTTAAGGTGTGCCAGTTGGGTTTCAAAAGAGGGGGCACGGGCCGGTTTTTCCCCTATGTAATCCGCCACTGCAGTGTCATCAACCCCATCTACTGCTTGCCAGGCAGCGACTTAACCACCTGGCTATTCCGGTTCACGGTCAAGTCATGATGAACTGGAATCAAATACCCAAGATTCTCTTCTTTCTGACTCATTAATGTTCAACGGTCCGCCGTGGACAATAGTTAGTAAATGAAGAAGTTTAATGGGAGGACGTATTATGTTCCAAATTTGAACTAAGAAGACAACACAACTCTTTTTAAAAAAAAGTGAACGGATTATTCTCCTTCCCAAACCCCACACAAACTTTTGTAAAAAAGCATACTATACACAGCCAGTCAAATATTTAACAAACTCCCCCAAATTTAAAAACACAAAACAATATGCCGGCCTTCATAAAATGCATTGACCTCAAATATTTTTTCAATGAGTTTTTGAAGAAAAAAAAATCCTTAGACTTGATCATGACATCTTTTGTTCGTAAAATCATTTCTCTCTTTCTCTCTCTCTCTCTTTCTCTCTTTCTTACTCTCTCTCTTTCTCTCTTTTTCTCATTCTCTGTTTCAAATTTGTTGCAAATTTTGTTATTATTTTTGTTATTTGTAAACTTTTGTAAATATTTGTTGTTGTTTTTATAGTTATGTTTCTTTATTATTGTATCCTCCGGCAGAATACTTTGGACTCAGCAGCGTTCCGCCGCCGCCTTGTGTGCGGCGGTCACACTCTTGTGTGCACTCTAGCGGTCACATTTCTCAGCGATCTCTTTTAAACTTTGTATGGAGGTGTATCTTGGTACAATCTAGACACCTTTAATTTCTGGTGATGCTGCCCCCAGTGTTCCGTCTTTTATAGGGTAAAATGCCATATTTTGGGGGTAGTTTGTGTGCGCTCGAGCGGTCACATTTCTCAACGGATTTTGTTCAAATTTTGCATGAAGGTGTCTCTTGGTATAATCTAGAAACCTATGGATTTGGGTGATGCTGCCTCCAGTGTTCCGTCTTTTATAGGGTCAAGGTCATATTTTGATAGATGTCTTGTGTGCACTCTTGTGTGGGCTCTGGCGGTCACATTTCTCCACGGATTTCGTTCAAATTTTGCATGAAGGTGTCTCTTGGTGTAATCTAAAAACCTATAGTTTTTGGTGATGATGCCACTAGTGTCCCGTCTTTTATAGGGTCAAAGGTCATACTTTGGAGAATGGCGTGAGTGCACTCTGTAGGCCACATTTCTCAACGGATTTTGTTCAAATTTTGCAGGAAGTTGTCTCTTGGTATAATCTAGAAACCTATAGATTTTGGTGATGCTGCCTCCAGTGTCCGTCTTTTATAGGGTCAAGGTCATATTTTGATAGAGGTCTTGTGTGCACTCTTGTGTGGGCTCTGGCGGTCACATTTCTCCACGGATTTCGTTCAAATTTTGCATAGAGATGTAACTTGGTATAGTCTACTTTTTTTTTTTTTTTTTTAAGCTTTTTTTTGCCTTTATTCAGATTTTAAATACAAAATATATCACATCAAAAGAACAATTATAAAGAACATAATATTGGTACATCATACATTTCCTTACATTCTTTTTTACCAATAGTATTTTTAACACAGCTAAATAATTTTATTATTTCATACATTATAGAAACTAATACATTAATATACATCATGTACATGATATTATGAAAATTAATCAAATCACTACATACAAATTAGGAAATCTGAATAAAGATTTTCTTATAAAGCAGAAAAAAAAGGTGAAGGTACTATTTTAGACCCTCTAAATAATTAAGAAAGAATAAAGAGGCGCATTTATTTAAAGATTTCAATTTGTTGTCATTCTAAGTTTTGTTCTCATAAATGTTATCACGAAATTCCTTTATTTTTTAAATCTCCATTCAGATTATCAATACAAAGAAAATTGCACAGAACTAAAAATGTGACATTATTTTTCATACATCATAAACCATTAAATATTTTTCATTGAACATATTCAATCTAAAACAGATAACAAAATTATGTCAAAATGTATATTATATTCCCTTTTTTGAAGGCCATTGTATTTTTACTGAACTAAGATCTTTAATACATTGTCACAACATCAAAGGAACATAATATTTCGTGCAATATACTTTGTGCTACACTCGTATTTCCCCAGACATATAATTATATTTGCATACAAGAGATATACCTCGCAGACAAGAGATATACAATATGTTATAACGTTAAATTAAATCAATAGAGATTTGGCAGTCTGAATAAAGACTGCTTTATGGAAACAAAAAGGTGAAATCTTCAAGGCTCATGCACTCATAAAAAAATTTGCACAATGTAAAAAAAAAACCAAAGAAAAAACACGATTTTCTTTGGAGTTTCATAAATTATATCATTGTTTTTACTACGTGTATCTCTGTTATAAATGCTTTCATTACGATTATTATAATTGGTATTATTATTACGATTACTATAACTATTCTTATTGTTATTATTATAACTATTATTACTATTATTATTATTAATACTACTATTTATCATATTCATTATGGTTATTAACATGTTGTATCTTTATTACCCTCATTCAAAACATCAAGATAGTAAAATTTAACAGAATGACCATTCTCTTCTCCCATTTGTCACTAGTTAAAAGAAAAAACAAAAAACATACATATACAAATGAAGAAAAAGCGAGAGAAAAAAAAAATTATGCAGAGTGGCCTTCTTTATTTTGCTCCCACAAAACAAATACCACTAGTACAATGGAAAATATGCAATCTAAATATGATATTCAAATACATTAAAAAACGAAATAAAAACAATGAAGGCGCTACTTTAATACCCCTAATTATTTTTTTATGTTTTGTATGAAATTATCCTGTTAAAAAATAAATGAAAACAATCACTCAATGACTTGTAAATGGTTGGATCAGCGAAAAAGTAAAAAGGAGTGGGGAGGAGGAAAGACTAAAAAATGATCAACAAAAACCTAAATTTTACGATCTTGAAGGGATGAAATGTTCCCATTTTTTATAATGTATTGTTAGTTTGTCCTTTATTCTTGCTTTTTCATATTCAATTTTTTGGGAGTTCTCTATAGCCTTACAGATGTCTTTACAAGTTGGGAGCCTTCCCTGTTTACGACTGTTGTAAATCATATATTTGCCCATAATAAGTACGTGATTAACCAAAATATTATCTTTCAGATTTTCTCTGAAGCCTAGTAATACATCAATCCATTGTATATTAAGTAGCTGAAACATTTTCAGTTCATTTCCCACCTCCTTCCATATATTTGATATTTGTTCACATTGATAGAAGATGTGAAAATACGTTTCTATATATTTTTTACAGAACGAACATAAATTTGACTGAGCAAATCCGAATGTATGTAATTTATCATTACAAAATATAATGCTATGTAAAAGTTTGTATTGAAATTCCCTTAACTTCCAATCTAAAGTGCAAAACCTGGGGACAGAAAAACATGTTGCCACTACCGACTTATCCAAATTAAGAGCTAATACTTCTGGATGTTTAAAAGCAAAAGAATCTTGTATTGTACTAATGAAAATATTGTATAACATTTTGGATGTCACAGACTCCAGAGAATACACTTTTTTGTTAACGTTGAAGAAAATGATGGAATAGTCCAGATTATCGTTTAAAGTATCATCATTTTCTCTCTTCGCCTTCCAAGAAACTGGTAGCTTATGGTATATATCATTGAGCAGAAGTATATCATCTACATTTAAACCTTTCCTTATGAAATATTCCCCTGATCTGATATCACCCTCTGTATTAATCAAATGTTTAACTTGAAAAAAATGTGCGTCGTATAGTTTTTCATTAAACCGAAAAGTCCTACCTGTAATAAGAGTATTATTGAATATTATTTGATTTTCGTTACAAGTTTCTTTGGCAATAAATTGTTTCTCTTGTAAATAATTCCAGATACTCAGAAATTCCATATAAATATCGGGTACCTTTATTTCAAATGAATTACAGTTGTAATGGCAAAGAAATATCATCCTGCCCCCTACCTTATGGAATATAAAATCAAAAAATTGTTTCCATTTCATGTCATTATTACCTATAAGAAGTCTCTTAATCCAAATTACCCTTTGAGCACAGACCATGTATTTAAAGTTCAACATTTTTAAACCCCCCATATCATAATTCCTAAATAAAATGTTCCTTTTTATCTTATCATGACCATTCCAAATGAAGTTAAAGCAGATCACCTCTACTTCTTTGAATACCCATGACGGTACTGACATTATAGAAGATACATATAATAATTTAGAAATAGCAAAAACTTTAACTAATTGAATTTTCCCAAAAAGAGTAAGATCCCTTTGCTTCCACCACCCTAACAATCTTTTTATTTTGCTAAGAATTTCTTTATAATTCATTTCTTCTTTAACATTAATGTCAAGAGTAAAATATACCCCAAGTACTTTAACCAAGGAAACCAGTTTACCCAAAGTGATATTGGGTAAAATATTTTCATTTCGACTAGCAGACCCCAAATCCATTATTTGTGTCTTATCCTTATTAATTTTCAGGCCAGATACCTGAGAGAAAGAATCCATTATTTTTTCTAAGATTTTCATATCTTCTATATCTTTTAGAAAAATAGAACAATCGTCTGCATACATAACCAACTTAACTTCTATATTACCTATCGAAATACCTTTTAAATTTTGTTCTTTTCGAATAGCCAAAGCTAATGTTTCTATAATCAACAAAAATATGTACGGAGACAACGGATCACCTTGTCTTACGCCCCTACCTATTTCAAAATAACCTGTAGAATACCCTCCGTTCATGACACAACTGACGACATTATTATACAAAACTTCTATCCATCTACAGAAATGGGTGCCAAAACCATATTTTTTCATCAATGCTTTCATATATGAGTGTGAAACTGTGTCAAAAGCTTTCTCAAAATCAACAGTTACTAAAAACCCTTGTACATTGTATGTCTTTGTGTAAAAAATAATATCATCAATAATTCTTACAGCTTCCCCCATATTTCTACCAGTAAGAAATCCTACTTGATCAACATGTATCACTTCGTCTAGTACCTTCTTTATTCTCTCAGCCAAAAGTTTCGACAATAGCTTATAGTCAACATTTAAAAGGGTAATTGGTCTGTAGTTACGAATATATAAAGGATTTTTATCTTCTTTTTTAATTATAGTTATAACGCCCTGTTTTTGAGTAGTAGACAATTCAGCTTTCTCAAAAGATGTATTAAATGAATCTAAAACAAGGTCCCCTATATCATGCCAAAAAGTGCGATAAAATACAACGGTCAGTCCATCATTCCCAGGAGATTTATTTAAAGACATTTTATTTAATACTGAAGTACATTCCCGATCGTAATTTTATCATCACATAATTTCTTACTAGCTTCACTTATATTCAAAGGGGAGATGTCATGAAAATAACCTTCCGCCATATCAGTTCCATGATGTTCTAAATACAAGTTATGGTAAAAATGTTTTATTTCATTCAAAATTTCTTTGGGGTCAGTTATTTCTTCATTTTTATCTTCTAATTTCAATTTATCTATAAACGTTTTTCTCTGATTTGATGCCAGTAACTGCTTGAAGTAATTTTCATTGATTTCAGTTTCTTCAAACCATTTTGCACGTGATCTTATCTTTAAACCAACAACTCTCTGATTGTAAATAGTTTTGAATTCATTTCTCTTTAATTCTAAGTTGTGTAAAGTATTATTATCTGAGGAACTCACCAGTAAATCTTCTAGCTTCTGAATATCTATCTGTAATTTTCTTAATTTTTCTCTAGTTTCTTGTGCCCTGTTTTTGGAGTACTTTTTTGCTTTTTTCACGGATATTCATTTTAACAAAATCCCTCAAGACCCTAGGGTCTGTAATATCCTTGTTTCCCTGATCAATACAATTTTTAATTTCTGCTCTTATATATTGAACATATTCTACATCCAAGCAAAGACTATTGTTGAATTTCCAGTAAGATGGACCTATATTCTTTAAAACTTTATCTCCCAAGAGCAAACATAGATGAATTGCTGAGTGATCAGGAGCAATGGAGGGTATAATATTGCACTCGGAAATTTTGTTCTGCAGTTCATTCGAAATTATCCAATAATCTAACCTACTTTGAATTAAAGGGTTATTTTGTCTGTAAGTATATTGAATTTTGTCCTGGTTTCTTTTCCTCCATATATCTAACACATCAAATCTTCCAAGGAAATCCTCGAATTCTAAATTAAAAGTGTGATCTCTAATGCTCCCTTTACTTGAAATGTCCAGATCAAAATTTCGAATCATATTAAAATCGCCACCAACTATCATGCGGGAGTTGTTCAAATTAAATTCATTTAAGCGAAGGCTTAAATGATTAAGAAATTCTATTTGTTCCTGCTGTTTATCTCTAACGGGAAAATATACATTACAAAGAATGTATTTCATGTTTTGTACCCCAACCTCTAATAAAATGTACCTTCCGTCTGTATCACACTCGCTTCTTAATACCTTCAAATTCAATTTTTGTGAGAGTAGAATGCAAACTCCTCTGCTATGATTAGTTCCATGACTAAAAAAACACTCCCCACTCCATTCCCTTCCCCACTGATCCTCCACATCATTTGTGCTAAAAGTTTCCTGGAAGAAGATTATATCTCCTATCTGTTCACTCCACTTTACTATTATGTTCCTTTTGGTCACCTCTCTAAGGCCCTTCACATTCAAAGAAACTAAATTTAATACATTGTTTTTCGTATCCATCATGAAATTTTCACCTCACCTTGTATATGTACGGCCAATGCACCATTTTTGTCACCTTTCACCCTAACTTTTAAACACCCAACAAAAACACAAAAGCAAAACATCACAACACAGAAAGGAAAGACGCAACAAACACAAAACAGCGGACACTGCACAGATAATGAAGGGAATTGAAGGCCCATCACAAGTAGCAGAAAACAAATACCCCCCCCCCCCCCTTCCCGGACCATTTGCGAAATTTGTTGTATTCAACCTGCTGTGTTTCATCCTTCTATAGAGGCCTTTTTTCAGTCCCCACGAAAACTGTTTCTCCAGTGAAAATATTTCTGATTTAATTTTAGTTCAATTTTTGTTTCCCCTATAGCCATATAGTGTATTACCTATTTTCAGTTTCTTACAATAATTATAGTTATCACTTTTTTTATTATTATTACTATTATTACCATTTATTATACTACTATTATTATCATTATTACCATTAATTATATTATTATCCTTATTATCATTATTATTACTATTATTATATTTATCATTATTTATTCTGCTTTCATCACGTTTTCATAATTGTTATCATTATCATCCTCATAATGCTCATAATTTAGTTAGATACCTCAATCATTCACACAAATTATATTCTTAAGTGTGAAACCATATCCTACATCTGAAAGACATTCACAATGGATATATTACTATTTTCTGGCTCCTTAAATATTTTTAACAGGATTTGATACCATCTAAAAAAAAGTTTATTTTTCTTTCTTTTTTTTGTCTTTTCGAAATTTGAATCGAAAAAAAAAACACAAAACAGAACAAAACAAAAGCAAAAACCAAAAAGCCCAAATCCTTACTTTTTCCATAGCTATTCATACAAAACGTGACAAATATTTTTGGTAGCTATCTAGGTTTGTAAAAAACAAAAATCTTGCTTTTATTGATTTTTAATAGCAGATCATTAAACATTAAAATATTGTTTATATATATATATATAGACATTCAGGAGATCATCTTATTGTAAATATACACACCTATGAGTCAGTCATCTTTATAACAATATTCTTACATTGGGAATAAACACAAAACACCCACAAAAACCCTGATATTATATCGTGATCATGCTAATTCCACCTTTACTGCAATCCACAAATCATTATAGACGAAATGTTAGAGCTGAGCAAAATTCATCTAGAAAATGCATCATGAATATCAGAATCCTCCAAATCATAAGGGTGTCTTTCACTAAATGACGATCTTAAATGTCTTAAAGATGTTTACGTATTGGAAAACTTCCCTTTCCCGACATCACTGATCTAATTCATAAAGATTCTGGAAAAACGGTTTTGGCTTCAAAACATCTCACTGTATATACACTGATATGTTCAGTTACTATAAATAACTTAGGTTGAAAGTAGGTTCAGTAGACATGGTAAGTGTGTAGCATTTATCTGTAAGTAAGTTGACAAAACCAAAACCGAAGATCGCATCTGAATTCATCTTTCTTGACACTCAGAAGTTTTCTTAAAACCCGATCATGGTTGTGGCTACGATTTGTTTGGAAAGGTCCGTGAAAACGATAAAAGCTGTGCTAAAACTATGTCAGATTTTTGTTTACATTGTGTGATTCCTATGTTTACTCTGTTCTTTACCCATGCTTCAATGGTGAAGAAAACTATATTAGCTATTATTTCCAGACAATGATTTGGGTATCAAATGAGCTAATAAATTGAAACCTGTGTCACAATTGGCTATCCAATCCATAGTTAAACCACAACTTCAGACCAGAGTTCAAATCAAACCAGAGTCCAGAATACGTGCCACAATGTATAAATTCTCTTTAAATCTTATCTTACTCTGAAGCATAGTTTTACAAAAATACATAGGAAAAACAAAATAATAAAAACACTAGTAATTGCAAGCTTAGTAAAATAGTAAGTAAAAACAATTAATTCCAAGCAATCATATCCCCGTTTGGAAATAGGCTATTGTGTGCAGGTTTTGGTCATTTCAGTGCTAAAAAACATGATATGGACCACGAACACATACACTGTTTTACTTTTAAAAGAGACAAAAGTAGTGTAAAAATTGGTTACAAGTAGAAGTGAAATATATTCTTTGACGTCTATTTTCTTTCAAAATAAACCTTTTCATAAAATACAAAGATTTTAATATACAGGATTTCCTTAAGTGGTATAATCAACAGTTTATATTTTTTTTGGAAAAACAAGAAGTTGTCCAAACATCCGATCTATACATTTCATGTACTTCTCTAACAGAATATTATAATCAAATGAGTTAACACATTGAAATAAATAATCTCAAACAAAGCAAGGTGTATATATCAGCAAGCACTCAAGTGATAAATACACATCTCGTACAATTCCAATTTATACAGAATATATTTCCATCATGATCCATGGAGTACACTGAAATAGCGATTTTATCCAGCTGTTTAAGATCTAAGCAGGACAGATCTAAAAATTCAAATGTCGGGATAGTGACCTTCATTCATAACCTCTTTGGTATCTGAAGATATTGACTTACAAAGCATGGCTATTATGCAAAGGCAGAAACAGCTGATGCCCATTCCATAAGTAAAAGTTTGTAAAGTAAATTTTCTATACCACCTTTTACCAATATTTTTCATAAATTCTTTCAATCTTATCAGTGCAGAGATATTTTCCTTACTAAGTGTAAAAATGAAGATTAAGACAAACTGATGACTCATTGCATGCAAGATTAACATTCGATGCGTGGAAAGAAATGCCACAAAATAATATTTCGATCCCATTTAGACAGGTTTTGGAGACAAAATTACAGCACGCCATGGCGAAGAAGAAATCATTTCCCCTATATCCCATCTACAAAATTGTACCTATCAGCTATTTTGGTGATGCTGCCCTCATTGTTCCGTCCTTTATAGGGTCAAAGGTCATTTTTCCATTTCTTGCACTCTTCTGCATTTCTTGACGGATTTCGTTCAAATTTGCATGAAGGTGTCTCTTGGTGTAATCTAAAAACCTATAGTTTTTGGTGATGCTGCCACAAGTGTTCCGTCTATTATAGGGTCAAAGGTCATACTTCAGGGCATGGCGTGAGTGCACTCTGCAGGCCACATTTCTTGATGGATTTCTTTCAAATTTTGTATGGAGATGTATCTTGGTATAATCTACACATCTTTACTGTTTGGTGATGCTGCCCTCATTGTTCCGTCCTTTATAGGGTCAAAGCTCATTTGTCCCTTTTGTGCACTCTTACTTCTGCATTTCTTGATGGATTTCATTCAAATTTTGTACGGAGATGTATCTTGGTATATCTCTCAACACATTTCTTTCAAATTTTATATGAAGATGTGTCTTAGTGAAACCTACACATCTAAATTGTTTGCTGATGCTACCCCCACTGTACCACTTTCTATACAGTCAAATGTCATATTCAGGTTGTTGTTAGGGTCAAATGTCATATTTTCGTTGCATGCATTCTGGAGGACACATTTGTTAACTCATTTCTTTCAGATTTTGTATGTAGGTCCATTATAGATTACACCTCTACAGTTTTTGGTGATGCTGCCTCTAGTGTTCCGTCTTTCATAGGATCAAAGGTCATATTTTAGTGGATGGCTTATGTGCGCTCTGAGGTCATATTTCTTCCGAATTTTCTATAAAAATGCATTATACTCTAATCTGCACAAATCGTTTTGGTAATGCTGCTCCTAGTGTTGACAATATTCCGGGCCACTGGCGGCAATTTCTACACCATCCTTTTGTTTGAGGGAGGGGATGGGGGAGGGTCTTTGTCCCTCCTTCAAATCGCTGCCAGTGCCGGGGGATACATTTCGCATTGTGCGGCACCAGCAATGCACATTTCTAGTTACATTTTCGGAATTATGACTCCTATTTCATTTTCGGAAGGACGAACCCTATTTTTTATTTTTGGAAATGTTACCTTACATATATTTCAGATTTATGAACCCTTGTTTTGATTTTCGGCATTACGAGCAATTGGAGTCATAAAGCCTTTTTCTTGGAGTCATAAAGCCTTTTTCTTTTTATGAATTCCGAATCTTTGGTGCTCCTTTGGAGTTACGAACATTCCAATTAACAAACCTTTCGGAATGATGAAACATCGGATAAACGATATATAATTGATACATCAATGTTCCCAATAATGCTCAATTATTAACTCAAAGACCTATATTTTGCCTCCAATTATCCAAACAGGTAGACAGTTTATTTGCAACATAACTGTTGCTATATAATAACAATAACGTGTCACATTTTTCTTTCATTGCTGATATTTCATCATAACGTTACTATAGCAAAGAATAAGTTTTGGCATTAATATTTGAATAACTCAGGGAGCTTATAATAGATATATCTAGACCATTATATTATATATAAATATCGGAGATAAATAATGAAGGAGTGTACATAAAGACCCAGGTCCATGACACAGTGCAGTTGAAATAATTGCTCAATGCCGCTGGTGATCTCACCCACTAGACCTATATCATCAGTTTGAGACAAAACATTATAATGATATTATATCACAGATTGACATTTTCTTGTTCATAGATTGTTCTGGAGCACTTTATGTAATTAATCATAATTCTCCTTGGAATGTGTCTTTCACTCCTTGTATGTGTCTTTCATTTTCCAATCAGTTAATTAAAAGAGAGTTAACACTAGAATATAAATGTACTTATGTTCAAAGGTATAATATATTCTTAATCATTGACCTGTATCACTTTAGAAAAAAAATATCAGAAAATGGTTTAAATCACGACATTCCAGCTCACGGTATCATTTCCGAACACTTTACATGGGGGCTGCCATTTTCTTTATGACATGGAGTTGTTCATGAACCACTGAAAACCGTTTCGGTCAGGAAGATATTTTTTATCCTCGAGCTAAATTGCTTTTCTTCATTATTTAAAAAAAATCCCCATATATGATGGAAACTACATAACAGGTGTATACATGTATTCTAAAATTTGAAATTTAGAGATTTCTTTTTAAATTATCTGGTTTTGCTAACTAAACATCGTTTTCTTGGACTTGCCTGGCATAGCAGATCATAATTTATACAACGCGCATTCTGACTTTTGAAGTCCATTACCTCTGGAAAGTCATCTGGCATAAATTTGAATTAATTCACTCCGTCACGTACGTCATAGTACCCCAGAAATAGATTTATATTTAGTAAAATTGTAATTTTCAAAGAAATATAAAAAATATTTTCGTTTTTAGAATACATATATATATATTTATATATATATATATATGTTAAATATTTTAAATCTCAAATGGGATTTTGTATGAGGACGAAATATAATTTTGCATTCGGATTAAAAATATCTTTATGTACACATCAAGAAAATGGCAGCTCCCGTGTATCGCTAGCAGACGATAAATCTTGCTGAGAAAATCTTGATTTTATAGCCATCTCGTATATTTTAATGAAAAACTACGTCGGAAAATAAGAAGGAATAGATTACATATTTGAATATTTGATTAAACAGTCAGTCAGCTCCCCCTGGTAAATCACGCGCTAGGGAGGGGCAGGCATCCTTCAAATTTTCGCCGACCCCGAGTAGCCGAGAATTATCTTGAAGTCAGAGATTTTGGGCATTCAATTAGAAGCCAGCTGTTTCTCTAGAGTAATTGCACAATCATGTTGCACGTTCCTCACACGCATCAGTCGGAATCAAAACAACAATTGCGACCTTCATTTGTCGTCGGAATGAAGATCTGTCATTGATTTTCAAACATATTTCGCTATCTACTTTGGGACATTCAAGGAGGTTATGATAGCTTGGGTCCTATCTCTGCAGGAAAAGGAAAACATAATTAAAGGCACTTTCTTTCCACTTCTATTGATTAGTTACAATTTTTTAAATCAAATGTCAACATTTTTCATCATACCGTTGTTACAGAAATATTACATTTTATGATACCGTTTCCATAGCAACGACCATCTGTTTTACATGACCGAGACGTTAAATAACTCAGATTTGGTTACAATTAATCAGGCAGCTTGATTAAAAATTATTAGGACCTTACCTTATAATTTCAAGCTGTTTGATAACAAATATTTCCCAATGTGTTACCATGGTTACTGCCACCATCCACTTCCTGGAAAACAGGCAGATTCTGAAAGCTGAGGGTCCTAGCTACCAGAGAGAAATCACTAGAAAAATGTGCCAAATGGGTGTCTACGGTTGTCCAAGGACTAGTTAAAAATCAAGGGGGGCCAAAGAGGTTTTCGACCCCCCCCCCCCCCCCCCACAATCATTACCCTGGTTATAGCTGAGCCGCCAGAATATCTCGGCCGCAACCATATCAGGTGCCATTAGGCCAGGTGGAGAGTGGAAAGTGAATATTAATGCATTGGCAAAGGATCGTCTTTTCTATAATTCCTGCAAAATAACTTCTCAATTCAACCTTCCTAATCCTCGTACCTGAACTCCTTATACGTACATGACACAACACATTAAACACGCTTTTAAACCATCAAATATTAATGGGATAGCCTTGCCCAACGACTAGGAGCCGCTCGTTTAATTGATTTCGAAATGCGCATTCGAAATAGTTCTGTACATATACACAAATGTTATAAACACAAATGAATAGGCCCTAACAGCTATTCTGCGACAAGTAGGCCCAGGGTAAAAAACCAGAGATAAAACTCAAGAAGAAAAAACTCTGGAAAACCTTCGGATCCACTTTTGCACAATAAAAATTTCACAAATTTTCACAATAAAAACAAATTTAAAATTTGTCGTGATGAAAGAGCAAGCTAGAATGACTCCTCACTTCTACCACACCCTAATGCTCGTGCCCCGCACCACCCCGCACCACCCCGCACCACAAGAAAACATTCTTGCATAATCACTTCTTACTCTTGGACAACAACCCTTACCAAGCATAAGTATGCATACATTAACGAGACAAACAACATTTACCTGCTATACAAACGTAACGCAGGCAAATAATATTAAAGGACAATTAACCCCACGTGATATTCTAGATGCACCTATTGTCTGCTACGTCTTTCCATGGAGGCTGCCATTTTGTGCATGACACGGATCATTAGGTACCATATGCATTGATAATAGCCTACCTTTACAACAGATACGTCGCTTTGTTCTGATTGTATTACGATTGTTATTGGCCATGGGCCTAGATAATTGACGACCCATGAGTTCTAATAGCCATCCTGTAAAGCAGATTCCTCGCTTTGTTTTGGTATTGTTACGATTGTCTCCGTCCTTGACGTCAATTCTCCGTCCTTGACGTATATTTTTTATGAAGTATATTTTTTATGAACAAATTAAGACCTTTTAAAAAATATATAAAACTAAACTTACATTTCAGAATATGTGACTTTATCTAATATATATTTGTCCTCTAAAAATCAATTACAAGTTAACGATGAAGGAAATTTTACTTGGGATGAAAAATATGTTCGTGTACACATAAAGTAATGGCAGCCCCCTTATTATTGCTAGCAGACGATAACTTGGCTGGAAAATAGTGATTTATATCTATATCCTGTGTTTTTACATGAAATTGCATGTATCAAATAAGAGGCATATACTACACCATTCAAAATAAGCTAATTCATACGCTGAGGTTAATTTCCCTTTAATGTCAGGTTGATGTTCAAACCCCATACCTTGTGATATACAATAAGGTGACTTTATGCACTAGACCGCAAAACTTGATTATTATCATAGTAAAGTACGGTCTTATTTACGCATCGTAGCCTCATTCCTATTTATACCAGCTGCTAATTTGTTTAAGGACAGTTGCCTCTTTCTTTTCAAATACGTTTCGGTTTTTCCACTTTACATGTTCAGAGTACGGGCTTAGGGTTTTGGATAGGCCTCTACCAGCCCAACCAAGATGCCTCGGAACCGTTCGTGTGGATCGACGGGACACCCGTTGACTTCGCGAACTGGGCACCAGGAGAACAGGACAAGGTGGATGGAGCTGAACACTGCGCATATATTCAATCCCCTGTGGGCACCTGGAAGGAAGCTCTATGTACAAAAAAATTGCCATATATCTGTCAGGGGGCCGCCATTCCAGTTGAACCACGGTTGTAATGTAATACCAAGTGAATGATACTAGCTATGGGGGAAGTCGAACAAGGGTCGATGATTGAACTTTTTAAAAAGCTTATGTACAATAATTGGTAGCAAAAAAATTTGAAAGAAACGAGTGTAACTAAATATAGTCTCATTTTGTTCTCCCGTATCAAAAGATGTTGGTAAGAGATCATTTTGGTATTCCATCTATGATTTCCCGTGATTTCCAGGGTAAATAACTGTAAGGAACGCTAAATCATTGCCATGCGCTAGGACCTTTCCACCCCGACTGATCCCCGCATAACATTATTGGAGATTCTCACAGAGATAGCATATGACTGTATGTAATATAATCATTGGCTTTACACGTGTGTGTAGTGTACATAGTGAATGCTGCCGTTGTTTGAAGTTTACGTGCCTGGCCCATTTGATAAAATATTTTTTTGCCTCTCATTTGTTTAATACTAAACTTTAGGAGGCAAAATCTTCAGCTAGGAGATGACTTGAGGGCCCAGCATAGTATGAATATTCATGATTGAAGGAGCTGGCGAAGCGTGGGTCTAAATGGTATTATTCTCGTGTCAAGGCTTTTCCCTGTTATGACTTGGGTGATTGACTCTTGTTCACAAAATCGTTACGTGATGCGTGTGTTTATGTAGTCTTGATTTTGTTTGCATACTATTATAGCCCCTCAGTATTTCTGTGGAGATCTATAAAATGTTAAAAACTTGTCGTATGTAGTATTTTGTATTTACCATTAAGGGTGCATTCGCTTTCTGTTCAGTTGTTATTTTGTATAGCTTCTATATTTTCATTCTTCTACTTTTATTGTGTCTTACCACTATCGCTTTCTTATTACCTCTCTTTCTAAACTTTTATATCTCTCTCCTTTTCCTTCTTTTTCGAAACTCTCTTCTCCTCACTCCGTCCTTCACAATCATCAAATCTCTATCTTTCTCTCTTTCTATCCACCTCACTCACTCAACTCCTTTTGCGTTCTCGTGTTGAATTGTATGTCGTTTTGAGGTACGTTTGTTTTGCTTGATGATTATCAAAACCCATCTCCAATATTCCTCTGAAAAATAAAAAATACGCTAAAACCCAATAAGGGAATCAGTTATGAATCCTAGCTCAACCTCTCTCCACTCATGTTTAATTTATTCACGCCATATTAACCTTAGATCTGCCTCACTCACAGTTACTAGACCTTAAAGTAGAACGTTAATGATTTTAAATATTGGCTTAATACTTATTATTGCATAGATGGCATAAATTAAACAAGGTTATCCAAATTCAACGCTTGGAAACATTTGAAGTAATGATTATTATCAATTATAAAACGGTAAAATACAGCCCCCGATATAGCAGCTGAAGAGCTCCTCGAACGCTGCTGAGATATGTGACGACACACCCTGTACCAGTCCTGTCTAAGCAGACGATGTCCCATAACATCTTACACATTTTTCAGAGCCTATTTTGTCATCTCCTCTTCACTTATTTCTCTTCCTTCACTAGCGTCAGTCTTAATGTTAGTCTGTTGCCTCACTCTTAACTTCGTGTATGGTATTATTTTGATGAAAAATGCAGCGTTAAAAAATAAAGGAATCAGTCACTTGTAAACAAAATAAGACGCCATTGTATTTTCAGCTGTTTGCACCGGGGCATGTTCGGCGTTTCAAGAGGGAACGAATACCATCCTGCTATTATTCGGAGGGCTTTTCAATTTGAAAGTGGGGTTTATTTCATTGATCATTGACCCTTCTCCTATGTATTTACAATCAAACGGTTTTAGCTATCAGAATCAGTTTCACTTTCCCTTTATAATGGTGTGAAATAAGGTCATGTTTAAATACACCAAACTCTTTATAATTTGATAAATAATTGCATTGCAATTACGTTCATTCATTATAGGACGTCGTCTGCTTAAGCAGGATCGATCCCGAGTGTGACGACATCAAAACATCGCTATATTTCTGGCGAATCCTCGGATATTCCAGATGCTGAGAAGAGCTTTTATTTGTGTTGTTTTTATAATCACCAGATACGCAGTTGACATAAAACTTATACGATTGCCATCTGTAAGCTTCCCAGTTTCTAGTGATACATTAATTGCCATATTTGTGATTTTCTTTGAATATCTACTTTAAGAAATTAATAAACTGCTGAATATTGAACGTAGTCATAATTTTTTTCTTACAAGATCGTGGGGGGGGGGGGCGAAAAATGCAAGAGAGAAGTATCAAACTACAAAAAAATGAAATGAAGTTATCTGTATAATGTTATACTAATCAAGCACCGCGTTATTTGATGATGCTGCTTGGGTAGAAATACATGTAGATTGGAAGAGAAACCAAAACACTAGCCATCATGCATTATTTTATTGCGATCATCGATTATTGGCCATTGTCTATAGGAACACGCAACGGGATAGAACTTTTCTTCTCAGGGGTCTATAATCCCCCCCCCCCCCCCCTAACTCTATAACTCCGTGTCGCAATTTATGACAGGAAGTTCTTAGAAATCGGGGCCCATTGATGAACTATTCACCATTATCCAAAAGACCGGCGGAGGGTATAGGACTTTTCTTTTCACCAGGATCTGCGTCAGGACTTTATAGCCCCCCCCCCCCCCCTCTCCTGCTCGTGCCACTACTGCTATTATTTGTTTATTTTATTTGACTTATTTATTTACTTAAGCATGGTAAAAGCCCAGTTCATCAATCAGGGGAATATAAATAATTAGAGCAGTTGTTACCTTATCTACCGAAAGATGTACCAACACAATATAATCTCCATAGGGTCGAAGGGAAGAAGAGAGAGTTTACATGGCAGTATAACATAGAAAGTGATAGCTGATAGCTTGATTATCATTCCAGAAACAATTAATACATATTAAATGATATTGACATCGAACAATAATATGTAACAGTGAAATCGAAATTGGGTTCATTCTTAGCATAATAAACAAACTGTTGTTATAGGAATATATATTATTCGATATAATACAAAACTCTAGATCATCTCCCATCATCGTCATAGTTTCTGGCCCCTACCTCCACTCTTTCAATTTATCGTTTTATCATTTCTTCTTTCTAAAATCTTCCCGCCCTCCCATCTCTCAAAATCTTACCACTCTAAACCTTTCTCGCCCTCTTTTTTTCCCTTTCTCTTTTCCAACTTTATTCTCATCGTCTCGTCCTTTCCATACATCAGATCTCTATTTCTCTCTCTCTCGCTCTCACTCTCTGCCTCTCAACAACCCATCTTACCACTATCACTTTCTTATTACCGCTCTTTCTAAATTATTCCCGCCCTCATATCTCTCTCCTGTTCTTTCTTTTTCGCAACTCTCTTCTCCTCACCCCGTCCTTCTCAATCATCAAATCTCTATCTCTCTCTCTCTCTCTCTCTCTGTCTTATCCATCTCACTCACTCAACTCCTTTTGCGTTCTCATGTTAAATCGTATGTTGTTTTGAGGTACGTTTGTTTTGCTTGATGATTGTAAAGTGTCATGTTGCATACAATTTCTCTTCGTATTTTCCGTATTTCTTTCCTATATTTCCTATTTTCTTTCTCTTTTTCGGTTTTTACACTTAATTCCCTATTCATATATTTGTTTTCCCTCTCATTATTTCTTTCTTTGCTTATGCATTTCATTTTCTTTGTTTTTTTCTTTCCGCCTCTCCTACTCTGTCTATTTTCCTTCTCTCCTTTTTTATCTTTCTTTGTAGATTTCTTTGTGTTTTCTTATGTCCCTTTATCATTATGCCGTTGATGTGTGTTTATACCCCTTCTTATTTATCTTTTTATCCTTCCTTATGTATTTCTCAATTATCGCTATTTCCTTACGTGTTTCTTTGTTTTTTCCATGTTCTTTGCTATCTACCTGTATAGTACCTGTTGTATTGTATTCATTTTCTTTCTCTCATCCAGTTGCCTTTCTACATTTCCCAACAATATCCATTTCTATGTTTTGTCGGTGAGCTGGGAGGTCCCCATAACCATGAGGTTTTGTATTTTAAAGAGATTGGTCACGTGATCAAATTGGTCAATCCGTCCCGAATATCGAAATCGAAATCGGAGAGAGAATGTGAGAGAGGGGAGAGTTGAAAAAGAGAGAGTAAGAGGGATGGAGTGACAGAGCAGGTGTGAGCAAACATTATGATGGGAGGATCTGATCTACTTGATACTTCTAACTTATTTTTTCCCCGCGCCCTCTTATCTCCCAATATTCAATATTCAATAGTTTCTTATTTGCATTAGCCTAGGCCTAGTTAGTGAGGCAGATCGTAGATATAATTTTGAATATGACGTGAATAAATTAAACATGAGTGGAGAGAGGTCAAGGGATTCATAAATGATTCCCTTCATTTCATTTCATTTCATTTCATTTCATTTATTTCCACTTCCAACAATATAAAATACATAGGTTTACATCGTACATAGCAAATCAATGAAACTTACAATTGTTGTTTACAGCGTACAATATAGACATAGAAAAACCAAAACCAAACTAGGTTTCCCTTACTACATTTTAGCGTCTTTATTTTTTCAGAGAAATATTGGAGATGTATTTTTTTATAAGAATCAAGCAAAACAAACATAGAATCAAACAAGAAACGATTCAACAGGAGAACACAACAAAAGCTGAATAAGTGAGAGAGTGATAGCCTGGTGAGAGGGGTAGATTGAGGGAGCGGTAGGGGTGCATGGTTGGGGTGGGGACCAGCTTGATGATGAGGGGAGTTGATCTAAAGCTCCATGTTATAACAACATCAATGCGTTTATATAATATTGCACAAATAATAGCGGTGGTGGAATTAGCTGGAGGAGGGGGTAGGGAATAGAGTCCTGATGAAAGGAAAACTCCTATGGCTAATGATCGATGATCGCAACGAATACCATGATGGCTAATAGTTTTATTTTTCTTCTAAACTGTTTTTACCTATTAAGCAGAATTGCCTAATAAAGTCGTGCTTAGTATAGCAAAATATCTATAACCATCCAACTAATCTAATTATGAAAAATAATGATCGTTTATCTACCATTAATACAGTGACGCTCTCATTGCTAAGCAAACGACATTAACTTTCACATCCTACCGGGTACCCATTTAACACCTGGGTGGAGAGTGGCAAATGTTGATTAACATCTTGCCAAAGGACGCTAGTGCTGTGGTGGGATTCGAACCCCGGCCCTCGTGGTTCACAGTCCGGGGACTTATCTACTGATCCACAACATCTCTGCCAATACAAGGGTATTGGGCATGAGCGTAGTCAGAATTATTTTGACAGGAGGTGGGTCAAATGTGAAGCGCGAACATATACTACGGAAAGACCGATATTTCATCACGTTATTTTCCTTTCCATCATCTCCCCCCCCCCCCCCCCACCCATTTTTTTTTTATTTATCTCTCTGTTTTTAAGCGGACCTCTGCTCGCCAAGAGAGGGCCTGTATAATGTTGTATTTTAAAATAAACACAATGATCGAGGTCGAACCAGTTTCTACGGTGCACGATTTTGTTACTGGGGGTGCTGTGAGCACCCCCCCCCCCCCCCAAAAAAAAGGTCCTCAGCATTTTAGTGTCTCTTACTACTTTTTAGCTACAGCACCCCCGCACCCCGGCTCTCAGGCCCCTGCTTACAGATAAGCATACTGGGGGGGGGGGGGGGGTCGAACCAGGGTATATGATGTACTTACAGATAAGCACAATGATGGGGGTCGATCTAGGGTCTTTGATGCACTTAAAGATAAGCACAGTGAAAGGGAAGTAGCCCTAATTATGTGGTCGAACCAGTATCTATGATGCACTTAAAGATAAGCACAGTGAAAGGGAAGTCGCCCTATTGTCTATGTTGCTCTGAAAAATAAGCATATTGTCGGGTGAGTCTAACCACTGTCTCTATATTGCACATATTGCAGTTAAACATAATGAATGAGAAACGTAGAAGCCCGACGGATCTCATTTTCGAATGTAAACATTCTGTAATTATTACATGTTTAATTTGCGACCTATTTATACCGTTACTAGGAATACATTAATTTAAATACTAGCTATGTGGTTTGAACACTAGCTATCACTATGAACATGACGAACAAAGAAGCGGACAATTTTTGCTGCTCCTCATTGTACCCTTCACAATTGCACTGGTTAACAAAAGAACATCCATCCATTGCTATCCTGTAAAAATATGTAGAACAGGTGTCACATAATAGCAGTGAAGGGATGTCCTTTTGTCTAATAGAGCTATTGTGGAGGGTACAATGAGGAGCTGCATAAATTGTCCGCTTTCTTTGTCACCGTGTTCATAGTGTATGTGGTTTAAACACTTGACTTGAAATACGAAGGTCGTGGGTTCGAGCCCCGCGAAATTTTTTTCCCACGAACTTTTTGTCACTATCGTCCTTGGCGCATGCGCAACTTTGAAATAGCCCTACAATGCTTGGAGTTGGAGTGGTATGGGGTTTCAAAGTTTCATCCTACTTTTAGTAATAATAAAAATACAAAACGTTATTTTTGTAATGTCCAAACTGAGAGTCGAACCCACATACCTCAGTTTAAATGTCCGAGGGCTAACGCGTCTCGCCACAGCAAGACGCTGGGAGCAACTGTCATTATATCGCTTACGGAATAAACCCTATGATTGCGAAATTGATTTAGATCGGAAAGGATCAGGTGCGCATGCGCCAGGGAGGACAAGGACAAAAAGTTCGTGGGAAAAAAAAATTTAGCGTCCCGCACTGCACTTGTATCCCGAAGCAAGATTTTTTTTTATCAGCCTGCTTCTTTCGAACCAGATGTTAAACGGGTTCCTGGTAGAATGCGAAATTCACTGTGGTTTTAACAGTGAAAGTGTCTTTAAAAAAAGCCCCTGGTTGGAATGCTCCTATAGGGAGCATAATGTGTGCGGGCATGCCTGAATCCGACCACCAGGGTAATAATGTATTTGTGTTAAAGCACTTAATAAAGATTGGACATATATGAGGCGCTGTACTTTGTCCTTTTTATAAATGCAGAATGTTGTTAATTGCATTGGCGAAAACAATTTTCTTCTGAGTAGATATTATGTCATACATAGGAAATAATGTGTATCAGGCCGTTCGGGAATCATCCACATTGTAACAGATGGTCTAAATCTTGCTGAAAATAACCAACGAGCCCAATACACTAGTAAACCGATTGGGATGAACTTGTTTCATTGATTCTAAACCAAAAAGCACATTCACATCCTACTG
The DNA here is from genome assembly GCA_025617745.1 of Heliocidaris erythrogramma. Taxonomy (NCBI): domain Eukaryota; kingdom Metazoa; phylum Echinodermata; class Echinoidea; order Camarodonta; family Echinometridae; genus Heliocidaris; species Heliocidaris erythrogramma. Next base: position 49,336,737 of record CM046859.1, on the reverse strand, counting down.
TTTCCCCTTTTGAGAAATGTTCGGTATTGAGGGTGACATATTTCTAATTCTAATATACACTTTTCTTGCTTTAAAGTATTATATGATTATATGCAAATTTCAAAATAAAACCTTCGAGTTTGTTAGACTTAAAGCTCCTATTAAAGATAAAGTTAATTTCTGGTCATGTGTAGATTTCATTCACTTTGGTGAAACCGAAATAATTAAGATGAAGGAAAGGGGTTTCCAAAGGAGAACATTTCATTTAGAATGGAAAGTCGGACTTTAATGACCTTTTTGAAATTTTGGATTCTCTTCCTTAACGATTTATCCTGTTGTTCTTTTCCCACCTAAATTAATGATTAATTAAACTGGAAGAACTTGAACAGCGCCATCTTACAGTGATTGTTTAACTAAGATTATACTTTGAAAATTAAATGAATTTTATTTTGAATTTTGACAAACAAGTTGGTTGAATAATAGGCACATTTCATATTTCAAACTATTATTTGTGACTTGGCAAATGTAGAAAATTGCCTGCATTTATTCTAGGCTTCTACAACCTAGAATGGGTCATGGTGGTAAAATGAGAGGCGCAGCCACTTTTCAAATTCTGTTAATAGGTCGCGCTAATTAAAAGCTTAGTTTACTGTCACTTTAATAATTACTTACATTAACACACACACGCACACACGCATCATTCCACATACAGGAAAGAAGAGAGAGAGAAAGGGAAAAAAGTCGAAGAGAAAGTAAAAGAGGAATTGCTACAGTAAATAATTGCACACTATGTGTGGTTGTGATTATATGCGTTTATAGCTATGGTATGTGTATGTATTGGGGGGGGGGGGGGTGTCTGGGAGCCGTGCGTGTGAGAGTGTGTGCACCTACCCTTGGGTACTGTTACCGGGGGTGAAGATTTGAAGTACGACTTAACGATGTATAGGCCAGATGACACTAAGTTTATGAATTTGTAATAATTTCCTTTTTGTTCCTGACATTTGTATTGTGTACAATGGCGACTCTGTTTAACTAAAATCATACTTAAGTTTGCTTTTTTTTACTGTGACATTTTAATTGAAAATTGAAAGTGATTGAATTGTGAATAAATCTATCTTTCTTAATTTTTCGTTGGTTATAGTTGTGTAATTAGGCCTATCATTTAATTGAGCTGTACTTCATGTTCTTGGCTCCTATGTAAGATCTTTACGTTATATACCAAATCAAATTTAGCCATTTCTCCTTTTATTTTGGTGTGCTTTGAAATAACTTCCTTTATTGAATTTGTTTAAGGTTGCTGACTGAGCTTTGTTGTTTTTATCAGATTATGCTTTAATTAAAAATCATTTATGGATTACCTTTTTCTATAGAATGAAAATTTCTTTAATTTCTCATCGTAAATGTATGTCAGTGGCAGTAAAGAGGGACAATCGGAAAGAATCTTTAATAGATACATGTACCTAGATAACCTCGTTATAACATATGCCTTGGGACCAGTGAAAGTACCAATTTATATCGAAACCTTATGATATCAGTGCTAAATGATCATTTTCAACCTCCCTTTATCTTGCTAGTCTATTTAATGGGCAATAATTGATGTTTGCAGACTAAAGTGTATGCTGTGATGATGTGACGTTTTTTTGTTGTTGTTTTTTTTTTGTTTTATATTTATTTCCACAAAACTGATAAAAATACAAATATACAACATTACAAAGAATAATGGATCACAGAAGATACCAAAACACATAGAAATTCATGGACATTTGAAACAATATCAGAATGTGGAGGGATTGGCATGGACCACAGATCCTTCAGGGTCAATCCCGACACAGAAAGCATACTATAATACTTACAACAAAAAGGTGTACACTACCCAACAACTACAAAACACATAAACGTAACATGGGAAGGCAATGATTTTCAGGGCCTTGCGGTGATATATCTGTAACGGGTATTTAAACATGAGCAGACCTAAGGTACCTCTTCATGTTTTGTCCAATGAATTGCGAAAGTATAATGAATAATGAACATAACCTACATGTATGCATTAATATTAAGTACTGTACATCATTTTATGTGACAGACCTATATGATCCGATCCAAGCTTCAATAATGCTAAGTAATGAGGTATGTTCTTTGATCTTGGGTGTAATAATATACGAACTTGGCCAGATAAACTTGATTTGCTCAAATATTACAATTTATCTCCTGCAGTTGGCATATCACTGTCCATTAGAAATAGTAAAAAGTATATGTAATACATGGACCTGTATTGATATAGCCTTTATATTTTTTTTTCAAATTCGTCAATTTCAGAAGATTTATCAACCTGTTTATTGTCAGCGTGCACTATATTATCTATGTTATTAAATATACACGTATCAGTGGTAAAAAACAAGAAGAACTTAGCCTAGGCCTTACGCTTATAATTATTATGCACAGTATATGGTTGATGTCCCCTGATGTGCCGAACAAATTTTAACTGCCCGAATATAAGGTGATGGGATGGGGGGGGGGGGCACTTCCGGCCCGTGCCCCCCCCCCCCCCCGGAAGAAAAGTATGCATTTTGATATAAGGGTTCCAGCCTTTTGTCGATCGTGCCCCCCCCCCCTCCCCCCATTTTAGAAGGAACACTTTTTTTTTTGCTTGTCAGAGAATTATGGAGGGAAACTGGACCCCCATACCCCCCCTAACGAATTTTCGAGAAGCTGGCAAGACCAAAAAATACGGGTCTACCTTTTCCAAAAGCTGACAAGTCTGCATTTGTGTGCCCCCCCCCCCCCCCCCTTATACTAAATCCTGGATCCGCCCCTGCTTCTAAGTTGGAACATAATTTACATGTAAGAAGATTCAATGAAGATGTAAAGAAAAGAAATGCAAGTGTAGAGTTCTCTGTAGTATGGAACTCGCCTAGTTATATTGATCCATAGGCCACCCAACACAAGAAATTCCTCGTTTGCACTAGTTTTATGACTTCGACCCAATTAGCGACCCCATCATACAATTAAAAAAAAATAATGAGGTGTGTGTTTGTGAGTGTTGTGTTAATATCAATTTTCTGTGTCGTACAAATTCGGCGTATTTGAATTTACCAGAAGAACTGTGTGTATCCTGTGAAAGAATATACACTACTATAGTGAGATTGGAGTAGGGTATGGAAGAAATGCATTTATCAATAAATATGATCTCTAAAATATTAAAGGAGAAAGAGAAAGAGAGAAAGAGAGAGAGAGAGAAAAAACTCTGACTTAGTATTTTTATTTCTGCGACGTAGGGTTTGCTAACCATTCAAGTCACGATCACCAAGTCGACGGTTATATCAAACAAAGCTAAAGGCACTTAAAAAATCCTCATCTTAAACAAGTTTCCATCAATAATGACATTTAATAACGACAACTCGTTACATTATTGAGTCTACAGTGTACTTCATATAAAGAGTATAAAAATGAAGTCACGTTCAACGAAATTACAAGGCTATTTCAATTATAGTTTTTAACACTCAGTTTTGCAGTTTGTTATAACATTTTGATTAATCTATTTGAAAAAAAAAATACAAATTGTATTTTCTTAAACATATGCATAATTATATCAATCACTGTACCGGTATATATTGAAATAAGGTTGATTGTACGCATTTCACTCTCCTCTTCATTGAGACGATTCCAGTACCATTAAAAACAATGTAAACAATGTTTCAACACGTTATATATTTACAAATACATGCTTATGTCAAGGACCACCGTTTTTACAGAAATCATGAGATTGTAATTGTGTATATCAGAATAATAATAATAATAATAATCATAATCATGAAAATAACAACAGTACACGTTACTTTAACATTTATAACAATACGTGTACTGAACACATTGTATTATTTGTCACATTTACAGTATTTACAATTCATTCCCGAGCTTCTTGGGAATAGGCAATAGATATTTATTGCTCCTCACTTTTCAATCCATTGCATTTTAGACATCATGAAACGAAGGAATGTTAAAGCATTTTAACATACAAACGAACAAATGACACTTCATAACAATTCATCTAATAACAAGTAGGCTAAGAAGTACTGAGGAGCAATTGTTAACTGGTTTTGAATTAGCTGACTGTTATTTCTTCACTTTCATCAAATACATCTTATGGAAACATGTAGGTCAGCCTTTGAAATATTTATATATTTTCAATGAAAGGCACTGTTCTTTGAATTTATGAAATTATTGACAGTCTTATATACATGGTAAGAGACAGACACAAGTTTCTAAGGATCATTTAAAACCAATATGAAGTACATTTTGGCAGCATGGATAACAGGAAACATGATAAATACTACATAGGGTTCACGAACGCAGAACCTCATTTGATAGTAAAGATTGATTTATACAGCACATCATAAACTATGCAGTCTCTCTATGCGCTTATGACATGTATGAGGCAAATGCCAAATTATTTCAACAGCTAGGTTTTTCTTGTTGTTGAAAAAGCAATATATTTTTATTTGATTTGATTTAGTTTCTTCTGCATTTATATAAGTACAACATTATTCAGTAACATATATAAAATAAAATACAAAAAGTACTTTTTGATAATGAATCATAAATAAACAAGTATATGTAACAACAATTTTTCAAATACAAACAAGAAATGATAAATTGTCAAATTATTGTAATTCATGGAATACAAAATCATTTGCGGAAGAAGGACTGTCATTGTAAGCAATTTGCTTGAGAATATGGCAGCCCCAAATTGGAAGGTAAAACGTGAATTAATCATGTAAAGAATGTCTTGGTTTATGCAAGTCATAAGAGACATCAACAATCGTAAATAAATCAATTCTATATAGACATTCTTATCCAAATATTGACGTATGATAATAAGAGAGAGAGAGAGGGGGCGGATGGGGATTCCTTAGTAAAACTAATACCCTTCCAATAACAGCACATAAAGACCACTTTTATTGTTGTTTTTTGTTGTTTTTGCTCATTCACCCCTCCCCTCTCCGGTAGTTTGTTTGCTAATTTGCCTCATACATATTGTATACTTTTTAATACCCTCTCAAAATGTATACATGTATCAATTAGATCACTTCAAAACACACCTTGTTCTTATAATGGACATTTTATATAATTATGGTGACTGATTATGAGGTGCGATGGCTCAGTGGTTGAGCAGTGGTCTCGTAACTGGGTAACCCTGGTTCGAAACCAAGTGGATGCGCTAATGCCCTTTGGTAAGGCATTAATCCTCATTACCAAGTCCCTAGGAGAGGACTTAAAGCCGTCGGTCCCCTGGTTGATTACTTACAAGCATACACATGCTTTCTTAGCAGTAAGGTCAAATAAACCATCAAACCATCAATATACAGAAACGAATGGCAGAGGAAAACATTTTATTTCTATAGCTTACGTAGTTTCATCCTTTGTTAAACTTGTTGATGGGATTTTAATGTTATGATTTCATGTATAACCTCGCATTTTTTTTTTCGTTTGCGCATGGCGGCTGATGCGACATCAACTGTTAAAGACCTCAGCCTGACCCAAAACAACCATATATTGACGTAAAGTTTAGTAAACAAAGAATATAATTACCCTGGGTATTCATAAATTTTCGTCTCCGTTTATCCATAAAAAATAAAAAAGATAATTTTTTTTGGTCCGCCCCCTCCCTATTGCGTAACAAGAGAGGAAACTGCAGGGGGTCGCTAGACGTGTGACGACATGTCATGTATACAGCTCCGAGTGCGTCTACACGATATGTCGTCATCAAATTTTCACCCCCCGCAAAGTAGCGTTCCTCAGAGACGGGGCCCTCGTCAGAAAAACCACGGGGCTCAACATTCGGGACGCTGTTACTCATTCCACAGAAACAGAATCTCATGAAGTTGGTTTCAATTTGTTCAGAAAATATATAGCTCCCCGTGGATGAATAAAGTGTATATTTCAAAATTCGGTCAGGCTGAGTTCTTTAAATGATTACTGATAATATTCACAAGAGAGGGAGAGAGACAGAGAGAGAGAAAAAAAGGAGGGATGAATATTCTATTCTGCAGATAGGTAGAAATATCCTTGAATACATAGGATCTGACCTCATAATACACATTAAAGTTTTAAAAACGAAATACATGTAATATAATTACAATATTAAAACAAAAACAGCATCAGCTGCAAAACCATGTTAAATAGCGCATTTGTGTCTGCAATTTCAATTGAAGCAAGATACATGTAATTATATGGCACAACAGAAAACAGGTTTGGTTTTAGTCTGACTAAAACACTTACTAGTTTAGTACAACTAAATAATATTATGTGCATACAACAAAGACACACACAACAGAGATCAATTAGTGTAATTTTATTGCAGTAAGTAAATACTGTGAAGCATAAAATACTCAAGAGCTATAGAGTCAAAATTGCAGAAGACTGTACATATCTTCTCCACAAGTGACATGGAAGAACTATAGCTGTATCTTGTGTCAATATTTTCAATCACAAGAAATAAGTAGTTAACTTTAAAAAACATCAGTATAATATATGTATGCATATTGCTACTTTCGAATTGACCTGAATGATCCAAAGGTGAAAATCGATTAACAGATACACTAGTATTTACACATTATGAGAAACTGTTTATTTTTTTAAACAAGATGATATGTGAACTGTTCTAACAAAACATTTAACCATCAACTACCTTTTCTCTCTAAAAGTACTTAGAGTTCAAATTCCGTCTGTTTGTACTTATATCGTTGCTGAATCACAATTATGATTATAAAAAAGAATAGTAAAGAGTATCGCAAATAAAAATGGCTCATGTTATTTAGTGATTAAAATGTATATATATATAAGAGCGTGAAAATAATTTGTTTGTTCTTACTCTATTGTCGGATGTAAAAGGCGAAGCATTAATTACACGGCTAATCTCTGAGGTGAAGTTCCCCTATCCAGAGAAGATCGGTTAATTAGCTTCACGGTCTGTCTTATACTTCCTCTTTCCGCCTGCCTTTTCATTTGTTGTCTTGCTGGAGCTTGTGCCTTGATTTTCACCATCCCCACCTCGTCGCATTCTTTTCCTGCTTAAACAACCCAAATTTATTTTTTTGTTTTATCTTTGTTCTCCTTATGAATCACGAAAACCAGGAGTCTGAATGGGCGCGGTGTGACTTTTGGGCAATTCCACAATATACATGTATTGAAATGACATACTTCTTTGTAAACACATATGTGTGTAGGTGCACGTATACGTGTCAAGTTCTGATAGATTATTTCAGATGATTATCTTTACGGTACTGCTAAGAAAATGTTAATTGTTCTTTTAGAACTTTGTTTACTACATTTCATTTGGGGACTATTTTTTTTCCTCAAAAGCGGGATTTCCCCCTATTCATATCCCCATATTTTGGATTGTCTAGCGGTGGGTCGTATGTTACAGTCATATCCAACGAAGTCCACTATTACCGTTGTACTCAGAAGACTAGGCATAAAAATATAAGCACACTTTAAATGCTACAAAATGAGTACATGCCCCAAGTAAGGATCATTTCCTTGCAAATAATTTGTAACCCAAACCGTCTGATTTATAATAAAATGTTTATGAAAAAAGTACACACTTTTTAAATATCTGCATAATAAAAATTCGGGGGACGTGTCCCCCACATCGAGATAGCTGCCCCTGCACTGTAGGGATTACGGAGCGAATGCGACACATTGTGTGTTACTCATAAAATTGTGAATAAGCATGATGATATAACTCACCTCATAAGTGCCTCCTCCACCCTGTTTGCTAGTCTGAGTGACGCTGTTAACAAATAGAGATTTAGAGAGTGATAAGAAGAAAATCTTAATCATACAATGGTTTAAAAAACAACAACGACGTTTCCATTCGTTAAGTTGGTAAAATATAAATAGTCTAAACTAATGCAACAATAATTCAGGACCAACGTTTCACCCCATTATCTGATTATCGCACAGAGAAGCATTTTGCTGCTTCTAAGCAAGCATTGTCTGCAAATTGGCACATACATTCCAGGTGTTGTATCAGGTTCTAGTACTCCTACCCCCTGGACAACCACCCCCGGATAACCACCCCTAGGATAACCACCCTCTAGGACAACTACCCCCTAGGACAACTACCCCCTAGGGCAACCACCCTCTAGGACGACTACCCCTAGGACAACTACCCCCCAGACAACTACCCCCTAGGACAACCACCCTCTGGGACAACTACCCCCCGGATAACTACCCCCAGACAACTACCCCCTAGGACAACTACCCTGATAGCAGAAAGTGTTAAAAATGACGTGATATAATACGTCGTGGTTTTCGTCTTTTTTACGTCCTGTAATTACGTCAATAAGACGACAACTTGCACCAACGCAAGACGTCATGAGGACGTCTTATTTGACGTCATCTCTACGTCTTCATTCCTCTTTCCCTGATAGCAGAAAGTGTTAAAAATGACGTGATATTTACGTCGCGGTTTTCGTCTTTTTTACGTCCTGTAATTACGTCAATAAGACGACAACTTGCACCAACGCAAGACGTCAAGAGGACGTCTTATTCATCTCTACGTCTTGTACACTGTAAAAACTAAAGTGCTACTTTTAGGGGCATGTATAGTGAATGCACCTAAAATGCTGTTTATAGCACTTGTAGTGTGCTAATTTACCAGCAAAAAAAATGTGACCGTGGCGAGCCTCGAACCAGGTTCCGCTGATTGAGAGGCGCTGACGTTACCGATGGACTAACGAATGCTTCTTGCAATCCAGTTTAGTCATGGGAGTCAAGTAGATAACATGAACTATGTGGTGTCGTAAATTCACTATGTAACAATATGATCTGCTCTAAATCGTACAATGTGAGTTAGTCTAGCGGTAATGCCAGCAATTCTCGATCAGCGGACCCTGGTTCGAAGCTCGCCCAAATCATTTTTTTTATGAATGTTTAGCAGTTTAAGGAGCCGGCCCAGCTCCCGTGAAAGTGCTGAAATAGCACGCTGTGTGCATTCAATAGCACTCTGAGTGCAGTCCCTATGCATGCCCTCAAAAAGTGCTATATACAGCACTTCAGTTTTTACAGTGTACAGATGACGTCAAAATAAGACGTCCTCTTGACGTCTTGCGTTGGTGCAAGTTGTCGTCTTATTGACGTAATTACAGGACGTAAAAAAGACGAAACCACGACGTAAATATCACGTAATTTTTAACACTTTCTGCTATCAGGGTACCCTCGGACAACTATCCCCCGGACAACTACCCCTAGGACAACTACCCCCCGGACAACTACCCCCGGACAACTATACCCAGAAAACTACCCCATAGGACAAACACCCTCTAGGACAACTACCACCTAGGACAACCACGCTTTAGGACAACTATCCCCCGGACAACCACCCCCTGGACGCAAACTTTTCTCACTGTCGTCCTTTACGCATGCGCAAGGATGTGCGCTGACGACTTAGACTCTTTCACCAGAGCACTTGTATGATTTTTTTCGCGAAATTGCCAACGCTACGGTGTAAAACGAAAACCCCCCCCCCCCCCCCCCCCCCCCCCCCCCCCCCAACTACCCCCAGACAACTACCCCTTAGGGCATCCACTCTTTAGGACATCTTCTTGACAAATTCCACCTAAGGTAACTACCACCGGACATTAACAACTTAGGGTAATTATTAATCGGACAACAACTCTCACCCATGGCATGTAGGTCAATTATCCCCTAACAGTTACAACTCCCAGGTATGGCATTTAAACTGATTTCGGGCAGGGGAGGACGTGGAGGGGAGAGGGGGGGGGGGGGGATTGACCATCAATCAGTAAGGATATAATGAGTATCCATTTTGGAAATCTGGTTATAAATAGGATTTTGGTGCATTATAATGATTAAATTCACCTCACCACGTGAGTTAAATGTGTCTATACCCATGATCACGGGGGGGGGGGGGGGGGGGGGGGGATTTTCCCTGCTATTACATTTTTGTTTTAAAAGTTGGGTGTTTAAACTCGGTGTTTTATTGTGCATTGTACAGTTGAATTTCTCATCCATCTTAACATGATTGTATACCACATACTATTTTTTAAATCGACCAACCACAATGCTAGTTTCCTTTAATTCTCGATTGGCTGATAGCTTTGTAACGCGTTGCATAATTGTAGAGTGCGTGAGGGACAGGGGGTGGGGTGATATTGCACATGGGAATACCTGCGTTCATGCATTGAAGAAAAAAACAACCCAAAACAAAAAAAACCAAAAAAAAAACAAAAACAAACAAGTCTTTTTGTTCTTGTTTTTTTTTAATGTGATAAACTAAGTTTTATCGTTGGAAGTTGGAGGAGGAACAATTAAGCGAGCAAGCATGAGCGAAAACAAACACTTCTCTTTTTATAAAATTTGGTATATTATCTGGGCTTTATTGTTGCAGGTCGGGGCAGAAATTTTGCTAAAGGCCATATTAATTATATTTTGGCGAGCGAGCGTAGCGAACAAGCACAATCTTGTTCAATGTGATGTTAAGTCCAATTTGGGGTACTTTTCCTAGAGGGTGGTTGTCCTGGGGTAGTTTTCCGGGGGGCTATATTTTTTTTCTCTCACGACGGGAGAGGGCAGTATTTGAGCGTCAAGAGGGGTGACAATACGGTTTATTCCGTCAAGACTAGTCGGCATGAATATTCATGAAAAACAAATTGTAGGGATATAATAAAATGAGCGAACCAGTCACGCAGTTCCTTGTGTGGCGCATTCGGATTCACGTTGTGCTCGTCATGAAGGAATCACGAGTTCGAGCCTCGGCAGGCTAAGGGGTGTTAGAATTTAGGAAAGTATCATTGACAAATTTTCTTTTGCTGAAATAAAGTAAGGTGAAACTGAGAGAAAATACAAGTCTCTCTCAAAGTCTCCAAAACGGGGCTTCTTGACGCTCAAATACTGCCCTCTCTTGTCAGTGGCGCAAATCCTGACAGAAAAAAATACGCGTCTGGGGGTAATTGTCCTAGAGGGTGGTTGTCCTAGGGGGTGGTTGTCTGGGGTGTAGTTGTCCGGGGGTAGTTGTCCTAGGGTGGTTGTCCGGGGGTAGTTGTCCTATGGGGTAGTTGTCCGGCGGGTAGTTGTCCTGGGCGTAGTTGTCCTAGGGGGTAGTTGTCTTAGGGGGTAGTTGTCTGGGGAGTAGTTGTCCGAGGGGTGGTTGTCCGGGGGTGGTTGTCCGGGGGGTAGTTGTCGGGGGTAGTTGTCCTAGGGGGTATTTGTCCTAGGGGTAGTTGTCTGGGGGTAGTTGTCCTAGGGGTGGTTGTCCTAGGGGGTAGTTGTCTGGGTGGTAGTTATCCGGGTGGTACTTGTCCTGGGGGGGGGGGGGTAGTCGTCCTAGAGGGTGGTTGCCCTAAAGGGGTAGTTGTCCTATGGGGTAGTTGTCGTAGATGGTGGTTATCCTAGGGGTGGTTGTCCAGGGGGTAGGTGTCCGGATACTGTTGTATCAATGTGGGAAGGGGAAACAACACTGTCAGATTCTGTTGACGGGTGTTTTCATTTCCTCATAGACACATTAGATATTAAGATAAACAGTTAACAGCTTTGTTAAATTCCATAAATTTATATTTATTTCTGTTGCAACACATGGAGCTTAAGCGCACATGGTTGTGCCTAGACAATAAGCAAAATACGCTACTTAAAGAGGAAGTCCGGTCCTCAAATTGCTTTTTTAATAGAAGCAGAAAATCAGATAAACAGAACAAAAGAGTTTGAGGGAAATCGGACAAGTAATAAAATATACATTTTTAATGAAATGAAAAACAAGGGAAAATAACGAAAACCGCTAGACGAATTGGCATCTTGGTCATGTGTTTGTGACATCAATCTCTCACAACTCACCACATCATTGTGGTTAAACTGATGATACAAATTTTCAATCTTTGTCAAAGAATATGATTTCCTCATTACCTGGACCATACTTTTTACTTTACATACCTTCACATAAGATTTCATGAATTCATTAATATTGAGTTTGTTTTTAAACTAGTACATTTTCATAATCATTAATATTCCATGCATATTGTATACAAACATCATATTTTTAAGATATTTACCACAAAATTATTTAATTTGTATACATGCAAAACATATCACTTTAAATATAACTTGGTTTTGAGGAAATCAAATTCTCGGGAAAATGCTTTTTTTATTGATGTGCAAAAAGTAATTGACGAGTTTTGACTCAGAGGGAATGACGTCGCAAACTCATGACCGAGCTGCCAAATTGTTTAGTAATTTTCAAAGTTTTCCTTGGCTAGAAAAATTATAACTTTCTTATCAATTGTCTGATTCACCTCAAACTTTTTTGATGTTGATTTGTTTTTCTGAAATTTATTGTTCTGTTAAAACCAAGTTAATTCTTGAACCGGACTTCCCATTTAAAAAGATATTCTGCAGTATGATCTATTGATGTTTGCCTCTATGAGCATGATGGAAAATAATGTACCTGATTCTCCAAGCGCATATTTCAGCTTACACCAAGGTCCACCTGTCCTATTGAACCAGGCCATAAGGATTTCCATTAGGGCCTGCTTGTAAGTTCTTTGGTCCTTCAGAATGCGATCAGCGCTGTCGTATTTGACGTCTAAGATAGAGCAAAACCTGTAGTAGTTGTCGGTCGGAAATTCACTTGAGATGAAATCAAGATCTTCCTGCTCGACTTTCCACTCTGCCTTGTTTTCTCTGGAGATGAAGTAAGAGGTAAAGGCAGAATTATTTGAGCGCTTATAAGTGTAAAGCTAGTGGAAAGAAACGAGTAGAAGAGAAGCTGTATTGAGTGGTGTTCTGAAAACTATTTTACATTGTACTTTATATTATCACAAATCGAAACTATATGGCTGGTCATTGATTACTGACAATCCATAGGTGGCTGCGAATAATACATATTAGGATATCTGCATATAAGAAAGTTATGAATGTTTGACAAGTGAAATCACTAAATTTATGCGAATCTCAAACGGGCAGTTTGGTCAGGTGATTGTGACATATTCGCGGCCACCTCTCTCATTTGTCGTACTAAGCGGCTTTTCCCCTCGGAGCAGTACAGGTAGCATATTGCCATTGGTTCTCAAAAATGTGAGAGTTGTCTGCAGTTACCACAGTGAAATTACCGATTCGGCCAATCTCAAATTATCATATGTCATGTATGTAGTAATTACAACGGTCAAAAATGCATTCTATTCGTATTGCTTGTCCGATTTCGTTCAAACTTTCACCAAACTGCTTCCCTGAATTTCTGCTTTTTTCCAGAGCAACTTGCCATAAGGTTAGATTTTCTTCCACTGTCTTCTTAAGCTTATCTTTAACTTTCCAAGCATACTAATCCGGAATTAATTTGCTAAATGTAATTCTGTTTTGCAGGTATATTGTCATCAAAGCACCCCCCCCCCCCCTCCTCCGACACGCACCCATTTTGTTTTTATTGTGAGTTTTAATGGGTAATGTGTTAAGATGTCTTTTAACGCCAGAAATTCAGAACCATCCCTGGCAAAGTTCCCCCACCCCACACACACACCGTTGCGAACCTGTTGACGCCCTAAGGTGGTAGTTGCAATAGTAACAACATAGGGTATATATTCATTATACCCTTTCCGCTGGCAGTCATGCTGTAAACATGATTCATTCCACGTTCATAACGCTAACTAGTCATCTGCCTATTAATCCTCTGCAGGTTAATTGGACAAGACCTGGTTTACCGGTGTTACAGGGCCAATCTCACCTGCATTTATTTAGGCTAATGAGCTTCCACTCCCTTTTTTCATCAGATTGGTTGCATCGCTTAAAAACCGATTTTCAGAGAAGAGATATAAACCTATCCTATGTTTAATTTCGTTTTGATGTTAAGCAAATATGGACGGGCCAGTTCATCAATGGACACACCTATTTTTTTTCCAATATGAAAACGATAAAGATAACGATAAAGTCACTACGGATAGAAAATACAAGGTAATCAGTGATTTCATGCCAATAGCCCAGTTTCGGCGATGCGAGCGCGATGACATAATGCCTAGTAATAGTAACTAAGTTGGACAAGCTTTGACATACCGCCATATCGGATTCGTGCTTTTGGTATTGCTCCGCGCCGATTTCCGTTACCTCGTATTTTTATTTCATTCGCATTTTCACTATTAGTCTACTATTCCCTTCCTGAACTTTTGATTTTGTTTTGATGGCTTCCTTTTTACTGTCTATTGACAAGTTTGGTGTAAAGAATTTACAAGATTTTCTTCGAGAAAGATGAGATTCTACCGTAGGATACAAGAAGCAGCGACTTTTATAATTATATCGTCCACGCCGTTTCGAGAGTGCCCGAATGGGAGGGAAAGTTCTTTTGAATAGACTTTTTCTCGGGATTGTATAGGGTTCATGACTAAAGAAATAAGAGATTTAAAAGTTTATTACCATAATCTCCAAACGCGTTTTGTAGTACTTCGCTTTCGTCAATATTGGCTTCATTTTCTGGTACATGTACTACGCCATCGACTCGGGCGCAGGTTTCGCTTCTGTGACTTTGCGGGGTGTGTTGCAGCAGGAAGTGGATGTGGGTGCTCGGGTACCGGGTAGGCCCTGCTCCCCCGACAAAATTTTTTGAACAGGTGTATGTAGATTTTTTAATATTATCCACACCAAATTCTTTTCTTCCGCATGCTTTCAACCAAATTTTGCATTTGTCCATCATTGTTTTCTGTTTGGGAAGGGGGATGAAAAAGCCCCTTGCATGTATGTGGATGTGGACGTGGACGTTGCCGTTGGTCATAGCGGGTGTCGCTGTTACACGTCCGTAACAGCAGTGTTTTCCCATTTTCCGACCTTTTTTTTAAACCGTTAGTCATGTTAGTATGCTCGAAATATTTAATAGTATGCTGAAAATGATATCCAAACTTTTATTCTGAGATTCCCTCCTTCTCATCCGTCAATAATCTGTTCAAACAATAAAGCAACAAGCAGTTCAATAGCGAACAGTGGTTACACAGTGAAACGCGATGTATAATATACATGATATAGCAGCTTCGCACCGCCGCGCCGGTCACCGTTGTCTGTCTAACCCTGCGATTATCGGGTTTAAAGGTCTGTGCCTACATTAAGAAACTGGCATATTAGTTTTGTCGGATCCTGTAATTGTCGTTACCAAATCATTGATTGATTTACATGTGGGTATGAATCCACTTACCTGTCACCATGATCCCTCACGTTAGATGGAATTGTGTAACCTGCTCAGGTAGGACAATGAAAGGTAATAGTTCATATTAAATTGCATTTTACTTATTTCCTCAGAAAATGGGGGGGGGGGGGGGGGGGAGGAGAAGG
Source organism: Heliocidaris erythrogramma (assembly GCA_025617745.1). Classification (NCBI taxonomy): domain Eukaryota; kingdom Metazoa; phylum Echinodermata; class Echinoidea; order Camarodonta; family Echinometridae; genus Heliocidaris; species Heliocidaris erythrogramma. The sequence goes on along the minus strand of CM046859.1, from coordinate 49,321,437 downwards.
ACAAAGAAGAAAGCACGATAATGATATTAATACACAGATTGATATCATGCAATTCCATGGATTATGTCAAAACAAAAATAAAAGAGAGCTGATTAGGTATTAGTAATGTTTTTGACTATTCATTAAGAAAAAAATGCCCGATTTTATCATTATCAACCTCAATTTTTTGACAAAAATCATGGACCTTGAAGTGCATTAATATTTAGTCACTTTTCGTCGTCTTGTAAAAACCAACAGTCCACGCGACCAACAAATCGGTCGCTTAAACTTTGTACATGTTGGTTTTATGAGCTGTCAGTCTCATGCAAGGCATACTATCAGCTATACAGTTATTAATTGTAAGGCGAGAAAATGATTCATCATGAAACAATTGATGCAAAGCCAAATCGACATGAAAGCTACATAAAACAAATATAACTCGATTGACTGATTATAATACAGGTTTTCCTGCCTATTTTCGTCACCTATTCAAGCGATTTCATCAGCTTTTAATTCAATTTCGTCTGGCGAAGCATACCGCGCTCAAACACGAGGATCGATTTCGTCCAAATGTCATTTAATTTCGTCTTTGGCCAACCAAATTCAACAATTTAGCATTCACATTCGTAAATTGTCACTGGATTTCGTCCCCACCGGCAAGCGAGTAAAAATGTTCAGATAAAATTCGTCGTCTTTTCAAACAAATTCACTTTATTGCTGTTCAAATTCGTCTTAAGTTTTTTATTCCTCTCTATAGAGGATACATAAAACCTTTAACCATTTTTTCTTAACTTTTACGTGATTCATATAATTATATTGATGTTTAGTTACATGTAAGCATGATAAGCATTCTTTTTTTATTCCAATCTGTGCATCATCAAGTGGATGTATCGATGCATTTTATGTTTACAGAACCTGAATATTGAAAATTTGTCTGTATATCTATTTAAAAGTTTATTTATATCCCGAAAAAAAACTTGTTTCAACTGCATCTTTTCTTTATCTTTATTTTGTTGTATTGTGTTGTTCATGTGAGAGTATTTCATCTGTGTGAAGTTAGATTATGTGATTTATTGATTGTTGCGAATTGAAATATGTTTTGTCTACGATGAAAGTGGCATAATTGTGATCATGCAGGTGGTGAGTAAACGATATGATGAGCAAATGTAGATGCATCTTGCTGCAGTGTAGTATAGAGGACGATTTTGCGTGAAAGTTTGACGAAAACAAATGCCAAAAGACGAATTGATCTAGTTGTTTTGCGCCCAGCTACTGTGACCGACGAAATTGAATCGAAAGTGACGAAAGTCAGCGACAAATGACGAAATTGAATGGTAATGTTTTTAAATTGAATGATCAAAGACGAAATTGAAACAAGCATTCGCAAATTCCTGCGGGCCGGCGACGAAATTGAAAGATCATTGTTTGAAATTGATTGAAAAGGTGACAAAATGGGAGGGAAAACCTATAGCAGAAAATGTGTTTATAGAGGTACGTTGTATATCACACAATTCGTTAATGATTGACGCCTTGTTTGATTTCACAACGGTTCTCGGGCGAAATAGTGTCCGTCTTAAAGTGGGGACGGGAAGCCGAACACGGCAGTGCGTCGTCGCGTCCACTTTTTCGTAACTTGATTGAAAAATAAGACGGGGAGAGCGCGAGGACCGTCACAACTCTCCCCCGTCCTGTTACTCTCCCGTCCCGTTTCATGAGCTCCCTATTGATTGGCCGTACGCCGCCTGGGTAGCACAGCCCTACGTGCCGTTGGGATCCCGGTGTTTCATGCAAGGTTCCGATCCATGGACAACAATCATCATCGGATATAAATTCATGTTAAAATTCCAAAATTTAATTACTTATTTTTCATTTCATTTCATTATATTTCAACACGGCAACGCTTGCTTCAGCCAATGGCTGTTCTTCTGCAAGACCGTGCATGCATAAAAAGACATACAAAGTATAACACATGAGGAATATCACAAAGAACATAACAAAAGAAATACATGCAAATCCTCATATACATATAAATAAACATTAAGAGTAAAACAAATCAACATAAAATAATATAACATAAGCTTACCAAAATAAGTTAAAATAGGAATACTGATTAAGGTAAGATTCAATAATATTATAACATGAGATTGCACAGGATTGCACAGGATGTGTCTTATTGAGAGTTATAAGAGGCAGGAAAAAAAAGAGAGAGAATAAAAGGAGAAAGGGGGAGTAAGAAAGAAAAGAGAGATAGAGAAAAGTAATGAAGAAAGAAACAAAGAGGTAAGAAAGATAGGCAGATATAGGGGTGAGAAAGAGAGAGTGAGAGAGGAAGAGAGAGAGAGGAAGAGAGAGAGAGAGAGAGAAGTTATCGCTCCTACCTCAATTTACATTGCAGTTTGAAAGTGTAAAAGCTTAAAGCTTCTACATCATTTGGTAATTCGTTCCATTGTTTCGCTCCTCTGTATTGTAAACTTCTCTTCTTTAAAGCTGGTTTTAACCGGTGGCAATTCAATTTTAAAATATGAATGTCTGAAATTATAGTTACTATGACTGAATATGAATTGACTACAGGTACTCTCTGGCAACAGACCATGTGCAGCTTTGTACATTTATTTATTTATTATTTATTTATTTATTTATTCCTGCATGTTTCACAATAATCAGTTTCATACATACAAACTTTGAAAATAGAAAAACACAGGCCCGAATTCACAAAGGTGGTTTCAGTCAAATCCATGGTTTCAACAGTGGTTTGAAACCATGGTTTAGACCACGGTTTCACTTTTGCGATTCACAAAGGTGGTTTCAAGTGAATCCATGGTTTCACCCACGGATTTTACGTCATCATTTTGAGTCAACTGTTTGGGGAGGTCTGAAACCGTGGATTCAGGTGAAACCACGGTTTTAACCAATCAGAGTGCAGCATTTAGGCTGCAGACATCATCAACCGGCGGCTGATCATGATCGATCGTGAACGCTGCGGAAAGAAATTTTCTCGCAACAAAAATTGAGAAGCTAGCATACTTTCCCGAGCCAAGCTGGAATGAAATCGTAAGTAATTTACCGATTCCGAGTGATATCTAATTTAGAAATTTCTTTTGTTCTTATCTGTACGTATCGTGTTGCGCAGAAAAGTAAAAATTACTTCATAAAAGCATGCTGTTTGGAGCCTAGCGCCAATGTGCAGCTGGTGGAGACAAAAAATCGCACTCTGGTTAATTCTTTAGTCCCGGGCGTGTATTTTGGTGTCGCTGATCACAACAAACAAAGACGAGTCTGAGACTGAAGAAAGTCGAGGTCAGCCTCATCAGGTAACCTGGCATTCTTGTAAATAGGCCTCGACTATTTAGTAGTATCCAGCATGTATTATTTTTGTATGGATTTTCATCAAAATTTCACCATTATTGGGGAGTCGATGAACAAGACATTGCACATTTTACTTGGTTGCTAATCAACGCCCACGCACGTAGGCCTAGGCTAGGACTAGCCTAGGTCTATTTAATCCAATTCCAGAGTCCGACTCAAGGCCAGTTGAGTTAGGCTAATCTATGATTATGGATGAATGATTCAAAAATTAGGTAGTCAGCAACATGTCAATGTCCAGGCTCTGCTTGAGATCCTGGTTTAAAAGCAAGATCTATTCAATCTTTCACCCAAATTGATTTTGAGTAAAATGAGACCAAGGGAACTATAAATATAATAAATTAATCTTTGAGTCTGACCCCCCCCCCCCCCCCCCCCCCCCCGGACCTGTGTGCTATGTTTGTGTTTTGCTTTGCCTTCGGCTGAAATTGTAATTGTATGTAAAGTCTAATGTCATAAACTAAAGCTAGAATCTAAGATGTACATGTACATTGTAGAGCATGATGATGTAGGAATCTCAATTTTTGCGAACTTGTATACCCATCTGTAATGTCATGAATGTCAGATACCATGGCATTACAGGAAGGTTCACAAAAATTTAGATTATTACTTACAGCTTCAGGATGCATCAATGCACATATAAAGCAGAGCGAAGCACAAAGGCAGGTTAAGCAGCACACATTAGATGGGAGGGACTGTAATGAGCGACAATATCGGAGACGGTATGATATCAAGGTTCCATTGATCCCACTCATAGGCCCAAACTTATGCGGGACTAGCAAATATTCACTGTTTCAGCAGTCAAAAACAGACATCAAATTTGCTCAAATTTTCTTATATTTTGATCTTCCCTCTAATTCTAAATTTCTAACTCCATTTTCCATACAGACAGCTGCCAGACCACAACGAGGTCTTGTAGACCGGAGGAATCCATTTGAATTGTATGACGACACTGCATTCTGCCTCATTAACATGCTGGAAGGGGATGAGGAGGAAGGAAAAAGTCCACTACATGTGATCTTGCAGGTATTGGCCTCTCTATTTTGTACACAGAATTTCACATTTTCTTCATTTTCAAGAAAAATTGAAATTCTTTTGAATTGTTGTTTGAGTATGACATGACTTCATCAATTCTGAAAGCAATTTGGAAAGAATTATGTTGATTCCTAATTTGAAATTTCATATTAATCATTTTTTTTTAATTTATACACAAAATGAATGGAGAGTTGTCCACGATGACATCACAGATGCTGGCAAAGTTGCCAACTCAAGGATCCCCATGATAGGGATTTACTGTAACTTTAAAAAGTCATAACTATTGAATGGATTGTCCGATTTTGCTCCAACTATCACTATTTACTCTTCTTGGTCATCCCCATTCACTTATAGCATACTGATGCCTGGGTTTCATTCCCCTTTAATTTTGTTGTAGCTTATAATTATTAAATCACAAATTGATTACATTTTTTCTGCAAAATTTTGATCTTTTTTTCCTTACTTTGTATATAATATATTTCTCTTTTTTTTCATAAATTAAAATTCAATATTTCTGATAAAATATTTTTCAGCCCACTATCTGTTGATACGTTGTCATTTACAGGGTCATTCCATAGGATGCTTGGTCACTGTGATGGGGCATCAATATCACAATCATCTGTTTGCAGAGACCAAAATGAGGCTTCCAAAGCTAACGCAAGGAGGAGAAAATCATGGCGTTCCCAACTATGAGAGAAGAGGTTGAATCCACCAACCAACGGACTAGGGTTAAAGTACAGTAACGTTAGAAGAACGCAGTTACAAACTCGTTATAACAACGTTATCTCTCTGGTCCTACATCTTTGTAATATACTTTTTAAAACCCTAATATAGCAAAGCTTTGATATTTCCTTAATCCAGAAGAGCAGTGGTGTAAAAGGGAGGTGGGGGGGGGGGAGGAGGGGGCATAGGAGGCATATGCTCTCCATTGCCTTGAAAAAAATATACACACATACAAAACTCTCTTGTTTCCGCTTATAGTCGTCCCCCCCCCCCCCCCCCTCCGAAAAAAAAAGTACAGAGGAGTTTGTTGTAACGAGGTTTGCCTGTAGTTACATACATAATTATGTTTCTTTGACATATGTGAATTGCAGTGTATCACAGATTTGTATTGAATATTTAGATTCATAATCATAATATCAAAATTTAAATATTTTCGGAAATTTTGTTTAAAAATATATTGGAATAAGAAGAGAAATTCCCATTGTGTACAATCCTATATAGGGTTTCCTGAATTCAGATATTTAGATGAAAACTGCACATTGTCTTGATCGTGCAAAAATTGAGAAGAAAATAAAAAGTACATGTAGATAATGAATTTTTTGCAAGATTGAAAACTAAACTAAATTATTTTTGAAGAACTTGATTTCCAGAACTAAATTATCTTTCAGTGTATTGTACATTCTTATTATAATTTCATAAGTACATTCTTATTATAATTTCATATTAAGTGAAATCTGGGAAATAGACCCGTTTACTAAGTGATTCAAATTTTATGCATACTTTTGAAACAAAGGTTGTTCTTGACAACCTGAAAGCTTGCCAGAGGCTTGCCAGACATAGCAACAAGTAATGTATGAAAACTGGATTCCAAGTATTGTAGTTCATTCATTAAAAACAGGTTAATGGAATACCTCGTTACTAGGTCCCCAGGAAAGAAACATCCATAAATTTGAATCACTTAGTAAACAGGTCTATTGTCTTTTAAAATACCTGTATTATGTTCACCTCAAAATGTGAGTCATAAATATTACATGAATTTCATAATCATAGTATCGTTTATAAATGAAATATTTCTTAAAACCTCTAAGAACTGTAATACTCTTAAAGGAGAATTATCCCCAGGCTTTTAAATGTAAATAGGGTCATAGTGAATAAAATAACATTTAATTTGATATAAAAATCACCGTTTTAGACCAACTGATGCCGTTGTAAGAGCAGAAAATAGAGACCACTTTTTACGATGTCTACTCCTACTGGCGGCGTCCATTTTCTCTAAATTTCCCATAAAACCTTGCGCGTGATGACGTAGGGGATGGAGAACTCACTAGCTAGTAGCTAGCTTGCATGAAGCGCGCGCTGCATATACACACGGTAAACATGGTGTATTGTCAAGCGTTCGGCTGTTGTAACTGTTCCAAGAAAACGATAGGGAAATCATTCCATCGGTTCCCAGACCCGCAGAAATGTCAGCAATTGTTCAAGCGTTGGGTGACCATATTGAACGTGGAAAAATTCCAAGGAAAAGACTTCAAACTTGATCGAAAAAATGATGTGATCTGCAGTGATCATTTCACGGAGGCCGATTATCACGTAGATCTGCGGGCTAAGCTATATGCCGGGCGAATCGTATAATCAAGCTAGTGTGTCCTGGAACACGTTTTACTTACGATGATTATTTTACTCTAATAAATGTTTTTCAAATGTGATAGTTACGTAGATAATATAAATTGATATATTAAATTTAATTATGAAACTCTTGCGTAATTTATGTTATTATTAATAATAATAAACTCTTTTTAAAATAATGTTGGTGAACTATTGCGAGCCAATTACAATGCGCTACGGCCAACTCCATGCCCTACGTCACACAGCCCGATCGCACCGGGAACATGGCGACGCTGCTTTACTCTCGAGAACAATAAAAATCGGAGGATTCAATCGACAATTCCCATCCTCTCGATTCTCGAATATACGATGTTTTTACTTTATCAGAAACTGTTTAGAATTCTGTTTTAGGTCAATGATAAAAGTCTCGTGGGGATAATTCTCCTTTAATAGATTTACAATAGACTTTTATGCAGGGGCGGATCCAGGATTGAGTATAAGAGGGGGCACACAAATGAAGGTTTGTTAACTTTTGGAAAAGGTAGACCGTATTTTTGGGGTCTCAGCAGCTTTTCCAAAAGTCGCTCAATATGGGGGGGGGGGTGTTATGGGGGTCCAGTTCCCCTCCATAATTCCTTGACAAGCAAAAAAAAAAGTCTTCATTCTAAAAGGTGGGAGAAAATGACGGATCGTCTATGGTCGAAATGCATAGTTTTCTTCCAAAAGGGGAGGGGGGGGGGGGCACGGCCCGGAAGTGCCCCCCTGGATCCGCCAATGTTTTATGTACATAGGTAGTCATATTATTTATTCCATGAATCAATGCATAACTTATTTAACCTTTAACTATTAATGGAAAATATATGTATATAAATGTTTTTAATGTATTTTATGTAACAGAAATATGACAAATATGTAATATTAAATTGCTGAAAATAAGTTACTCTATAACAACTTTACATTTTATACTATACTTTGTATCGTAAAGGCCTCACATTGGTAGTCATGTTACTTTCTGGCAAGATGTGAATGATGTCATGGTATTTTGTGTTTGGTGTTGATGTTGAGGCAATGTAAATATGCTTGATAAAGAATCTAATGGGGGATATCTCACTAACTTGCTAAAGAAATTGTTAATTTATGTTGATAATGATCTTGGGAGGCTATGATTGAAGATGGCATGTTGGATTTGTTGATATGATGCTTTCCTCTTGTGAGATCATGGTGTCAGATGGGGGGGGGGGGGGCGCTTTGTGCAGATGTTTGTGGGTGTGCGCATGTAATCATTACCAACCATTTTACTTTCCCATCATATTGCATAAAATATTCTCAATGAAAAAATCAGGGGCTGATGCAGGGTTGACCAGTAGGGGTGGGGGCCACGATTCTGACAAAAATCTCACATGACGAGGAAAAAAAAAAGGGTCCCCGCTATTTATGGAGCAGTGTTTCTTCCAAAATTCTCTGACAAGCAAAAAAGGGGGTCCTCACTCCAATCACACCCCCTTGAAAATATGAGGGTGCGCTGACTTTGTTTTAAAACAGTTTTCTATTGTCTTTTTCCAAAATGTTCAAATGGGGGGGGGGGGGCTCCCCCTCCCAAAATTATATATATATATATATATGATAGGCCTACCGTACTGTTGAAAAAAAACATGAATTCCTGAATCTACAATTTACAATAATCCTCAGAACAATAAAGCCCCAATCCTTGCAAATACATGAATCGACTTTAATATTTGTCTCTGAATTAAATTCAAAAATTGAGAATAAACTATGTCATATACTGTACATGTCAAGTACGATAAATTCAAAGGAAATTTACATTTCACTTTTAGTTTTGTAGACATGTGTGATCTTTAATAAGACACCGTGTAGATGCCCAGAGTTGGCCATAAGCGTCTTATTCATACTATGACAAAATCCATGTCATTTTCGTCCTTAAATAGTTTTTGAAAAACAAATTTTCAAATAGAGCACACTTGAATATAAATGATTTGATTGCAGGCGAGTCGGACCCTCCAGATCCAGCTCGTACACTATCGCGGTCTACGTCTCTGCAATTAATAGCAGGCTACTTGTTGAATGAAGTAACTGGGCTAGCTGTGCGCGCGGACCGGACAACAACGCGTCGATCGATATGGCGCTTGTTACTACTCGGGAGAGACAAGCGCAGGAAGGATCATGCAAAATACGCCCTGCGCCCTGCGATACACGTCCTTGTTTATTCCAAAAAACACGACAATAAATTGTAAAGGAAAACTCGGTATACTGGTTGGATCAATCTTACTGAGCATGCTCAGTGCAGTGCAAAAAAGGGGAAATCCCTACCTCCGGTTGCAACCGGAGTTTCAAACCGTGGTTTCAACAGTGGGTCTGCTTGAAACCGTGGATTTTTGAGTCCACTGTTTGTGAATCACAGACTCGGTAAAACCATGGTTTCGGGTGAAACCGTGGTTTCAAAAATCCATGGATTCTTGAAACCACGGTTTCAAATGAAACCACCTTTGTGAATTCGGGCCACAGAGGTCTGGCAATATAAACTGGACGCTTGAAGTACATGTGGGGTGCGTTCATTTCGCCTTTGTAAAGAGATTTTACATTCAAATTCGTAATGTCTTATTGAGGCCGGTACGGTACATCATCCACGTGAAAACGGATAAAAAGTGTACCTTTTCAGCAATGGGCGCATAACCCACGTACTGAGATTGTACCGTGCTGAAATTGTACTTGCGCATGCGCAACAACGATTTGAGCACTTCGTAAACATCCGGCGTGCTAATATTGTTCGGAAAGACTTGAGCTGTATAGCCCCAGCCAATAGGTAAGAATAAACGCTATAGAATTGGGCCTATTGACCCTAATGTGCCCAGACGCAGGCAATCTCAGAACGCTACAGACTCGGCACGCTTGCAGGCATTCTCAAATTGTAGTCCATTTCCCGTGCATGCGCAAAATAGCGGTATACATTTTCAGCACGGGTACAATCTCAGCACGCCACACCTGGTTACGCGTTTAGGGTATCAAAAAAAAGCAAAAATCAAGAACAACGGTATCAAATTCAGAGACTGATTAAGAAGAAGATCCGCGGAAGGAGGGGGGGGGGGGGGGGAATAGTTCGGTAATGTGTTCCAAATTAGGTTAAAATTCTTTTACGGTTTCTTTTTGGCTAAAAAGAAGTCTATGATGATGATGTAGGCCTAAGTAGGATGTAAAATACCAAGCAAAATATAAAAGCGCCGTTAATGGTATAAATAATAGGGATAGACGGGTTTCCCTGTTTAGGGTATAAAAATCTGCCCCTACTTCTTCTTCTTCTTCTTCCAGTCTGGTACAGACCGCCGCTGGCGTATTATCGTACCTTGTGCTTGTCGAGTGCCGAGTGTACAGTGCAAGTAAAAATTGCTCTACAATCAAACTATGTGCAGCTAAAAAACAGTCCTGAAGCTTTCAATTTGCTTTTTAATTTAGCAAGTGATTTACGCGGATAATGTACAGGTATATTTTTGTGTATTCCACATGCAGTGCTGCATTCATTTTGCGCGACTCGAACATAATTATATCAATATCATTTAGTCTTCATCAAGATGAAAATGTATTTTCTTCAGAACTCACGGAAGTTTGGGTTAAATAACACATACTCACATGTTGTAAATACTTCTTGGTAAAAAATAACTTTACCCTACTTTTTGTTAATTGACTTGATTATTGTGACAAATATACGGTACGGTGATTAATCATAAACACAGCTAGCGCCCGTGGATGTTCCTAACTCACTGCACAAAGAGAAGAATGCACACTCCCTCATAAAGTACTTCTGAGAAATAAGGGTTTAAAGTTTGCAGTCAAAATAAAGCGGAAATCTGGTGAAACTACCTCGACTCTGAGAGCTTGTAGTTTGGAAACTAGCCTATTTGACTTGTAACACCTAATGACCAATTTGAAGAATGAATTAAAATAGACGTATAATAATACTTGAGAATACAAATGAACAATAACAATATTGCCCAGGTTGAATCTACCAAATTTTGGGGTGTTTTCATGGACAGTAGACTAACGTGGAAAGTTCAAATTGATTGCTTATGTAAACTGTTGTCACGTAATTCAGGTGTAATGAACAAGGTTAAACCCATTGTACCTTATCATGTTATGCCTATACTCTATTCTGCCCTGATCTTGCCTCATCTTAACTATTATATACTTCCATGGGGAAATAGCTCCATAACCCTAATGGACAAAATTTAACTTGTGCAAAAACGGTTATTAGAGTAGTAAATGATGTTGGGTTTCGTGCACATGCAAATGAGCTTTTCTATAATTGTAATATCCTTAAGATATCTGACTTGTACTTATACCATCTTGGAACATTTATGTAGGAACTCTCGAAAGGTAATTTACCAGATGCTTTCGTTCTTATATTTCAACGCAACAATGTTGTACATTCTTATCCAACTAGACAAACCATTTCCACCTCCCCAGAAATCGCACCGCTTTTGCAAAAAGAGTCACCTTTACTGGACACAGATTCTGGAACAACCTAAATAACGAACTGGTTGATAGCCCCTCCAACAATTCTTTTAAACCGAAGCTAAGTAAGTACATGTATGTATGAATATTCATATCATGCTGGATGGTACAGGTGGTCAAATAGACTTTGCTCGTGTAACACTGTCCTGCCTTTACAATTTTTCTTCTCCTTCATCTCCTTCTTTTTTTTCTTCCTCCTCCTCTTCTTCTTTCTCCTCCTCTTCTTCTTTCTTCTTCCTTCTTTTTTTTCCTTCTTTTTTTTCCTTCATTTTCCTTTCTTTTTTCTTTCTTCTTCTCTTTCGTCTTTTTCGTTTCTTTACTCCACGTTCTGAGCTTTGCTCTCCTTGTACTTTTAGTAAATCGGATACTTCTAAACCATCTCGCCTTTTTATTGCACCAATCACAATTACTTACTCTTTACGGGAGCCTAAAGACTTACAAGCAATGCTTTGTATTTAGGCTTCCCCGTTTTACATTTTTCTTCTTTTTGCCAGCCGTTCACATATCTCTCAAACTTTTTACCTATTTACTGTACATTTTAGTTCTTTACCCCTATGCTTTTAAATTGACAAATATGCTGTAAAATCGTTTTTGTAAAACTGGAACAAATAAACTTCAAACAAACTCCAAACTACTGAATCTAGAGGTATGATTGAAAAACACTACTATGTATTCGACAGCTGGGCAGGGGGAAATAAATATACATAAGATCAAAACACAGGATGACAGGGGGCAGGAGGGGTGTATCCACGCACAGAAAAGGTTGGCTTTTTTAGGTAACAAAATCTCTGCGCGCTGCTCTTTCATGCGGTTCGCATACGTCAGCTAGCTCTGCCTCCAGATGCCCTAGCTTTAGTTATACCCACTGATAGGTACGATATATCAAGCTAATCCAAAGGGAGGTTGTTACGTCACAAAAATTGCCGCGCGGTGAATTGTGAGGGAGAACCGGCTCGTTGGAAAACTTGTGTGTCATGTTAATTTCAAAGGTCCATCAGGGTTCTTTTCCGGGGGGGGGGGGTGGGGGCACTCAACTAATGTACACAAGCGCGACCAAAAAAAAAAACGCTTGAAAAAGGGGTAGTTTTTGCCGGTTACAGCGCGTCACGCGCTTGACGCGTTTAGGATGTCAAAAAGACCAAAAATCTGGAAAAAGGGTATGTTTGAGTTTTTCATACGCGTTTAGGGTATCTTTTCCCGAAACTTGTCTGGATTTTGTGCAACGAGTCTCTTTTTTAAGGAGTAAAATTTCAAGAAAGCATGCGAAAATACTCGAATAGATAAAACGCGTTTAGGGGGTGTTTGGAAAACCTGTGGTCGCGCATGTGTACAGAAATATAGTGGAGAGGTCCGCCACCCCCCCCCCCCCCCGGGGTTGTTTCAAATCATTTTTTCCCAGTAAGACCATATTTGAACACCTAAAATATTTGTCTTTCATATGTAACGATGTTAAACATCGTTCGGACTTGGCAGTTAGGTCTGTGGTACAGTCACTTCGTGTGAAAAGAATGGATTTGAATTTTACATTGACAACTAAAAAGTCTCTGTGCATATTATATTCGTATATATGTGTGTATTATACATATTTATATAAGAAAACTAAACATGTTATAAAAGTAAAATATTATTGAAATAAGAAATCAGTTAAAAATCAGTCTGGTTTAATGACATACCGAACTTTTCCAGCACTATTGCTGAATCAATCCTGTGTGATCCGCACTGAAGTGACTTCCGTTTCAGGCAGTCCTCGAAGCTTTTTTTCTCCGTGCACTTTCTCTTTGGGCAAGCAAAGCAGATGTCATACTGGATCCGTTTTGCCCACTGTTGACTTAGGTCCTTCAGGGTTCCGGCCACAAAATCTATTACCTATTTTGCCACAGAAGCACGTAAATGCATTAATTGCTAGGCAAGATTAGAAATACAGTGTATATTGTATGCTTTCACAAAAAAGTGTTCATGAAAAGAGAAGAATCTACACTGCAAAAACCAGTGGAGAATCAAAAGAAAACAACACCCTTGGTGTTGAATAACTGAGGCATGTATAAACTCGATGGTGTTCATTTACCACCATTCAAATCTAAAACATGCGAAGACCATAATCTGGTGTTAATTTATCTCGTGCTGTTTTGTTCTTGGTTTTGATTAGGTCGTCACGTGATTTTGTTTTATAATGTTGATTGTTCGAAAAAGTTTTAAGAATCCCGTCATGCATACCCATGTGTCAGGGATCAGAATGTTGACCCCCTTTCCTGAGATATAATAATACAATAAATAGATACTCTGTATTCTCTAGTTTAGTTGAGGCAGTTGTCGAAGACATTCCATGCTTGAATGGCTTGCTTTTTTGTAAAGGTGAAACATTTCTTGAATGAATGCTTGGTAATTGGTATGGGAGCAAACTACATCAGGTACTTGTAACGTCCTTCCTCCTTAAAAAGTAGTCCTGTAGTTCACCATATGTTGTATTTGAAGGAAGACTTTGTATGCATTGTTTATTGAATAGATACATTCATGCCAGTTATGTTGCTGTTAATTGAGTGAAGGTAGAAGAATGACGAGAATAAGGAGCGGATTAATTTTTCTCATGTGATGCGGCAGGCTGAAGTTTGGGATAGGTATAGTACTTGTGATATAGTTACATTGGCTATATGCGTAGGGAAAGTGATTCTGTCACTGTGCATGCATGCAGGTGAGACTCAAAAAGTTTGGTCCGGTTTGGGCATCGACAACCGTAAGACAATTGACCGATTCATGATCGCTCGTATGATCGCTCGTTTCAACAAGTCCAACAACTTGTAGTCCCACAACTTGTAGTCCCCCCCCCCCCCCCCCCCGGCCCAGGTCCCCTTCACGTGTTCAAAACGCATGAAGGAGAAAGACCAGTCAAAATTGTTACTACGAAGCTATAAAATTTAGCAGATAGAAGCAGAAGCAGAAGAAGGAACAGAAAAGGAAATTGGGAGACACAACACTATTTGTGAGTTAATTTTGAAAATAAATAACCCATTCAATTTCAGCTTACTTTATACGAATACATTTGATAAGGAACACTATAGTACAAGTGTTCAAAACGAATGAAGGAGAAAGCACAGTCAAAATTGTTTTTACAAAGCTGTAAAATTCAACAGATACAAGCAGAAGAAGGAAGAGAGAAGGAAAATGGAAGCACAACATCATTTGTGCGTTAATTTTGGGAAACATTTAATTTCAAGCAACCTTAGACGAGTATGATAAATTTGTACACGAACACTAGATAAAATCTTCATTCGAAAAAAAAACAACCATTAAGATTTTAATTGAACTAATTTGAAGGAATGAAGGACAACACCCGGATGAAGAAGAAGTTTGTGCTGAGAAAACTTTTTTTTTTCTTCTTCAAGTATAGTCTGATTGAGTTAATTACACTTTTGAGTACAAATTGCTTTATATAAAAATTGATATTGCATGTTGAAATGTATGTCCTTTGGTGTAACTCTGTTGTCAAAAGGACAAAAAAAGAAAGGGTGGGGGAGACCCCCCCCCCCCTTCGGTATTTGGGTTACATATCATATTGGGACACCAGTAAGCTTCAACTATAACTAAGCTTTTAATACATATAGATGGAATGTCTGACATGTCTGAAGTGAATACTGCAATGTGTTCAGACTTATGGTTATGTTGTACACTTTGCAGTTTTGCTCACTGTATATACGCGGTGTACTGTTTTTTTAATATCGCTTTTGTTTTGTATTCTTTATCAACCGAATAACTGATTCTATTCATGTCTCTATAAATTAAATTTTTTCTTTTTTTATTGTGATCAGAGTTATACGATGTAATTTATTTCATCTGGCAATAGCTCTATCCCTTGTATATTGTCAAACGAATATGTGAGGGAATGTAGAAAAGACATTTACAATTGGCTACATTTTCCCGATTTTAAATCATGTTACCGAAATTGATGAAAGGTAGTGATAAATTTACAAAATATGGTAAATGTATCGATATAAGAATTGTTACAGTTTAACTAAATCAGGAAAATGCACAGGTAAAAGAGTTATGGTGGGTTAACTGATCACCCTGAATTTATGCTGATTGAAAGGAAAGGAACAGTAAAGAAGGAAGAAAGGGAGAAAGGAAAGACGACCACAGTTCTATGATATGCATATAATAAGCTCATGTTGATAATGCGGTGTGTAAGTCAGGATGTCCCCCTCCCCTTGAAGGGGCACGGTGACACCAGCGCGAGGAAAATAATCATTTAATTTATGTAATTAGATAATTAACTTATTCGGGCTGTGTCGGAATGATTCGGAAGCATGCCTCATTTTCTAGCCTAGCAGCCGGGAAAGTGTCAGCATGTATTATTTAGTTCGTGCTGACCTTTTTAGGCCTGCTTTGTGACCCATATGGCGTCGAGAAAGTCTTTTCTTCTGCGCTCAATGAACAGCCCCTTTGACAGGTGGAAAGATGTCGGCGCTTTTATTCATATTGTGTTGGCATCTGTCTTGTTTGCTTGGGAGATGTGAGAGAGTCTTCCCGAATTTTTGGACAGAAATATTCCCCTTGTGTTGCTTGGCGGGAAAAGCTAAACTTATTTCCTTTTGACAGACAGGTGGATGATCAACATTGAATTCTTTGGTTTGTGTTGACATGTTCCATGCTTGCTTAGAGGGTCATAATGAGAGGGAGAATAGTTTCCTTTTTGTATATGCAGGAGGATGCTTAACATTGAATATTTGGTTTGTGGCGACATTATCCATGCTTGCCTGAAGGGTGAATGGGGTTTTCGTTTCGAACTAATTTAGTAGATAATAGTTTCCTTTCGGAATGCGGGAAGTTGCATAATACGACATTCTTCGTGCTGCCGACATGGTCACGTGGCATGATATTTGATAGAAAATAACTCCTTTGTTAGAAGTAATTAATATTTATGCCCGCTTTGAATACCTATTTGTATTGACACTAATCGTGCTTGCGGGTTGGGCTGAATGGAGTAGTGTGGGCGGGGTTTCGGCAAGTTAATTTCTCAAACCGGTTTTAAGCTTAACTCTATGTATAATAGAGGCTGAATTGTCAGCACACTCAGGTAGAGGTGATGGACCCCTCGATTTTGAAAAGGGTGGAGGGACGGTCTTTGTCTTATGAACAAGGTTGCCCCTCCCCCTGCATTTTGCCCACGTTGAACTTCAAGTAGCGCAACAGCAGCTGCGGTCTATATAGAGCTAGGGGTGGTTCGATGGGAGGCTACACTCGGAATAGGGATTGGCTTTTTGTGCGTGCAGGGTAGGGTGTTTGGTTTCAACTTTTGATTTTCTGTTTCAATATGGCGGTCTGTAGGTATTTATTGTCGCTTCTCGAGTCTTTTGTGTGCTAAGGAGGCAATAATTTTTTATTTTTTCATTTTTTTTTTATATAGAGAGAGATAGCAACGTTCAACAAAGATGTGTGTGTTTCTATTTTAAACGTTCGATTTTGATGCTGACACAATAAGCCAGTTCGGGGTTGCAATCTGAGCATGAGCAGATAAAGGTCATCTGTACCAAAATTCTAAAACCCACTGACACTAATATTCGATATGTGCTCATGAATGTCATGTAATCATTATTCAATTATGCACTAATGGTGCATTCCATGATATCCAGGTGGAAGTATTCTTTTTAAAGGGGGAAACAAAAGCTATTCATGAGGCACCTCTATCACTCCCAGAGTTATTTTTCTGAAGTGCACATAAAGGGACCCTCCATGTCTAAAATATCTGTGGATATTTGGGGTCATTTGTACCATGCGCTAACCCCGAACTGGCTTATTATGTCAAGCCTCGTTTTATGAGGTCACATAGTTACACGTATAGGAATGTGTAATGGTACAGAGTAGGCAGAATGGAGAAAGCCTAAAACTGTTACAAGGTCTTAGTCGTAACGATTGATTTTATTAATTTCGTGTTGATGGATTATGGTGTTTATGAAGGAAATTTTAGGGTGGGGAATAGTTGGTATCTAGTGGTGGATCGAAAATTTTAAAAGGAGCAGGGGGTAGGGAAGAAGGAAATAAGAGGGAATAAGGGAAGGAAAGGGTAATTGCTCGGTTTTGTTTCTTTACTTTTTTTTTTTTTTTCTCCCTTTCTTTTCCGAGTTAAGATATTTCTATAATAAGCAGATTTGAAAAGGGAGAAAACGCTGACGTTTTAAGCATTCGGATAATTATTCTTTAAAATATGTATGTTTATATATACATGTGTTAACGCGGTATTTAAAAAAATATTTCCTTTCTTCCCTTTTTACTTATTTTGGTTAAGCAATGGTTTTGATTCACCCAAGCTTTAAAAAAAAGAGGCTTAGAAATGATGAAGCGTGAAGGGATTTTGGGAAGGAAAAAAGAATACATGTAGGAGGAAATAGAAGAAATCCTAAATGGTGTGTGATTGGGTGGGATGCCAATGGGGGGGGGGGGGGGGGTGGACGCAGCCCGCGAGCCGAGTAAAAAGAAGGAATTCTTTCATATGCTGCGTCTAGGAATGAATGCCTGTTTTGATTTCTGTTTTTGTCATATGTTTAGGATTTGTATTTACTTATGTTTTAATGACAGTTTATGTTTCAAGTTGCGCACCCTTTTTGTAGTATATTCACTTGCGTATTCATTGCGTAATAAATTTGATGCAGGTGGTACAACGTTTCATGTAAGAGAGGTTTGGTGCAGTGTAACACGGGCAAATATTCCTGCTTTTTTATTATCTTTCTCAATGTTTAAGTTAGATGTGGTTTCGATGTTTATTGTATTTACAATAATCCTGTATGGATAGGACTGCAGTGGAAAAAGCAAAGGTTAACATGGTGTCTTTAAATGTCCGAGGGATAAGGGAGAAGACAAAAAGGGGAAGAATTTTTGAATGGTGTAAACAAAAAAAGGGTGATATTTTTATGTTACAAGAAACATATAGCACGGCGGAGATTACAACCACATGGAATTCTGAATGGAGTGGTGAGGTGTTTTATAGCCATGGCACAAATCATAGCAGGGGGGTTATGGTAATGATCAAACCACATCTTAACTTGAACATTTTAAAGGTGGAAAAGGACAATGATGGCAGATATATTATATTTGACTGCGAATTAGATGGAGTTAGATTGCTAATAGGAAATGTTTATTTTCCAACAAGAAATAAGGCAAATGAGCAGATAGATTTCTTGTGAAAAATAAACAATATTATTGATAAAATGTTCTCCCTCAGTCATGTTATTATATTAGGTGGTGATTTTAATATGATATTAGATGATAAATTAGACCATGTGGGGTCAACTATACAGGTAAAATCCAGATTCAATACAGAGTTTTCAGAGTTCATGGACAAATTTCAATTATTTGATGTTTGGAGGAAAAGAAATCCAGAAAAACAGCAGTTTACCTTCAGACAAAAAACACCGCTTATTCAAAGTCGGTTAGACTACTGGATAATCTCAAAAGAAATCGAAAATTTTGTTGTTAATTGTGAGATTTTACCGTCTATAACTCCAGATCATTCTGGAATCTGGCTTACCTGTACTAGTAATAGTAAAAAAGACGTGAAACGGGGTCCCTCATACTGGAAATTCAATAACAGTCTATGTTATGATAAAGAATATGTTATTGGTATGAAAAATGAAATTCTTGGATGGAAAAAACAATACGGGAATCTTTTTTCTAATAATTCATTGCTCTGGGGCTTTATGAAATTAAAAATCAGAGAATATACCCGGAAGTATTCTAAAAAAAAAGGCACAAGAAAGAAAAAAGCAAAAGTTGATCTTAGAGACTGAAGTGCAAAATTTAGAACAACAAATTGCAGTGAATTTTTCTAATGTTCTACTGGAAAATTTGGAGGCAAAAAGAGAGCTTCTTAAAACATATGATTATGGTCTAGATGGTCTCAAAGTAAGGTCACGAGCTGCCTGGATTGAAAGCGGAGAAAAGAATTCTGCATTTTTCGAACAAAAATTGTTATCCAATAAACGTAAATCTGAGATTCATAGATTAATGGATGAAGATAATCAGATACACAGCGACAAAGGTGACATTCTTAAAATTATCAAATCATTTTACAGCTCTTTATATTCACGTAAGGGAGTTTGCTGTGATGTTGATGATATACTAGAAAAAATTCCATTCCTCCAAGGTATTGTTAAACTATCAGAAGACAGCAAAGAAAGCTGTGAAGGTAAATTAAGTAAAAATGAATGTTTCGAAGCTCTAAAGAGCATGCAACTTAACAAGGCCCCAGGTGATGACGGTTTAACTACAGAATTCTACTCCACTTTTTGGTATGTCATTGATGACCTAGTGGTTGATTGTTTAAATGAAGCTTTTGATAAAGGTGAATTATCTGCATCACAGAAACAAGGGGTCATTACTTTAATTGAAAAAGCAGGTAAAGACCCTCTATACATTAAAAACTACAGACCTATTACATTGTTAAACACCGATTATAAGATTCTCACCAAAGTCTTAGCTAAAAGAATTAAAGAGGTTCTCCCCGAAATTATACAGGTTGATCAGGTTGGATACATTAATAATCGAAATATAGGTGAAGCAGTTCGTCTGATCGATGATATTTTATTTCAGGCTTCGAATAACAGTGTAAACGGTTATTTGTTAGCAGTGGATTTTAAAAAGGCATTTGACTCTGTATCACACGAGTTCATACAAAAGGTATTAGAAATTTTTGGATTGGGGGTATCTTTTAGACAGTGGATCAAAACACTGTACAGTGGCGCATGTAGTTGTGTCATGAATGGTGGTTTTACAACAGGTTATTTTGATATACAGAGGGGAGTGAGACAGGGAGATCCTCTCTCACCATACCTTTTTATACTAACTATTGAATTACTGGCAAATGTTATAAGAAATGATATAGGTGTTAAAGGTTTTTCATTTGCTCAGAATGAAGTTAAACAAGTGCTATACGCTGATGATGTAACTATTTTCGTACAAGATGCACAGTCCTTAAATAGATTAGAAGTACTTTTTTGAGATTAGGAATCAATACAAACCAGGATTCTGTCCCAAAAGGGTGGAATATGGTGGAGGTTGTGAAGATACTAGGCATATTTTTTTTTCCATGGATGTTAAGGTTAAAGAAGAAATGAACTACAAAGAAATATTAAGTAAAATAAAAAAGTTATTGAGTTGGTGGAAGCAAAGAGATTTGACCATATTAGGTAAAATTCATCTTCTGAAAACGTATGCACTTTCAAAATTGATATATGTCTCATCTTTAATCGTGGTACCGAAGTGGGTTTATGTGGAAATAGAAAGAATTACATTTGACTTTATTTGGAAAGGACAAGATAAAATAAAAAGAAACACAATGTATCAAAACTATGAAAATGGAGGTTTACGGGTAACAAATTTCGAACTTTTTATTAAAGCACAACGTGTTATGTGGATGAAGAGATTAATATATTGTGAAAATCAAATGAAATGGAAGAAGCTTTTCAATAGTTTATGCAAATCAATTGGTGGTGTTTTCATTTTTCAATGTAATTATGATATCTCCAAGATCAATGTGAAGATACCAACATTCTATGTTGAAATGTTGAAAATATGGCAAGAAATGGAAGAATGCAGGACAAAAGGGAATGAATGTGTTTCAAATATAATAATCAATAACAAACACGTACGTATTGATAACATGAATATGTAAATATGCAACTATGCATTTGTATTTTATACACATTCTGTTAATCTTCTCTCTCTCTCTCTCTCTCTCTCTCTCTTTCTCTTTCCCTCTCCCTCTCTGCCTAGCTATCATTTTGTTACTACCGTTCCTACCATTACTGTATTAACTGTTTTAGATTTGTATTTACACATGTACTCGTGCGATTGTAACAGAACATGCAATTCAGCCACGAGGCTGTAAAATGTATCTGCTATTGTGTACATAACACATAATAAACCATTGAATAAATAAATAATAATAAAGAATAAATAAAATGGTGTTTGATGAAAAATTGTACTCTCAATATATTTAAATTTGTGCATTTGATTGATGGAAACGGCCACTTAAGGCCAGTATCATATTTTAAAAACTGTGGTATGGATTCTAACGATATTTTGAAAATATATGGTATATATGACGCTCTGCCAACTGGGTGGAAACGAGCATTTAGGCTTAATCCATTACAAAGTAAAAATGTCCAAGACGACCATATTTCTCTGGAAATATTTGGAAGAAAAGAAACCTTAAAAGCAATTATATAAGTATTTCATTAACTGTTTAAAAAAGATAGATGACATGCATAAAATAAATCGTATTTTCTCAGGTTTAACAGAAAAGCAAATTCAGCACATTTTTTTGAGACCTCGTTTTTCAACCGTGAATTGTAAACTTCGAGAATTTCAATTTAAACAGTTGCATGGGGTTATCTATACAAAGGAAAAACTCCATACAATAGGTTTTATCCCTTCTAATAAATGCTCGTTTTGTGATCAAGAAGCTGAAACTTTTGATCACTTATTTAAAGGCTGCTTGAAAGTTCAAGCACTGTGGAAAGTTATTGGACACAAATTAAGGTTGAAAGAATTGGAGAATCTCTCTTTGGAAGACACTTTATTAGGGATTGATATGATGGATACGAGCGATCAAAATCGAATAATTATCGGATAGATATCGTTAACTGTCGTATGTTATCGTATAATTATCGGTTCTAACATCTTAGATTTTCCCATTCTTAGACATGATTTGGAAGGAAGTACACATTCGATTAGAGGAAACAACTGAAGATAGGCAAATAATCAATCATGTTATTTTATTAATTAAATATTTGATATATCTTGGTCAGGAAAAAAAGAAGCCTCCAAGTATTGAAGAAATAAGAGAAAAACTGCTTAAAAGTAAGCAAGAAGAAAAAAAGATTGCGACCGAACGGAATACTTTGACACTACACTATAAGAAATGGGAACAATTCAAAGTAACACACATAAGCGGGAAACGAAAACATACAATGGCCATGATGGCTGAGGAGCGGAGGGGTCCGCCTGGTTCGCGTTCGTGCGGAGTTGGCGGTTCTTTGCCGCTGTAGACTGCCCTTATCTATTCTCTTCTATTTTCTTCTTTCTTTTTGCCTTTCTTTGCTTGTTTGTGTGTTTGTTGTTTGTTGGGGAGGGGGAGGTTTTAATTTACTGCAATAAATCATATATTCCTACCTATTATGCTAGTCACTTGACTACGCTAACCCGTTCGAGAACTGAACACAAATGTGTCACAATATTGTGCGCACCCCCCGTAATCCTATTGTTCCCCCTTCGCCACTCACCCGCAGCAATATGCAACGGCCATCTTCCTCTTTCTTGCTCGCCCCCGTCGAGTTAGGATGTCGAGTCACGGCGCTCCTGAAATCAGGTCTTTTCAGCGCGCTTTCTCGCTCTTTAAAGCACTTTTCTGTACTTATTTTCGTCTAAGATTATAGTACTCTTGTGTTTTTATGTCACTCTTGCCGATTGCAAGGGATATTTTTGATTCCTTTCCAGGCAAGTTATTTTCCTTTTCACGGCCAGCCCCACGTAGTTATTTCTGTGTGTCTTGCTGGTGTTTCCGTTTGACCCGATCCGTTTTCGGTTCGGTGTTTGTTTTATACGGTTTTTGTCTGTGGAAATTTGTGCGTATCCCCAAATTTTAGGATTTATTATTACCTGCACTCTTTTAAAGTATTTCATATTTTTGTATACTTTATTGTCTGTAAGAAGAAGCTGCTAGGTCGCGGAGACCTGCTTCTTCCGAAGAGTCGTCTAGCAAGACGACTCGGCCTTCCAGAACTCTCCTGAGTACTTTCGTACATGGGGGAGGGAGGAAGGCTGCAGGTAAGTTGCCCAGTGGTGTTTCCCTGCAGGGTTTGCCAGCCTCGGAGCATGCGGCTTCGGGGCGGGTGGCGTTAGTTGAGCTTGGGATGTCAACTCCGAAGCCCGTGGCTTCGGGGTGGGTGGCGTCAAGCTCTAGTGGTTTGGATATCACAAATCCAATCCCCCGGTCGCTCAGACCAGAAGGGGGGACGTCTGTTTCCCGCACGGTAGCGATGACTCGCATAAATCCGCTAGGGGAGACGCGTGCCACTACTGCAGGGCAGCTCACGGGCACCGCCCATGTTGGTCTGGGTTCTCAAACCCTAGCCCCCGGCCGATGCCAAGTGGGGGAGCGAGTACTACCCGGGCTGTTGATCCAGCTGATCGGGAGACTCGAGCCAACAATTATGGGCGCTCTACGGAGCAACAGGTGCGGTCACCTGAGTGCGCGACTACTAGTGCTCTCCTATTGCCGCCCGCGGGCGGAACAATAGCGAGTTCACATACTATTAGTAGTCGATGGGCGAATACTGGGACCTCGTCCCAGTCTGCCCTCGCGCTGGGCGCCTCAAGCGCCCGGCCCATGGCTGTAGCATCTTCTTGCTCAGCCAGTATGGGTAATTTGTGCGCGACTTTGGGTACATACCCTCAGCGCACTTCTCCCCTGGAGGGAGGCGGGCATCCCTCTGTGGAGGGTTTGGTTCCTTTTTTTCGAAGCTGTTTCGGAGAACCACCCGAAGTCTGTCAGACGCCCTAAGAAGCGGGTCACGGCTTCGGCTCCTGTTGAGCCAGCTAAAAAGAAGCCTAAGAAGGGGTCTAAAAGAAGCAAGGCTTTGCCTGCCTCTTGCCCGTCTGACCCCTCTCAATCTGAGATGCTCAGCATGATGCGGGTTTTTGCCCAACGACAGGATTTACTGCAATAAATCATATATACCTACCTATTATGCTAGTAGTCTTGACTACGCGACCCCTTCGAGAACTTACACACATGAGTCACAATATTGTGCGCACCCCGTAATCCTATTGTTCCCCTCGCCACTCACGCGCGTCAACACGCAACGGCCATCTTCCTCTTTCTTGCTCGCCCCCGACGAGTTAGGATGTCGAGTTACGGCGCTCCTGAAATCAGGTCTTTTTGTATCTTTTCAGCGCGCTTTTTCGCATCGTAAAAGCACTTTTCGGTACTTATATTCGTCTAGTTTATAGTACTCTTGTGTTTTGTTAGTCACTTTTGCCGATTGAAAGGGATTTTGATTCCTTTTCTTGGCAATTATTTTTCTTTTACGGTTAGCCCCACGTAGTTATATCTGTGTGTTTGCGGGTGTTTCCGTTTGGCACCGAGCCTTTGGGTTCGGTGTTTGTTGTCACGGTTTTGCTGTGAAATTTGTTGTGCGTATCTCCAAATTTATTATTATTACCTGCACTCAGTCAAAGTATTTCATATTTTGGTATATTTGTCTGTTTTATTGCAGTGTTATGAGTTCGGAAGAAGAAGCAGCTAGGTCGCGGAGACCTGCTTCTTCCGAAGAGTCGTCTAGCAAGACGACTCGGCCCTCCAGAACTCTCCCGAGTACTTCGGTACATGGGGGAGGGAGGAGGGCTGCAGGTAAGTTGCCTAGTGGTGTTTCCCTGCAGAGTTTGCCAGTCTCGGAGCTTGCGGCTTCGGGGCGGGTGGCGTTAACTGAACTTGGGACGTCAACTCCGATGCCCGTGGCTTCGGGGTGGGTGGCGTCAGGTTCTAGTGGTTTGGATATCACGAATCCAATCCCCCGGTCGTTAAGACCAGAAGGGGAGATGTGTTTCCCGCACGGTAGCGTTCACTCGCTTAAATCCGTTAGGGGAGACGCGTCCCACTACTGCAGGGCAGCTCACGGGCTCAGCCCATGTTGGTCTGGGTTCTCAAACCCTAGCCCCCGGCCGATGCCAAGTGGGGGAACGAGTACTTCCCGGGCTGTCTACATTGCCAGCTAATGGGAATGCTCGAGCTAACAATTATGGGCGCTCTTTGGAGCAACAGTGCGCGACTACTAGTGCTCTCCTATTGCCGCTCTCTAGTGGTTCAATAGCGAGTTCACATGCCTTTAGTAGTCGGTGGGCAAATACCGGGTCATCTCGGTCCGCCCTCGCACTGGGTGCCTTGAGCACCCGGCCCATGGCTGTTGCATCTTCTTGCTCAGCCAGTATGGGTAATTTACTGCAATAAATCATATATACCTACCTATTATGCCAGTAGTCTTGACTACGGGACCCCTTCGAGAATTTAACACAAATGAGTCACAATATTGTGCGCACCCCCCGTAATCCTATTGTCCCCTTCGCCACTCACGCGCGTCAACACGCCACGGCCATCTTCCTCTTTCTTGCTCGCCCCCGACGAGTTAGGATGTCGAGTTACGGCGCTCCTGAATTCAGGTCTTTTTGTATCTTTTCAGCGCGCTTTTTCGCATCGTAAAAGCACTTTTCGGTACTGATATTCGTCTAGATTATAGTACTCTTGTGTTTTGTTAGTCACTTTTGCCGATTGAAAGGGATTTTGATTCCTTTTTCTTGGCAATTATTTTTCACTTTTACGGTTAGCCCCACGTAGTTATATCTGTGTGTTTATGGGTGTTTCCGTTTGGCACCGAGCCTTTGGGTTCGGTGTTTGTTGTCATTTGCTGTGAAATTTGTTGTGCGTATCTCCAAATTTATTATTATTATTACCTGCACTCAGTCAAAGTATTTTGGTATATTTGTCTGTTTTATTGCAGTGTTATGAGTTCGGAAGAAGAAGCAGCTAGGTCGCGGAGACCTGCTTCTTCCGAAGAGTCGTCTAGCAAGACGGCTCGGCCCTCCAGAACTCTCCCGAGTACTTCGGTACATGGGGGAGGAAGGAGGGCTGCAGGTAAGTTGCCTAGTGGTGTTTCCCTGCAGAGTTTGCCAGTCTCGGAGCTTGCGGCTTCGGGGCGGGTGGCGTTAACTGAGCTTGGGACGTCAACTCCGATGCCTGTGGCTTCGGGGTGGGTGGCGTCAGGTTCTAGTGGTGTGTTTCCCGCACGGTAGCGTTCACTCGCTTAAATCCGTTAGCGGAGACGCGTCCCACTAGTGGTTTGGATATCTCGAATCCAATCCCCCGGTCGTTAAGACCAGAGGGGGAGATGTGTTTCCCGCACGGTAGCGTTCACTCGCTTAAATCCGTTAGGGGAGACGCGTCCCACTAGTGGTTTGGATATCTTGAATCCAATCCCCCGGTTGTTAAGACCAGAGGGGGAGATGTGTTTCCCGTACGGTAGCGTTCGTTCGTTTAAACCCGTTAGGGGAGACGCGTCCCACTACTGCAGGGCAGCTCACGGGCTCAGCCCATGTTGGTCTGGGTTCTCTTTCGCGCTTTTCCCTTCGGGCTGCGCTCAGTCCCTCGGGTTTTTACTCAGGTTGTAGCCGTGCTGGCAGCCTCTCTGAGGCGACACGGCCTTCGGCTATTTTTGCTACCTGGACGATTGGCTTCTCCTAACGGAGTTACACGATCGTTTGTTAGACGAGACTCGTTTGCTCGTCAGTCTTTCTCAAGGCTTAGGTTTCCTATTTAATTGGGAAAAGTCAGAGTTAGTTCCTACTCGCAGCCCAGTTTTTTTTCTGGGGCTGTGTTAGACATAGCTTGGCCCAGTCGGGACAGGATTCTCATTGTCTCTGCGGCTCGCAAGCTCTTGCTGGCCAGAAGGGTCAAGGCCAGACAGTGGCTTCAGTTCCTGGGTTTTCTAGCCAGTCTAGTCGATGTTCTGAAGGACTGCCGGCTCCTCATGAGACCTTTTCAGAGACATCTCCTCAGGTTTCTCAAGCTGGGAAAAGATTCTCTGTTGGTCGGGATTCCAGTACCAATAAGAATCAAGTCTCTTCTCTCTCGTTGGACGAACGAGGAGTTTATCGCGCGAGGCAAGCCCTTCGGTACCCCTCTTCCGTCGATCTCGTTTTCGGTGGACGCCTCTCGGTTGGGGTGGGGAGGACATTGCAATGACAGCACGGTCGCGGGGGATTCGTCTCATCTTGGGACTCTTCCCCATATCAATGTTTATATCAGTTTATGGCAGTTCTGTTAGTTCTGCTTCGTTTCAGAAGTCGACTTCTCAGTCGTTCAGTCTGATCCTCACGGACAATGTCACCGTGGCGGCTTATTTCAATCGGCAGGGAGGCACTTGTTCTGCTACCCTGAGTGCCCTAGCAGCACAGCTGTGGAGGTGGTGTCGTCGCATGGCGATCACACCCGTGGCCTTTTTCATCCCCGGTCAGGAAAACCTCATTGCGGATTTTCTGTCTCGGGGCAGGTGTCTTCCATCAGAATGGATGCTCCATCCAGAGGTCTTTTTCCGCATTCGCAGTTGCCTGGGTCCACTGGAAGTGGATCTTTTTGCGTCGGTTCTAAACCACCAAGTTCCGAAATACTGCTCCCGTGCGCGCGATCGGGGAGCTTGGGCTCTCGATGCTTTCTCTCTCAGTTGGGAGAGTCTTCGAGGGTTTGCCTTTCCTCCCTTCCAGCTGATTCCGCGAGTCTTGCGGAAGATCAGGGAAGATCGGGCTCGGGTGCTTGTGATATCTCCCTTTTGGCCCAGGAGGAGTTGGTTTCCGGAGCTAATGAGCCTTCTGGTGGCTCAACCGTTCCTTCTTCCGTTAAGAGCGGATCTGGTGTTGCAGCCCCTCTCGGGGATTCTTCACCACGATCCAGAGTCCCTTCTTTTGACTGCTTGGCCCCTGTCGGGGAATCTGCAAGACAGTCGGGTCTCTGATAGTGCCGCGGATTTCTTAATGTCCACTCGTAGAGTTCTACTAGGGAAATTTTATAATTCCCGTCTTTCGGTCTTTTTCCTCTGGTGTAAAGAGCGAAATCAAACCCCGTCTAAGGCTCCTATTGGTTCAATTGCGGATTTTCTAATCTCGTTATTTGTCAAAGGGAGATCCATCTCTACTATCCGAGGCTACCGATCGGCGATCGGGGCCATTCCTTCAGGCTTCTCAGATGGTTCGGGGATTTCCAATTCCCCGCTATTGAGTGGTTTGATTCGGTCGTTCTTCTGAAACGTCCTCCTTGTTCTAGGTTAGTATCGTCTTGGAGTCTGCCTAAGGTCCTGGAGGCCTTGGCGAAACCTCCTTTGACCAGTTAGGTGAAGCTCCGCTTCATTATCTTACTGTTAAGACGCTCTTTTTGGTAGCTATTGCCTCTGGGCAGAGGCGCAGTACTCTTCATGCTCTCTGTCTTACTCCTGGTCATGTTCGCTGGGAGAGAAAAGGTGTTAGATTGATTCCTAAGGCTTCTTTTATGGCCAAGAATCAAACGGCTGCCTCTGGCCCTGTTGAGATTTTTCTTTGTCCGCTTTCTGGATTTTCGTCAGTGCGCGAGGACAAAGTTTGGTGTCCCGTTAGGGCTCTCAAATGGTATATTGATAAGACTAAGTCTTATCGTAAGGATGATCAGTTGTTCCTGATCACTAGAGGGCCTTTTTCTCTTGCTTCTCTTGATTCCATTTCTAGATGGATCGTCGAGGCTATTAGGGCCGCTGGCGCAGAGGCTCTTTTATCCGACAGTAAGCCTTGTGCTCATGACACGTGTAGTGTCAGCACTTCCTGGGCTCTGTTTCAAGGTGTGGCGCTAGAGGATATTTTGAAGGCTGCTTATTGGCGTTCGCCCAATTCCTTCATCTCTTGCTACCTTAGGGATGTCCCTGCAGGTGAGGCTATTTTTGCGTCAGCCACCTTGAAGGCCGCTGTGTCTTCTTTGTAATCTTCGGTGTAATCCTATTCCCTTCTGCTTGAAACATGCCTCCCGGTCTTTGAGTTGGCGCTGGTCTGGCATAATAGGTAGGTATATATGATTTATTGCAGTAAATTTGTAAAATTAGCACTGATTTTCTTATTTACTATATAAATCTATATACCTACCTATGACCCTCCCTCCTTCCCCTCACCTTGCAAGCAACATGTTTCTTCTTGGGGTTGCTCGCAAAAGAGGAAGATGGCCGTGGCGTGTTGACGCGCGTGAGTGGCGAAGGGGACAATAGGATTACGGGGGGTGCGCACAATATTGTGACTCATTTGTGTTAAATTCTCGAAGGGGTCCCGTAGTCAAGACTACTGGCATAATAGGTAGGTATATAGATTTATATAGTAAATCAGCCTTTTATGGTTGATTCTTCTGTGTCTGTGACGGGTTCACATGCGCCTCCTATTCTCGCAGCCCTCGGTGCTCCGCCGGGTGAGGAGACTTATGGTGGTCCATGGGAGGATCCGACTGTTTCGGCCTTTGTTCGTGATCCTTTGTCACGATCAATTCAGGCGGAACTAGATTTAGAGGCGGCCTCTCAAGCTTCGGTTTCCGAATCGCTGGGGCAGGCAGAGCCTCAGTCGCTCTCCCTTTGTGGGGTAGAAGCGATTGCTTTGTTGTCCTAATTTCTCCCTGACTTTCAGTCAGCCCGCGCGCAGGGTTCGACTTCGCGTTGGTTCAGGCAGCAGGATTCCTCCGAGGGTATTTCTCTTGCGGAGGATTTCAAGCTGGAGTATGACCGCATTGAAGCGGCGCTTCTTATTAAGCGTCCTGTTTAGTTTGCAGTGCTCACAGTTTTCCACTGTAGCTGCCTCGGTCATGTACCGTCGCAGAGTCTTGGTTCTTACGGCTCTTTGGGTTAAGGAGTCGGACATCGCACTGCTTCTCCGGGATGTTCCGTCTCGGGGTCCTTCGCTTTTTGGCGGTCAATTTGCTACGGTTTTTCAAAGAGAAATCGATGCGCGAAAACAGGTCTCTGTCTTGATTACGCAGTTTCGCGCTCACCCTAAGTCGACGCGGGCCTTTGTCCGCGACTTGGTAGGTGGCTGTCTTCGTTCCTTTCTCCCCGCTTGGGAGGCCATCTCCGGGGACGCTTTTGTTCTCTTTGATGGGCGAGACGGATTCTTCATAGATCTGTCCGCCCCGCTCCCCGGAGGGGCTATAGGAACTCGGTCACCTCACATGTCTGCCCTCGCTCGTTCTCATGCCTCATCGGAGATCGAATCTCTGTTGAAAAAGAGGGCTATAGAAAGGGTAAGAGACTGGCTGTCTTTTTCCCTTTCTCCGACTTTTGTTATTCCCAAGCGCTCGGGAAAACTTCGTTTGATACTGAACTTGAAAAGAATAAACAAATTCATTCCTTCAGTACATTTTCGGATGGAGACTCTCGCCTCCATTCTCCCGTTGATCAAGAGGAAGGACTACGCGGTCTCGATAGTTTTCAAAGATGCGTATTTCCATATTCCCATTCATCGCGCTTCGCGCGATCTTCTGGGGTTTTTCCTTTCTCTCAGAGACTTTTCGCTTTCGCGCTCTTCCCTTCGGGCTGCGCCCAGCCCCTCGGGTGTTTACTCAGGTTGTAGCCGTTCTGGCAGCCTCACTAAGGCGATGCGGCTTTCGGCTAGCTACCTGGACGATTGGCTTCTCCTAGCGGAGTCGCGCGATCGTTCGTTAGACGAGACTAGTTTGCTCGTCAATCTTACTCAAGACTTGGGTTTTTCCTAATAAAATTTGGGAAATGTCAGAGTTAGTTCCTACTCGCAGCCCAGTTTTTTTTTCTGGGGACTGTGTTAGACATTCGGAATCAGTTGGCTCGGCCCAGTCGAGACAGGATTCTCACCATTGTCTCGGCGGCTCGCAAGCTCATGCTGGCCAGAAAGGTCAAGGCCTGACAGTGGCCTCAGTTCTTGGGATATCTAGCCAGTCTAGTCGATGTTCTGGAGGATTGCCGGCTCCTTATGAGACCGTTTCAGAGACATCTCCTCAGGCTTTTGAGCCGGGCTAGGATTCTCTGTTGGTCTGGATTCCAGTACCAATAAGAATCAAGTCTCTTCTCTCTCGTTGGACGAACGAGGAGTTTCTCGCGCGAAGCAAGTCCTTCCGTACCCCTCTTCCGTCGATCTCGGTTTCGACGGACGCCTCTCGGTTGGGGTGGGGAGGACATTGCAATGGCAGCACGGTTGCGGGGGATTGGTCTCATCTTGGGACTCTTCCCCATATCAATGTCCTGGAGTTTATGGCAGTTCTGTTAACTCTGCTCCATTTCAGAAGTCGACTTCTCAGTCGTTCAGTTCTGATCCTCACGGACAATGTCACTGTGGCGGCTTATATCAATCGGCAGGGAGGCACTCGTTCGGCTGCCCTGAATGCCTTAGCAGCACAGCTGTGGAGGTGGTGTTGTCGCATGGCGATCACACCCGTGGCCTCTTTCATCCCTGGTCAGGAAAACCTCATTGCGGATTTTCTGTCTCGGGGCAGGTGTCTTCCATCAGTATGGATGCTCCATCCAGAGGTCTTTTGCCGCATTCGCAGTTGCCTGGGTCCACTGGAAGTGGATCTTTTTGCGTCGGTTCTAAACCACCAACTTCCGAAATATTGCTCCCGTGCGCGCGATCAGGGAGCTTGGGCTCTCGATGCTTTTTCTCTCAGTTGGGAGAATCTTCGAGGGTTTGCCTTAGTTTCCTCCCTTCCAGCTGATTCCGTGAGTCTTGTGGAAGAACAGGGTAGATCGGGCTCGGGTGCTTGTGATAGCTCCCTTTTGGCCCAGGAGGAGTTGGTTTCCGGAGCTAATGAGCCTTCTGGTGGCTCAACCGTTCCTTCTTCCGTTAAGAGCGGATCTGGTGTTGCAGCCCCTCTCGGGGATTCTTCACCACAATCCAGAGTCCCTTCATTTGACTGCATTTGACAGTCGGGTCTCTCTGATGGAGCCGCGCATTTCTTAATGTCCAGTCGTAGAGTTTCTACTAGGGAAATTTATAATTCCCGTCTTTCGGTCTTTTTCCTCTGGTGTAAAGAGCGAAATCAAACCCCGTCTAAGGCTCCTATTGGTTCAATTGCGGATTTTCTAATCTCGCTATTTGACAAAGGGAGATCCATCTCTACTATCCGAGGCTACCGATCGGCGATCGGGGCCATTCATTCAGGCTTCTCAGATGGTTCGGGGATTTCTAATTCCCCGCTGTTGAGTGGTTTGATTTGGTCGTTCTTTCTGAAACGTCCTCCGCGTTCTAAGTTAGTCCCGTCTTGGAGCCTGCCTAAGGTCTTAGAAGCCCTGGCGAAGCCTCCTTTTGAGCCGTTAGGTGAAGCTTCGCTTCACCATCTTACGGTTAAGACGCTCTTTTTGGTAGCCATTGCCTCTGGGCAGAGGCGCAGTACTCTTCATGCCCTCTGTCTTACTCCTGGTCATGTTTGCTGGGAGAGAAAAGGTGTTAGATTGATTCCTAAGGCTTCGTTCATTGCCAAGAATCAAACGGCTTCCTCTGGCCCTGTTGAGATTTTTCTTTGTCCGCTTTCTGGATTTTCGTCAGTGCGCGAGGACAAAGTTTGGTGTCCTGTTAGAGCTCTCAAATGGTATATTGATAGGACTAAGTCTTATCGTAAGGATGATCAGTTGTTCCTGATCACTCGAGAGCCTTTTTCTCCTGCTTCTCTTGATTCCATTTCTAGATGGATCGTCGAGGCTATTAGGGCTGCTGGCACAGAGGCTCTTTTATCTGACAGTAAGCCTCATGCTCATGACACTCGTAGTGTCAGCACTTCCTGGGCTCTGTTTCAAGGTGTGGCGCTTGATGATTTTTTTTGAAGGCTGCTTATTGGCGTTCGTCCAATTCCTTCATTTCTTGCTACCTTAGGGATGTCCCTGCAGGTGAGGCTATTTTTGCGTCAGCCACCTTGAAGGCCGCTGTGTCTTCTTTGTAATCCTATTTCCCTCTGCTTGAAACATGCCTCCCGGTCTTTGAGTTGGCGCTGGTCTAGCATAATAGGTAGGTATATATGATTTATTGCAGTAAATTTGTAAAATCAGCATTGATTTTCTTATTTACTATATAAATCTATATACCTACCTATGACCCTCCCTCCTTCCCCGCACCTTGCAAGCAACATGTTTCTACTTGGGGTTGCTCGCAAAAGAGGAAGATGGCCGTTGCGTGTTGACGCGCGTGAGTGGCGAGGGGAACAATAGGATTACGGGGGGTGCGCACAATATTGTGACTCATGTGTGTAAAGTTCTCGAAGGGGTCGCGTAGTCAAGACTACTAGCATAATAGGTAGGTATATAGATTTATATAGTAAATAAGAAAATCAATGCTGATTTTACAAGTTGGTCCCTCCCTGCTTCTGTCCCTCTTCCGGGGTCTGATATTGAGACTAATCAGCCTTTTGTGCTTGATTCCTCATTGTCTGAGACGGGATCTCTCGTGCCTCCTATACCCGCAGCCCTCTGGGCTCCGCCGGGTAAGGAGACCTATAGTAGTCCGCCTGTTTCGGCTTTTGTTCGTGGACCATTGTCCCAATCAATTCAAGCGGAAACAGATTTGGATGTGGCTTCTCAAGCTTCGGTTTCTGAATCGACTTTGTTGGAGCAGGCAGAGCCTCAATCGCTCTCCCTTTGTGGGGTAGAGGCAATTGCTTTGTTGTCCAAATATCTCCCTGAATTTCAGTCAGCCCGCACGCAGGTTTCGACTTCGCGTTGGTTCAGGCAGCAAGATTCCTCCGAGGGTATTTCTCTCGCGGAGGATTTCAAGGCGGAATATGACCGAATTGAATCAGCGCTCCTTGTTAGGCGCCCTGTTTCGATTAAGGGTAAAGCCTTTGCCTTTGGTTCCCAAGATCAAGACAGCTTTTTCAAGGTTAAGTCTATCTCTCCGCAGATTTTAGCGGTGGGTCGACGTCTGTGTGCGACCAATCCGCTTACCTCTGCTTCCTTTAAAGATCACATTGCAAGAAAATCACAAATATGGCAATTAATGTATCACTAGAAACTGGGAAGCTTACAGATGGCAATCGTATAAGTTTTATGTCAACTGCTTATCTGATGATTATAAAAACAACATAAATAAAAGCTCTTCTAAGCATCTGGAATATCCGAGGATTCGCCAGAAATATAGCGATGTTTTGATGTCGTCACACAAGGGATCGATCCTGCTTAAGCAGACGACGTCCTATAATGAATGAACGTAATTGCAATGCAATTATTTATCAAATTATAAAGAGTTTGGTGTGAAATAAGGTCATGTTAAATATACCATTCTAAAAGGGAAAGTGAACTGATTCTGATAACTAAAACCGTTTGATAGTAAATACACAGGAGAAGGGTCAATGATCAATGAAATAAACCCCACTTTCAAATTGAAAAGCCCTCCGAATAATATCACAGATTGTATTCGTTCCCTCTTGAAACGCCGAACATGCCCCGGTGCAAGCAGCTGAAAATACAATGGCGTCTTATTTTGTTTACAAGTGACTGATTCTTTTATTTTTTTAACGCTGCATTTTTCATCCAAATAATACCATACACGAAGTTAAGAGTGAGGCAACAGACTAACATTAAGACTGACGCTAGTCAAGTAAGAGAAATAAGTGAAGAGGAGATGACAAAACAGGCACTGAAAAATGTGTAAGATGTTATGGGACATCGTCTGCTTAGACAGGACTGGTCCTTCGTGTGTCGTCACACATCTCAGCAGCGGTCAAGGAGCTCTTCAGCTGCTATATCGGGGGCTGTATTTTACCGTTTTATAATTGATAATAATCATTAATTCAAATGTTTCCAAGCGTTGAATTTGGATAACCTTGTATAATTTATGCCATCTACGCAATAATAAGTATTAAGCCAATATTTATTTTGATGGAATTTTCTTGCAATGTGATCTTTAAGTCTGAGGATATGCGTTGGAGCAATGTTGAAGGCCAAGTCAGAGCAGGCATGCGATTGGCTGTTTTTCAAGGTTTTCTCTCCGACCTCGGGTCCAGGGCGGAGGAGTTGAATGTCACTGATGGTGATAAGCTGGTTATTGATGACCTGCTGCACACTCTTTTTAGTTTGCAGTGGTCACAACTTTCCAGTGCGGCTGCTTCGGTTACGTACGTCGCATGGTTTTGGCCCTCTCTGCCCTCGGGGTTAAGGAGTCTGACATCGCGTCACTTCTCCGGGATGTCCCGTCTCGGGGTCCTTCGCTCTTTGGCGGTCAATTCGCTACAGTTTTTCAGAGGGAGATTGATGCGCGGAAGCAGATCACTGAGATGACTAAACAGTCGTGTTTCTGGGGGCCTGCCTGCTGAGTTTCAGCCAGTTCCTTCTCGTGGGAGAGGGGGGGGGGGGGGGTGGGGGGCGTGGCAGAGGCTCTTCGGAGGTACTCGCACAAGGCTAAGCCTAGTCTTTGATGGTCTTCCCCGAGCGCTTGTTCAATCCGATATGGTAGGTGGCCGACTTCGTTCTTTTCTCCCGGCTTGGGAGGCCATCTCCGGGGACGCATTCGTGCTCTCTGTAGTGCGAGACGGATTCTTCATAGATCTATCCGCCTCGCTCCCCGGAGGGGCTATAAGGTCTCGTTCACCTCCCATGTCTGCCCTGGCTCGTTGTCACGCCTCAATGGAGATCAAATCTCTGTTGAACAAAAGGGCTATAGAAAGGGTAAGAGACCGACCGTCTCTTTCCCTTTCTCCGATCTTCGTTATTCCCAAGCGCTCGGGAAAACTTCGTTTGATACTGAATTTGAAAAGAATAAACAAATTCATTCCTTCAGTGCATTTTCGTATGGAAACTCCCGCCTCCATTCTCCATGATCAAGAGGAAGGACTACGCGATCTCGATAGATCTCAAAGATGCGTATTTCCATATCCCCATTCATCGCGCTTCGCGCGATCTTCTGGGGTTTTCCTTCCTCTCAGAGACTTTTCGCTTTCGCGCTCTTCCCTTCGGGCTGCGCCCAGCCCCTCGGGTATTTACGCAGGTTGTAGCCGTCTTGGCAGCCTCGCTGAGGCGCCGCGGCCTTCGGCTATTTTGCTATCTGGACGACTGGATCCTCTTAGCGGAGTCGCACGATCGTTTGTTAGACTTTCGGAATCGATTAGCTCGGCCCAGTCGAGACAGGATTCTGGCTATTGTCCCTACGGCTCGCAAGCTCATTCTGGCCAGAAAGGTCAGGGCCAGACAGTGGCTTCAGTTCTTAGGTTATCTAGCCAGTCTAGTCGATGTTCTAGAGGATTGCCGGCTCCTTATGAGGCCTTTTCAGAGGCATCTCCTCAGGTTTTACAAACCGTGCAAGGATTCTCTCTTGGTCTGGATTCCAGTACCAGTAGAAATCAAGTCCCTTCTCTCCTGTTGGACGAACGTGGAGTTTCTCGCGCGAGGCAAGTCCTTCCGCACCCCCTTCCGTCGATCTCGGTTTCGACGGACGCCTCTCGGCTGGGGTGGGGCGGACATTGCAACGGCAGCACGGTTTCGGGGGATTGGTCTCATCTAGGGACTCTACCCCATATCAATGTCCTGGAATTCATGGCAGACAATGTCACAGTGGCGGCTTATATCAATCGGCAGGGAGGCACTCGTTCTGCCACCCTGAATGCCTTAGCAGCGCAGCTGTGGAGGTGGTGTCGTCACATGGCGATCATGCCCGTTGCCTCTTTCATCCCCGGTCAGGAAAACCTCTTCCATCAGAATGGAAGCTCCATCCAGAGGTCTTTTCCCGCATTTGCAGTTGCCTGGGCCCACTGGAGGTGGACCTGTTTGCGTCAGCTCTGAACCGCCAGCTTCCGAAGCACTGCTCCCGTGTTCGCGACCGGGAGGCTTGGGCTCTGGATGCTTTCTCTCTCAGTTGGGAGAATCTTCGAGGGTTTGCCTTTCCTCCCTTCCAGCTGATCCCGCGAGTCTTGCAGAAGATCAGGGAAGATCGGGCTCGGGTGCTTGTAATAGCTCCTTTTTGGCCCAGGAGGATTTGGTTCCCGGAGTTAGTGAGCCTTCTGGTGGCTCAACCGTTCCTTCTTCCGCTAAGAGCGGATCTGGTGTCGCAACCCCTCTCGGGGATTCTTCACCACAGTCCGGCGTCCCTTCATTTGACTGCTTGGCCCCTGTCGGGGAATCTGCAAGACAGTCAGGTCTCTCTGAAAGGGCCGCTGACTTTTTAATGTCCAGTCGTAGAGTCTCTACTAGGGAAATTTATAATTCCCGTCTTTCAGTCTTTTTCCAATGGTGTAAAGCGCGGGATCAAACCCCGTCTAAGGCTCTAATTCCCCGCTGTTGAGTGGATTAATTCGGGTTTTCTTTCTGAAACGTCCCCCTCGTACTCACGTAGTCCCGTCTTGGAGTTTGCCTCGGGTTCTAGAAGCCCTGGCTAAGCCTCCTTTCGAACCGTTAGGTGAAGCTTCGCTTCACAGTACACTGTACTATGCATGTATACTGAACTACAAAAGAAACGTCGCACATGTATGTGTTTGAAACTGTTTTATTTACAATGAAACATATTCTTTATTCAAGAGTGAAAACTGAGAAAATGTTTTGCTTTGTTTTGATTAACAAGTACAGATGTGCAATAACGACTCTCGTCGTTGATAGCGCCAGTTCTGACGTTGTTGGGCCCACAGGAGACGTTCCCGACGATGTCGAACGGTGAGGATAGGGCCCCGAGCAGGACGCCGACAAGACAAGTTGAAGCTTCTCAGCCGACGACGAACAGTTGCTGCAGAAATTGGTCTGTTGTGTGTGCCAATAGTCTGTAGAGCCGATTCTGTTGCTCTGCGGAAGCGATCCTGCAAGTGTTCCCGGTGAAGATGGCGATCTTGACGTGCTGTTGTCACCCTGGGACGACCACTGCGCTGACGATCGTTGGTGCTGTTGGTTGCATTGTATCGCTCCCACAGTCTCTCTACTGTCCGAACGCTGCATTGAAGTCGTTGGCAATGACTCTAGGACGTTGGCCAGCATGAAGACGTCCGATGGCTTGTTCCCTCTGGTTTCGAGTCAGACGTGGCATGGTGACAGCGCTCAGGAAACGAATGACAGGATGAAGGTTTTGGGTCCCTTTTAAACCCACTGGATAGAGGATGTGCATGTGCATCATGCTTTTCAAAAAGCTGCGCTCGAGTGCACTACCATGTTCATGGAAAGGATATGAGTTTTAATCCTACACAGAAATCACATTTCGTTATGATGTGTTATGGACGGTCAATGCCATATCTGTGATGTTAAAAAAGCATAAAATGTGATTTTACGTATCAAATTCCAATATCATGTGTAAAAGATATAAATTTGAAAAGTGCGACGTTTCTTTTGTAGTTCAGTATATATTTACTTATATTATGTATTACTGAAGACTGTCCTTATGATATGTTGTGTACATGAACTAAAAATGAAGATGTATGATTTTTCATTTGTACTGAATGCATGCCATAAAGAATGCTACAAAAAAAAGATAGGCAGGGGGAGGGTGGGTGGAAGGCTCTGATCTATAATACTCATTCAGTATGATTGATTTGAATGTATTATGTACTATATATTTTCATTATATTATGTATTTCTGAAAGTTGTATAATTTT
This sequence comes from Heliocidaris erythrogramma, assembly GCA_025617745.1. NCBI lineage: Eukaryota > Metazoa > Echinodermata > Echinoidea > Camarodonta > Echinometridae > Heliocidaris > Heliocidaris erythrogramma. The sequence continues at coordinate 49,283,093 of CM046859.1, read as the reverse complement.
CTATACATTTTGGTAATTGTGTTATGTACATCAACTGAAAATGAAGTTGTATGATTTTTATTTGTACTGAATGAATGCAATAAAGAATGCTCAACAAAAAAAAAAACAAAAAAAACACGTATATTATCGTATATTATCTGATAGTTGTCGGATTTTTTCCAAGAGAGTATAAACTCCCGATTCCTGGTTCTTCGGGTCTTGGGTGGTCACTCCTTTAGGCATTTTTGAATAGGAAATGTAGAAATATATCAAAAATGTAACCAAAATATCTAACAAATCATGTCCTTTCAGTTTGGAGACGAGCGTGAGAATGAAACCCGCCCGCCTTCGTCGGCTTTTTATAGCCGGTCCGAAGATGCCCGACAATAACCGCCAAATGTTCGGCAATGTCCGTCAATACCCGATATCTATCAGACACCCGCTCGTCATTGTCCTCTAATAGTTCGATACCGCCCGACAAGGGATCCGTCATGTTCGACACTATCCGTTGATAAAACAATTTTTTGCCACGGTCTTAACCAGTTATTTATTCGTCAGTACGACAATACTCGCCAAGTATTCGACTATTAATTGTTCGATAATTATGCGATAACAATACGATATAGATTTTAATTCTGTGCCAAAAGGTGATATATATTGGCGAACTGACCGACGGATACAAAATGCCCAAAACGTTAATACCCGTCCATTCAATCCGTCAGAGTGTGACAGTACCATTACCCACGACACATGCATGCTGTTGCTGCTGCTAGCTGAGAGGCGATGAGCTGCCAGCTCGATCCGGACCCGATCGTCTTTTTTTTTCGTATTTTCCGCCTGAAGTGATGATTGTTCAAGTCACATCTGCCGATAGGCAGATTCGGAAGATACTATTATTTAAAGTTTGAAAGAAATATGTCGACAAAAATTTTTGTTTTCCCTTTTGAGCGATCAGTTTATGGGAGTTGTTTTCTAAATGAATACACTATGAAAATAACGTCTAGAAATGATGCCATGTTTAATATTAACTTTTCAATTCCTAAAAGTTTTCGAAGAGAAAATGTACAGAAGTTACATACAGAAATTACATAATTATCTCGGAACTTCGCTGCCCAAGGGGACGCCTTTGCCCGAATACCTATAGACTACGGGAACCGGGTGGCTTCTGTATTAAGCCTATGAGTGTTAAATAATTTAGTAGTCAACAGGTGACCTTTCCAGTGTTTTTGCGAACGAGCGAAGCGAGCGAGCAAAAAATATGCACATATTTTCCCTTATTTTCTTTCCTTCCCTTTTCCTTTTTCTTTTCTTTTTTTTTTCTCCTCTCTCCTTTGTTTTTTCTCCATTCCACTTCCCTCTCCCTTTCCCCCTCTTTTTTGCCGACGGAGGTGGCCCATTTGCCGACAGCAATTTTGAGTAGGGTGTGACAACCCCCCCCCCCCCCCCCCCCCCACACACACACTCCCTCTAGCAACACTCCTGAATTCAATTACTGATCGGATACTTTAATATGAAAGCTTGCAAGTGCCAACCAGACGACGAGATAAGAAGACGAGAAGACGAGTAATTGCAACTCGACAACTCGACTTATTATGGACAAGAAGACAAGAAGACGAGTTGTTGGAACTCGGCAAGTCGACTTGTTTGGTACAAGGAGACGACTTGACGAGTTGTTTGAACTCGGCAAGTCGACTTGTTTGGGACCATAAGACGAGATGACGAATGGCCAATTTGCATTAGCTTGTCATCTCGTCTTCTTGTCCTGAACAAGTCGACTTGCCGAGTTCCAACAACTCGTCTTATCGTCATTTAACCCGTTTTCTCCTCTTCTTATCTCGTCATCTGGTTGGCACTTATAAGCTTCCGTACTGCAGCCCTCTCCCCCGAGGATTTTCAAAGTTCCGATATTCGGGCAACCACCACTTCATATTCGGGCAGCGAGGAGAAAGAATATCCACATATTATTTGGGCAGCGAAGTTCCGAGATAATAATTATGTAATTTCTGTATGTAACTTCTGTACATTTTGTCTTCGAAAACTTTGTTTTTAAATTGCTCGCTCGCTTCGCTCGCTCGCAAACATTTAGGAATTGAAAAGTTAATATATGGGCAAAATGCGGCCCCCTTTGGCAATGCCTGCAGCCCCCTCCCCAGAGGATTGTCAAAGTTTCGATATTCGGGCAACCACCACTTCATCTTCGGGAAGCGAGGAGAAAGAATATCCACATATTTGGACAGCGAGGTTCCGAGATAATAATGTAACTTCTATATGTAACTTTTGTACATTTTCTCTACAAAAAAAAATCGAAAAATTTGCTTGTTCGCTTTGCTCGCTCGCAAAGATTTAAAAATGACAAAGTTGATATTTCGGCAAAAGCCGTCAGCCCCGCCTTGCAAATTTAGGCCTGTATGATAAAGATTTCGACATTTGTGATTGTCTTGTATTATTTGTGGGGGATTAGGGTGCAGTATTTCTGTCGGAAAATTGGGGTGTCGCACCCCCCCCCCCATTCAAAATGTTCCCGCGACGCCCCTGCTTGAATTTCCAACGCGTACGGCAGGGCGAAAGTTTTATACAAATGGGGGCTCACCTGACGCCTTCATGACCTAGTTTGATCTCATCGTACTCTCCATACGACGTCGTGTAGCCTTCGTGCGTCCTTCGGATAAACTTGTTAATACCAAATTCACATCTTCGTGAAGCCTTCGTGTATGGTTCGGGTGCCGTCGTGTGACCTTGTGTTGGCGTCGTACTTGTTTCGGCTGTTAATTGGCTGTTGACCAAGATCGGGGCCAACTTCGCGCGAAATCGAAAATTCAATATTCGTATGGCCATCTTGTCTTAAATTCGGCACAGTGTGACGCCAGCATAAAGTTATCTGAGACAAAGGCTTAGACCCGAGTCCAACTGAAACCGTTGTTGGTTTAGTTAGACCGAGAGACATGTCTAAGCTGGGGTTAGTAGCAGAATACGGTTCTTAGTGTGCAGTCAATAACTTACCCTTTTCACAGCAATTGGATCCACACTATTATCACAAGTACCCTCATCAAGGTGAGCTTCTGCTGTTCGGTAAACCCTGACCTAAAGCATAAGTGGGATATGGAGAAAACATAGAATATTGGTCAAGTATTTTCTACTACTACTACTACTACTAATAATAATAATAATAATGTATATTTATAAAGCGCCACATCCACTAAAATACAGTGCTCAAGGCGCTGGAAAATAGAAATTACAGTTACACAGGTAGGATAGAGATCACATAGAAAACATAATTGTAAATTGTCCAAACACTACAGCACATGTTGCAAATACATAATAATAATGATAAAAATATACGAAGGTATGTAACATGGGAAGAAATGGCCAGGAAAACAGCATTCATTAATCAAATGCTTTTTGGAACAGATGTGTTTTCAGGGAAGTCTTAAATGAATTTACAGTGGATATATCTCTAAGTGGCTGTGGCAGTTGGTTCCAGAGAGTAGATCCCGCATGTGAAAAAGATCGATCCCCCCATAATGTTTTCGTTTTAGGTACAACAAGTACGGAAGAGTCAGAGGACCTTAGTTGTCTACGGGGATTGTAACGATTAAACAAAACAGAGTTATACTCAGGAGCCGTACCATGAAGACAATGAGATACAAGCAAAAGAATCTTAGATATACTACAAAACTTTACAGGAAGCCAATGAAGCGATTTAAGGATATGATTAAACTTTTTTGATAAGGTGACAACTCGAGCAGCAGTATTTTGTAACCTTTGTAAACGAGAAACTTCAGTTTGAGGTGAACGGTACATGAGTGAATTACAAAAGTCTAAGCGAGATGAAATAATAGCATGTACAGTCTTTTCTGTGGCAAAACGTGGGAGGTATTTTCGGATCATTCCCAAGTTTCTTAGCTGGAAACGTACAGATTTGCAGGTATTGGATACATGGTTTGACATTGACATGGCACAATCAAAAGTTACTCCTAAATTTCTACAAGATTAACTAGCATAGATACAACAATTATTGATAGAAATACAATGTACATTTATTTTTGCCAGTTGTGTGGAACCAACAAGTAGAAACTCAGATTTGTCGTAATTTAGTTTGAGAGAATTCAGACTCATCCATTCTTTAACAGCTTCTATGGCAGTCTCTAGTCGCTGTATAGCCTCAATTGCCTTGGCCTAGTCTGGAGGGAACGAAACATAGAGTTGGACATCATCGGCATAGCAGTGATAGTGGATGTTGTCGTATTGTAACACATGTTTCAGTCTCCTCAAGTAGATGGAGAAAAATGTCGGGCCTCCCACGGAGCCTTGAGGCACACCGCAATGCAATGGGGCAGGATCTGATTTCGCGTCATCAATACATACAATTTGCTCCCGTTGAGACAGGTAAGATCGGAACCATTTGAGTGCTTTCCCACGGATACCAAGTGATGAAAGTGTATTCAGTAGAATCTGTTGGTTCAGCGTATAAAAGGCTAATGACAGGTCTAACATCACGGCTGCAGTAATTTGGCCAGCGTCCATCTTTGAAAGGATGTCATTGGAGAAGTGTTTCAACACTGTGGTGGACACGGTAAGCAGATTGCCTATTGTCAAGAAGATTGTTGTTTGTAAGAAACTCTGTCAGTCTTGTGAAGACGGTACGTTCAAGAAGTTTGGACAGGTAAGGAAGGTTGGAAACCGGTCTGTAGTTCTTCAGTGTTTCAACATCGAAGGATGGCTTTTTTCAGAAGAGGGTGTATAAATGCCATCTTACAAGTCCTTGGAACAGTAGCCTGTTGAAATCTCAGGTTACAGATGTCAGATATAACCGGGGCAAAACTCTTGACGCAATCTTTCAGTAGCTTTGTAGGAATCGGGTCAAGTCCACTAGTCTTAGGTGGCATCTTTCTAATGAGAGATTCAATCTCATCTGCTGTAGTAGGTTCGAATTCATCTAAAACAGCGGAACTCCGGACAGGTGGAAGTGATGTTACATCAGTAGAGAAGCTGTTGCAGATTGCATCAAGCTTAGCGACAAAGAAGTTACTGAAGCGTTGAGCCAACATTCTACTGCAACCGTGAGATGGAAGGGGTGAAGACTGCTTCCGGTGTAGGAGTCGATTGGCAGCACGAAATAAGAGCTGTGTGTCATTCCGGCAGTCTTCGATGGTGGCTCTGTAGTAGGAACATTTGGCTTTACGAACCAGGTTGTTGACACGGTTCCGTTGTTCACAGTACAATTGCCGATCGATCTCCAGTTTAGGTCCCGATTGCCACTTCTGTTCAAGTTGCCTGCGTTTACGCTTTGCAGCCGCTATCTCCTGGTCAAACCACGGAGCATCTGGTCGCTTCATAGCGCGCCTTGTACGAGCTGGAGCATGCGTATCAAGTATACCAGTTAGGATGGAGTTATACTGCTCCACAGCATTGCAAACTGTGTCCGAGATGGAGGGCCTGATACTGCTCTGCTGAACATCCGTGGCAAACAAAGCTCTATCAATCTCCTTGATGTTCCGGAGAACCATAACTCTCTCAGTCCTTGGAGGCTTACTTAGATGCAAATTACACATGACTGCGGCATGGTCAGATATTCCGGGCCTGACAACACGGTATGAGAAGATGTTCTTGTCATCTAAAATGTGGCCGCGATCGTGAGTTGGTGAAGAGACAGCTTGCACAAGTCCATGACCGATGAGTAATTCATTGAATTTCCTGGTGTTCGGTGAAGAAAGGTTGTCAAGATGGATGTTAAGATCACCAGTTATTATGAGTGGCGATGGTCTGTAGATCCTGTCATCCAGCATCAGAGAGAACTCTTCAAGGAAGTTAGCGAAGGCAGACTGAGAGCCCGGTGGTCTGTAAATGACAATAATGTCCATACTAGTGCTGTTGGATGTTACTGAAGCGGACATCATTTCAAAGGTGTCAAAGTTGTCCCACCCTGATGAAGATGTGAACATCAATTTCAGTTCATCACGATACAGAAAGCCGACACCACCGCCTCTTCTGTTAATCCTGGGCTGATGTTTAAACGTAAATTCCCTAGGAAGCAGATCAACGACAGATGCATCATCGGATAAAGTCAACCATGTTTCACAGACAGAAACAATGTCAAATTTGTTGTCTAGGACATAGTCTTGGAATTCGGTGGACTTCTTGCGGAGGGATCGGGCATTTAGCATGCAGAAACGAAGGTGATCACTCGAGTTTCGTGACGATAGCCCTGGTGTTTCTGAAGTGGAAGAATTGGATTTATGACGGTCTAGATATTGTCTTCTTCTTGCACCTTTACTCCCCCGATGAGTCTTCCTCCGATGAGTCTTCCCCGGATAATACCCAATGATTTAACCCTGTCCAAGATTCTGTTTACCAGGCGGACGTTTGCAGGTCTCATGCTATGCAAAGTAGCTGCATCGTAGGTTACACGTGGTTGATGTGTAGGCTTGATGTAGTAATCCACATCAGACGCAGCTGGACCCGGATTGGGACTCACATCTCCAGCACATAACAGCAAAAGCTGATAGGTTGCATCAGAATTGGCATAGTAGTTGATGCGAGTTCCAAAGTATCTCCTCACATGAAGATGCCTATTGCTAGTAGACAAAGAGCTGAGGTTGTCCTGAATGTAAAGAACTGATCCCTTGCACAAGAGGACAATGAAGATTAGCGGTGTTAGCTTGATGATCTCCATTGTCAATGTCTTGTTGAATACACAGCTTGCCGGTTGAGCGAACAGGGTGCAGTACACTGGAAAACACTGTACATGTAAGAAAATATTTTCTCAGAAAACCAATACAAAATGAACTCAAGCTGCCGAGATAATTTCCCTACAGGTTCTATGAACATAGATCAAACATATGATACAAATATAAATGCAACTGGCAGCAGGTTTATGACAAAATACAAATGGAAAGTAAGAGCTAAGTGAGAAGGGCAACCTGCAAGGTGCACGCTTTAATACTCAAAAAAATGCTTGATACAGTTAGGAGAATGCCTAATAGGTTTGATAAATATGAAATTGCAACTTTTTAAATTTCGACTACACTCTAGTAGACAAACCCGTCTTAGAAAGTTTCTCAAGGTCCGAAAGTCGAAATGGTTTCCCAGAAATTAACCAATGGATTTTGTGGGCTGCATTTCTTTAAAAAAATCTTCAAAATTAAGGAGCAATTGCCCCCCTCCCCCCCCCCAAAAAAAATAAATGTTTTGGGTTATTTGCTTAATATCTTTGAAGGTAGAGGTTTGAATGGTGGTACCGATAACGTGAAGAAGGTTTACGGTTCAGCATGTGGTTAGTCCTGAAAAGGACTATTGAGTAATAAGAAGAAAGTGGAGAAAAGTTGAGAGAAGAAAAGGAAAGGCGAGATAGAAATTCAGAGAGTGTAGAAGCAATCTTTCTTGAAAGTGTGAAGTCCTGAAAAGGACTGCAAACCAGATGAGAAGGCTGAGAGTGGAGAAGACTCGACGTTGTCCATAATAAGTTGACTTGCCGGGTTCCAAGACAATTCGGACAAGCCTGTCCGAAACGTCGAGTCTTCTCCACTCTCAGCCTTCACATCTGGTTTACAGTCCTTTTCAGGACTTCACACTTTCAAGAAAGATTGCTTCTACACTCTCTGAATTTCTTTCTCGGCTTTCCTTTTCTTCTCCTCTGAACTTTTCTCCACTTTCTTCTCCTTACTCAATAGTCCTTTTCAGGACTAACCACATGGTGAACCGTAAACCTTCTCCACGTTGCTCAATATTATTTGATAATTGTTTCATATTAATCAAAGAAAATAAAACCAAACTCATTTAATGAAATAATCGAAGAATAATCTCGGTGGCTAATAGCAGCACGACTAAAATCAAGGCGGTATTCTATTTTGTTTTCTTTGTTTTGATTTATGTTTTATTTATTTACTGTTTTATGAGCAATCGATCTCTCCGAACACGAAAGTCCAAACCTCTCCACTACTAGACACACATTTCACATCTTTCACAAATCCCTTGTCAAATCATCGAATGATGCAAAATTCGTGGATTGATGTACAAACTTGTAAAATCTGTAAAAAACTACTATCGCTTATGCTACAGTCACACGGCCATGTTACGGACCTGCGGATGCCTGCGTATATTTGGATAATGAAAATGCGTAATTTTTACCCCCAAATAACGCAAATTTGAGCAAAAGTTACCTATATTCTGCGGACGATACGGATTAGTTACGGATGTTACGTATGAATTACGGATGTTACGGGTAAAACCTGTTGATGAGCCCATCCGCTGCCAACCCGCTGACACATGTCACGGACGACTTACGGATGACTTACGGACGATACGTATGAGTTACGTAGTTTATGTATGGATAACGTATATTTTGCGGATGCTTACGTATATTTCATCCGCAGCAGAATTTTGAGATTTTCAAAATTCACGCTGCGGATCTGCGTATGTCTGCGGATCCTGCGGATTAGGTTACGGATGGATACGGACGTTTTACGCAAAAATACGCAAAGATACGGATCAATACGCATGATACGGAACAATACGCAAATTCTACCTAAATTCTGCGCAAAAGACCTTGCGCGGGAAATTTAAAATAATTTTGAGATTTTCAAAACTTTTTCGCGGAAGACCTCGATTCCTGCGCACTCCCACGGATTTTTACGGATGCACTTACGGATGATACGCATGATACGGATTGCTGCGGATTTCTACGGATTTTTACGGATGCACATCCGCAGACATGCGTATCGCGCGTATCTGTCCGTCTGACCATCCGCAGACATGCGTATCGCGCGTATCTGTCCGTCTGACCATAGCATTATGCTATGGTCAGACGGACAGATACGCGCGATACGCATGTCTGCGGATGTGCATCCGTAAAAATCCGTAGAAATCCGCAGCAATCCGTATCATGCGTATCATCCGTAAGTGCATCCGTAAAAATCCGTGGGAGTGCGCAGGAATCGAGGTCTTCCGCGAAAAAGTTTTGAAAATCTCAAAATTATTTTAAATTTCCCGCGCAAGGTCTTTTGCGCAGAATTTAGGTAGAATTTGCGTATTGTTCCGTATCATGCGTATTGATCCGTATCTTTGCGTATTTTTGCGTAAAACGTCCGTATCCATCCGTAACCTAATCCGCAGGATCCGCAGACATACGCAGATCCGCAGCGTGAATTTTGAAAATCTCAAAATTCTGCTGCGGATGAAATATACGTAAGCATCCGCAAAATATACGTTATCCATACATAAACTACGTAACTCATACGTATCGTCCGTAAGTCATCCGTAAGTCGTCCGTGACATGTGTCAGCGGGTTGGCAGCGGATGGGCTCATCAACAGGTTTTACCGTACCATCCGTAATTCATACGTAACATCCGTAACTAATCCGTATCGTCCGCAGAATATAGGTAACTTTTGCTCAAATTTGCGTTATTTGGGGGTAAAAATTACGCATTTTCATTATCCAAATATACGCAGGCATCCGCAGGTCCGTAACATGGCCGTGTGACTGTAGCATAATTGGCTTTTCAATTAGCTGTAAAAGCTATAAGAAATCAAGATGATGCTTATCTACGGTTGATCGGACAAATCTATTTTTTTATACAGTTATAAACATGATAAATGCACGTCTAGCTGTTCTCCTTTGGGAATTCCTCAGTTTTCCTAATTTTTAGATTTAAATTTGAACCTTATCTCAGAATTCAAAGTTCTGATACGATCTGTGTATTCGAAAATGTGATTATAATGGAAATGTGGGCGTTTCTTCAACAACTTTGATCTTTTTCGAAAAAATGTGCACTTTCTTTAGCCAATATATACGAAAGGAAAAAATATTTAAATGTATTACCTTAATAGTTGCTTCATTAGGGGGAAGCATCTCTAGTAAGGCCTGATGCACTTCATCAACCATCATAATGATTTGGCAATAGAACAGAAGGGCTGGCTCTCCGTGTTTTTCTACAGTCCACTTGACAGTCCTTGCCATCAAGCGATGGAACATTCCATCTTTGTTATTAAGAAACAACCGATTAGAAAAATATATATCTTCAATGAAGTTAATATGTGAAAGTTAGACATTTGTTAGGGCAAGATAATAAACGTTCTTTATAACTACATACAAAATAATTCCGCAAGAGACGCCTGCCTTTCAATGTCTTAATGCAAGTTTGACATGTTCGATGGGTTTACCTGGAAGGAAGCCTATGAAGTCTACATAAAAGTCACGGGAAGATTTGATTTGTTTCATGTCCTCTTCCGAGCATCGTGATGTTATCATAGAAGGGACATAGTAGCACTTCCCGACATCCGCAGTTTCGCCATGGATCTATGGTGGAGAGGAACAATTCAAACAAGCAGTAGCCGTATAAACAAAATCATAGAATGTACACGGCTAGGCAGGCTGGGGGTAATGGGGCAAATGAATGTTCAAATCTTTCATTGATAATTTAGAGAGATCTAATGTCATTGCTGCCTCGTTAGTACTTTGATCCAATTTGAAAGCCAAGAAATTTCTTCGCAAGTCAATTTTTGCCAAAGTAGCCAGAGCTCGGTCATGTATATTTTCCATACTCATAGTGTCATCCTTTTGAATAACACTACGAGTCATCCTTTTTAATGACCCCTATAATTCAGGCAGATATGCAGCGATATTTATGTTTTGGGATATTTCAAACGTGTGTACTTTTTTACACTGTCAGCATGTGTATACATTTCAAATAAAATTACAGATAAACTTGAAATAAATCTTGCCAAGTTACAACTAATAAAGTTCTTTAATCTAAGCTTTGGATAAATTCTGACAAGCTCTATGTCAATTTTCTTTTGGTGCTTATTTTAGTTCAAATATGCCGCACCAATAGGTTCAAAATTTGTTTTGACCTACTACAGCACAAAATAAAGGATTAGTAATATAGATAATTTTATATATGGCTTACTGGTAAAGGCTGTACTCTGGAGCGACTATTGATCGGCTTTGTGGGAGCCTCACAGATGAGATCAAACTTATCCATAAGCTCCACCAGAGTTTCCTTCTGGTCTAGGAATTCCTTCCACACGTGTTGAATCAACCTATCCTCTAGGATGCCATCCTTCTCCAGGGTGGACCAAGCATCACTGACAATTCTCTTCTATGTCGTAAAACAAATCAAGGGCACGCATATAAACATGTAACATCTAGCATCTTATTCCCATTCATTGACTTACGGTAATTTATATATATCCGGTTTGTATAGTTTTTTTGGTTAGAAATTAAGCTATTGCACAAGGTAATGGCGATAGTCATAGCTTGTTCTACTTTAGGACAATTACAATTATTCCTGATATTCCTTCTAGATTTTCGAGTTTTTAGAATACGTTTTATATATGTACTGCTGCATGGTACCATTTTGTGATTTTTTTTTCATCCGGGAATTTTAACTATTGAAGAATTAAAATTTCCTAATCTACCCTGGCGATTTTCAAATGAATATCAGTCAATCAGATACACTTCCGGTTGTCACAGTAACACCAATATTAAGAAGATCAATGGATCATAATGTATTCCATTCAAACAATATTTGCTCACTGTTGGAGGATTCTTTTCATTGTAAATACTTGAACTCGCTTCTCGAAACGTCTACAATCAAAGAGCTGTTTAAAAGCTTGCAAGTAAATGGCTCTCTTACAAAAGGATATAATTTCATTACAACTTCTCTTCCTGTAAGAATCTCACTACAATGACAAGTCAACGAGTTTGTTTTGTCTATTTAGATATACATGTATTGCCTTTGTTATTATATGCTAATTTCCTCGCTGATGACAATATTATTACCATCATCACTATCAAATTTATTGACTTCAATGAGAATGCCGTTCTCACCCTCTTGGCGGGCTCTGGGACAGTGATGACCTGCTTAAAGACATCGATTAGCCATCGAGGATTCAGGATAACAGTATCTTGCAGAAGAGTCTTGTGGTCTTCAATACCTCCATAATAAACTATGTATCCAAGGTCATGGTAGAAAGTCAACACCGTGAGTAGTTCCGTCTCTAACTTGATTTTCGTTGAACGTACACGCTCCCTGACCTATTGTAATGTTAGTTATTTTTAAGCTAATATGAAAAGAGATCTCGCAGTTTTAAATGATGTAATAAGTAATAGCGGTTGACACAGCTGCTTTGGAAAGGAAGGTATATTTGCATATCGGTCATTAAATAAAAGAGAACATTAACGAAAACCCTTGAGATAAACATTCGTGTAATTTCCAGCAGAAAATAAGTAATTTATTTGTGTACTTAACAGATGCTTATGGCCTTCGTGTAAAGTTGTAGTGTTTCCTTTATTAGAGGCAGGTAAATGATAACAGTGACAATATAGAGAGCCATAGTCCAGTAACGTACTTAAAACAATTACGAAACGTCTACAACATTTTTAACATGTGGGTAAAAGTACATTTTGTTTTTACCTGGTCTAATGACTCATAGTTAGTGTCTCCCTCAAGCTTCTGTTCACATTCAAGCCATCTGAGTGGAATCTCGTCTTTCATGTATGGCTCCTCCAGCGCTACTTCTACTATGCGTTCCCTCAGTGCAACCAGCTAGAAACGAAAGGAAACAGTAAAAAGGAGAACCCGCTATTTGAGAAGCATTCGACCGCTGTTGTGTTTTTCTTCTTTTAAGATTTTAAAAAACAAATTGCACATCTCCTCTTCTTGTTTTGCTATAAAATGCACTGCACATCAACTCATGCAGGAAAAAGGCAAATGCCAATGAAACGGCAAAAAGCATTGTGCCAATTCATTTCATATTTCTGTAGTAAGATATGGCGTGTGTGTGTGTGTGTTGATCTCTCGTTTACAGAAAAGGAAGTAGAACACCAAATGTTGTTTGTTTGCTTGTTGGTTGCTTTTTTATATTTATTCATACATTCAACATGGTAATAGAAAAATATATGCACGGAAAAAGACTTGCATCAATCAGGCATGACTAATTTATACGTCTATAAGAATCTTCCTTCAACGTCACTATACCGGCACTATACGCAATGACATGAAAGACTCGATTCTCCACTCTGAATGAAAGTATGATGCGAGCCTGAATTTAAGACTGAATATCAGAATTAACCCCCCCCCCCCCCCAAAAAAAAAAAAAAAAAAAAAAAAAAAAATCCATCGAGGATTTTATAGAAGCGTCATTACTGCACCTCTTTGTCGTCATGGTGGCCAAGGCTGTTTTCTATTGCATAGTACTTGGTTCTACGTGGCACTGAAATGGCGTTGTCCTTATAGATTCGCTGATTCTGTCAAATGCAGAGTGGATCTAGAATAAAGAAATAGACCGTAGATTCTATACAAGGAGGCGATTTCATGGATAATAAATTTGCTATTTTGTGCATCTATTAGTAATATATTTTATCATTTGAAAAAGTGTATGCATTTCAAGTCACAGTTCGATCTATATTACCACAGTTACTGTACTGCAACAGAAATCATTTTCTTTTTTGTAAATATTCATTTTGCTCGCTATTCTCATGAATTGTATATTTTTTTTTTCGCAGGAGTTTCTGCATTTATTGTCAAATCAAATAACAAATTTACAAACAATTATGGTAATAAATATACAACATAATTGTTCAAAAAATTACAAATGTGACATTTAAATAACAATGACAACAGAATAAAGACATGATTATAAATCGAAATGAACAAGTAGAAATGACAGAAATGCAGGGGCCAGCTATCTTAAGCAAAATGCTTGAATGAATAGCAGCCAGTGGAAAGGGCTACATGGAAACCATAATTAATATAAATGTCTATATCATAAAAGCGATGTCACTAACTGAAAAAAAAAATTACTTACTACAAAAAGAAGGGGAAAAGGGGGAAGGAAAGGGATTGAAGTGAAGTGTGTGCAAGTGGGTGCACGTGCAGGTGAGAAGTTTACGAATAAGTGGATAGCAAATACTTCTTTAACGAAGCTTTAAAAGAAAAAAGAGATACGGCGTGTTTAATATCATGAGGTAAATTGTTCCAAACATCTGGACCGTGATGTCTTATCGTTTTTTTTAGCTATTATTAATTTTGGATTTGTTAAATGAAGATCCGATGAATGTCGTGTCGGGTGGGAATGTACATCTCTGTTGTAGATAAAAAATATTATGAAAGGATATTGGTGTAGCGTTGGTGGAAAATTTATACATAAATATAGCAGTTTGGTAGGTGTGAATATCGTTAATTTTCAATGTTTTAAACTTATGAAATATAGGATCGGTGTGGACTAAATAATGAGAATGAGAACAGATACGGAGAGCTTTCTTTTGAAGACGCAACATAGTGTCTATATTCATTTTGTTACTATTTCCCCATACTATGTTACAGTACGATATATGTGACAAAATAAATGAGTTGTAAAGCATTAATAGTGATCTTTGAGAAAGATAATATTTCAATTTATATAAAATACGTATGCCTCTTGCTACCAACATGCTAATGTTACGAACGTGACTATTCCAAGTTACATTTAAGTCGATCAACATACCTAAACATTTTGTTTCATGTTTTGCGGTAACGGGCATGTCATCAATGAAAATATTATTACGAAATATATGTGTAGAATTAATGTGTTTAAAGTACATGAAGTTTGTTTTGTTTATATTGAGGGAGAGTTTATTGGATTTAAACCACAATGATAATTTCTTTAGTTCTAGATTCAGAGTTGTACCAAGCATGTTTAAATTTTTGTGAATAAAATATGTTAGTATCATCTGCAAATAAAACGTATGTTAGTAAAGGTGATGCATTGACAATATCATTCATATATATTAAAAACAGTAAGGGCCCTAAGATTGAGCTCTGTGGTACTCCACATTTCACAGTACATATATTAGATGATTTGGATTTGAAATTAATATATCTGTTATCTAAGTAGTCCTTAAAACAGGAAAGTACGATCCCTCTGATGCCATATGTCTTTAATTTACATAATAATATAGCATGATCCATTGTATCGAATGCCTTCGATAAATCCATTAAAAACCCAACAGTGTGCTCCTTTTTTGAAAATGAATCGTTTATTTTGTCGTAAATTTGTAAAATTGCGTAGTCAGTCGAATGATTTTTTCTGAAGCCATTTTGGTTGGGAAGTAATAGTTTATTCATATCCAAAAAAGAGTATAAACGCTTGTAAACAACTTTTTCAAGTATTTCAGAAAAGATTGGTAACATCGAAATTCATAGAATTCTGGATCCAATGATAATGCAACATTACTATGTTGATATCACATGGTTTGCTACATCATTTTAACAACAGGGCCCCGTCTAATAAACAGTTGCGATTGATAAAGATCGATCACAACGATGTTTTAACGAGATAGGAGTCTGTACTATTAAAGTTTGCGATTTATTGGGAGCTTGTGATCAATTCGGATCAATCGCAAGGCTTATAAGACATGGTCCAAGCCTCTTCAACTATTGATAAAGGACATAGATATCAATGTAAGTTACGCGACAGTCATCCCTAAACACATATAATGTCTTTGATTTTAGTTTAAGAGGAAAAAAGTCACACATGTTAATGTGCAATAATGCTATAAATTTAGTTTAAAAAAAAAGATTTAATATAGAGAAAAGCTTTGATTTTGAAAGATTAATCTGAATATCTTATCAATGTTGGTAGGAATATACTGAATATAATTAGCCAGTTCGTAATTACATTTGTGTATACATTTAATCAGATATAGCTAATTTGTACTTGATAGAAATTAACTTTCTTTTTTTTTTTTTCTTAGTGTCAACATCATTATAATATAGAGACTAGATATACGAACACGATTTTGTATATCTCGGAAACAGGATGTGTAACGCCACATAATCTGTAGAGCTACACCATATTTCTACCATAGTCTAATTGCCATTACCATTGCTTCTCCTTTGTCTCTTTTCAAGTCTTCGCGATGTGTTCCAACAATGAATATTGGTGGAGATATGTTGCCAGGTTTTTCTTTTGCTGCTGGTGGTACAGCATGTGCGTAGATGGAACGAAGCCAAAACATGATGAACTCTAGACAGGTCAGTTCTGATTTCGTGTGTCTTCTTGCCTACGTTTTAATGGTAAACAAATACCTGATATACATTGGATGATCATTACGTGACTATATAAATACCTAAACCAACACTTGGTATAAAAATAATGATTCAACTTTAGCATGTACAGGTTTATATCATACTTACCTGTATATTTGCAGGGGCTGGGATATCTTGTCATGACCGCGGGGACGCGACATTCGAGGACGCATATAGTGGCCGAGCAGGATATGGGCCCATCCCACACCCCCCCCCCCCCCCCCCTCCCCATGCCCATGGAGGCTTTTCCATTTGTAAGTCTATAAACTTTGTATTATAGTTACCCCACTTGGTGAGGTCGCGTTGGAACTGAGCAATAAGAATTGAATTTTGTAGCTTCAAACTTTGCATTTTAGAACATGATAGGTTTCATAATTAAACTTATATAAGTGTCAATCTCGTTTTTTCTTGATGGGGTTATGCAGCATTAGATTATCATTTAGATGAGATCTGAGCGATGATTTCAAATTTGGCCGACGTCTCCCCTTACCAACAATACTACATAAAAAACTTTGGAATTTGAAATGAATCAGATTATGAATTATATTACACAAATAATAGCTTTACAAGTATTTAATGGCTAGCCTCTTCACAGTATACCGTATTATCGGTATTGCTAAAAAAAAACTTACTTGGTCGTATAGTTCACCTCTAACTTCAGGAGGAACAATAGAATCCAGATCAAGGCTGAGATCAAATACAATCACATATATGGCTCGCCATGTCAGAAACACCTGCGGCTCAAGAGAGGGACAATAATATAGCCCATGATGCTCCTAATTGCAATTGTTATATAATACACAGTTTATCATGATTTCATATCGACATTTGATACCTCATAATCCTGGGCAGTCATTTTTTTAAATCAGAGATTCCAAGTTCTTAACCAAGTTACTATGTAGCTTTGTTGAGGCGTTATCTCTCCGAAGTGCCCTTGCATGCAAATGTGTGCCAATGTGCGTTTCTGATAAAAAAATTAACATTAAAAGCAGTAACTCTTGATCTTTAATTTACAGTATCAATATCCACAATATTGTTGAAATATTGACAAAAAATCTGATTTAAGAACTGGTAACAAATGAATGAGTTTGTAGACTTAGGGCACGATTGATATGGCGATGTTAAGATTTTGATATATTTTGAGTACAACCCCGAGGGAAAGTTACTTACTGGAGAAAAGAAAATTTAAGATATGTTAGTGTAAATAAGCCCAAATGGAAGAGTTCTCTTCCATTAGGTGACTGTGAAATAACCAAAATACAGTTTGAGTTCCACATCCATATAGTACGGTCTCAACTTTCAAATGTTCATGACTTTTCTATTACTTCTCTACCCAATTTCTCTAAATTTTCACGAACCTGTTTCGCTGGTTTTTTTTTCTGATTTCACATAATTCAACTTGTTGCAATACTGAGATTTCTTTGAAATTATAACACATAACATAACAAAATAACAACATAGATAATAAAATAAGTAAATAATACAGATTCATAGCCTCCTCAGCTTTGCCATTACAACACAATTTTTCCGCCGAGGGGTTCAAATGATAAAATAAACAAGAGACAGTTACATTAAATAACAATTTCTTTTTTTGCATTGTACCACAATACACCAATCCCTCCAGGTACATGCCGCTATCCACCCGAAAACAATCCCCGTCACCTCCACCCCCCCCCCCCCCCTTTAAACATGTTGAATTTATCAATACTAGATATTTTCATGTTTAAACAAATATTTTCAAAGTTAGTTTATTTATTGCCCTCATGAATTTATTATAAGTTAGAGGAGATTTCGCAACTGAAGGTGAGAGGTTAAAACAAGATTCCACACGATATGAAAACATTCTACGGCATGATACGGCATTATCCCGATTATAATTATTTTATTGCAAGAATCGTATACTGCATTAGCACAGTCAAGAGAACGAAGAATAAGAGAATGATAAATCTCTTTTAAGATAGATCCAATTTAATAATCGTGTCAATTTTAACTACTTATAAAAAGCTATCTATTCAATTCGTCTTTATCCTCTAAAATCATGAAAAAAATTCTGTTTTGTCGCTTATCTCAAAATATTCAAAATAAGTAATCCCCAAGTTATTCTTGGAATAAAAAATTAAAATTCCAAGTAATTGTTTTTTTTTTAAACTAGTTATACCCATACCGAGTACATACAGAATAAGGGAAGGGGGATGTATAGCCCACAAATGTAAAACTAACCACAACATTTCATGTAAAAACATTGCACCCGCAAATGTCAAAATAACCACAATTGTCATAACATGTCAATCACAAGTGTAAAAATAACCACAATTGTAATAAAAATCACCCACAAATGTAAAAATCTGTTTAACCACAAATGTCAACTTAGGCCCTAAGTTAGGCCTAGTCTATTTAGACTATTCCAATTCCAGAGTCCGACTCAAGGCCAGTTGAGTTAAGCTAATCTATGATTATGAATGAATGATTTAAAAAAATTAGGTAGTCAGCAACGTGTCAATGTCCAGACTCAGCTCTAGATCATGGTTTAAAAGCAAGATCTATTCAATCTTTCACCCGAATTGATTTTGAGCAAAATGACACCAAGGGAACCTAACCCCCCCCCCCCCCCCCGGACCCTGTGTGCTATGTTTGTGTTTTGCTTTGCCTTTTGGCTGAAATTGTAATTGTATGTAAAGTCTAATGTGATAAACTAAAGCTAGAATCTAAGATGTACATGTACAGTGTAGAGCATGATGTAGGAATCTCAATTTTGCGAACTTGTACTATTTGTAGACCCATCTGTAATATAAGATACCATTACAGGAATGTTCACAAAAATTTAGATAATTACTTACAGCTTCAGGATGTATCAATGCACATATAAAGGCAGGTTAAGCAGCACACATTAGATGGGAGGGACTGTAATGAACGACAATATTGGAGACGGTTTGATATCAAGGTTCCATTGATCCCACTCATAGGCCCAAACTTATGCGGGATTAGCGAACATTCACTGTTTCAGCAGTCAAAAACAGACATCAAATTTGTTCAAAGCGAGATTTAATTTTCTTATATTTTGATCTTCCCTCTAATTCTAAATTTCTAACACCATTTTCCATACAGACAGCTGCCAGACCACAACAAGGTCTTGTAGACCGGAGGAATCCATTTGAATTGTATGATGACACTGCATTCTGCCTCGTTAATATGCTGGAAGGGGATGAGGAGAAAGGAAAAAGTCCACTACATGTGATCTTGCAGGTATTGGCCTCTCTATTTTGTACACAGAATTTCACATTTTCTTCATTTTCAAGAAAAATTGAAATTCTTTTCAATTGTTTGAGTATTACATGACTGCATCAATTCTGAAAGCAATTTGGAAAGAATTATGTTGATTCCTAATTTGAAATTTCATATTAATCATTTTTTTTTAATTTATACAAAAAATGAAAGGAGAGTTGTCCACGGTGACATCACAGATGCTGGCAAAGTTGCCAACTCAAGGATCCCCATGATAGGGATTTACTGTAACTTTAAAAAGTCATAACTATTGAATGGATTGTCTGATTTTGGTCCAACTTTCACTATTTACTCTTCTTGGTCATCCCCATTCACTTATAGCATACTGATGCCTGGGTTTCATTCCCCTTTAATTTTGTTGTAGCTTATAATTATTAAATCACAAATTGATTACATTTTTTCTGCAAAATTTTAATCTTTTTTTTTCCTTACTTTGTATATAATATATTTCTCTTTTTTTTAATAAATTAAAATTCAATATTTCTGATAAAACATTTTTCATTTCATTTTTTCATCCAATAGGATGCATGGTCAGTGTGATGAGGCATCAATATCACAATGATCTGTTTGTAGAGACAAAAATGAGGCTTCCAAAGCTATCGCAAGGAGGAGAAAATCATGGCGTTCCCAACTATGAGAGAAGAGGTTGAATCCACCAACCAACGGACTAGGGTTAAAGTACAGTAACATTGTTAGAAGAACGCAGTTACAAACTCGTTATAACAACGTTATCTCTCTGGTCCTACATCTTTGTAATATACTTTTTAAAACCCTAATATAGCAAAGCTTTGATATTTCCTTGATCCAGAAGAGCAGTGGTGTAAAAGGGAGGTGGGGAGGGGCATAGGAGGCACATGCTCTCTCCATTGCCTTGAAAAAATATACACACATACAAACAACAAACAAACCCTCTTTTTTCCACTTACCGTCGTCGGTGCCAGGTAAAAATGCCAGAAGAATAAATGCCAGAGGAAAAAATGCCAGAGTTAAAAATGCCAGAGGAAAAAATGCCAGAGGTAAATATGCCAGAGGTAAAAATGCCAGAGGTGAAAAGGCGATTTCACCCCCCCCCCCCCCCCCGGCCCGGATATAGCATGCATGTATTGTTTGGCACTCGCTTTCAGTTGACGACACTTCTTTTATTCTTTTTTTCACTTTTAATTCAGTTTGAATATATCTGCATCTTGTTTATAACTTAGTGTGCATGAGCCTCCCCCCCCCCCCCCCCGGTAATGCTCGATGTTTGTGTGACGAAATGTACATTTGTTGAAGAAGGAAGAACTGAAAAAAAAAAAAAAGTGCAGGTACAAGTACAGATAGCGAAAAGCAAACTAGTCAAGATCATTTGGTACAAGTTATTTTACTACAGGTAGGCCTACAGGTATTGTGTCCTTAAGTTATACAGTTAGTATCATGATGCGGGGGCATCTCGTTTTTCGTATTTCCGAAACACTTTTTTCCCATGCCTGGGGTTCAAAATTCCGAACATTTGTTGCATTATTCCGAAGGTTCATTCTTCCGAAGGTTCGTTTATCCAAAGGTTCATAATTTCGAATAGGTTCATATTTACCCACAAAAGGACTGTCCCACATTAGGGTGATGTCATTTTTGCATACCTCCTTTCCCTTCTCTAAACCTAAAATTCAGTTGCAGACTTTCTTCTCGTTCCAAATTCTATTCGGAATAATGAAATAGTACGTCGATTTAAAAAAAAAAGCAGGGTCTACGATCTGGAGTCCAGAGTCCAACAGTTCGACAAGAAAAAACGCGGTCAAACCAAATAGTCCAAATAGTCTTTATATTTCACCTCTTGATTTTTAACCTATATTCTCATTTTTTCCTCTGGCATTTTTGCCTCTGGCATTTTTACCTCTGGCATTTTTTCCTCTGGCATTTTTACCACTGGCATTTTTACACCGAACCTAGTCGTTCCCGCCCCCCCCCTCCGAAAAAAAAGTACAGAAGAGATTGTTGTAACGAGGTTTGCCTGTAGTTACATACATAATTATGTGTCTTTGACATATGTGAATTGCAGTGTATCATAGTGGGGGGGGGGGGGTACTAGCATTTTTACCTCTGGCATATTTACCTCTGGCATTTTTTCCTCTGGCATTTTTACCTCTGGCATTTTTTCCTCTGGCATTTTTACCTCTGGCATTTTTTCCTCTGGCATTTTTACCTCTGGAATTTTATCCTCTGGCATTTTTACCTCTGGCAATTTTACCTCTGGCATTTTTACACCGAACCTAGTCGTTCCCCTCCCCCCCCCCCCCCCCCTCCGAAAAAAAAGTACAGAGGAGTTTGTTGTAACGAGGTTTGCCTGTAGTTACATGCATAATTATCTGTCTTTGACATATGTGAATTGCAGTGTATTATAGTGGGGGGGGGGGGGGGGTACTAGCATTTTTTACCTCTGACATTTTTACCTCTGGCATTTTTACCTCTGGCATATTTACCTCTGGCATTTTTTCCTCTGGCATTTTAACCTCTGGCATTTTTTCCTCTGGCATTTTTACCTCTGGAATTTTATCCTTTGGCATTTTTACCACTGGCATTTTTACCTCTGGCATTTTTACACCGAACCTAGTCGTCTCCCCCCCCCCCCCCCCCCCTCCGAACAAAAAGTACAGAGGAGTTTGTTGTAACGAGGTTTGCCTGTAGTTACATACATAATTATGTGTCTTTGACATATGTGAATTGCAGTGTATCATAGTGAGATTTGTATTGAATATTTTGATTCATAATCATAATATCAAAATTTAAATTTAATTTCCTGAAATTTTGTTAAAAAATATATTGGAATAAGAAGAGAATTTCCCATTGTCTACAATCCTATATAGGGTTTCCTGAATTCAGATATTTAGATGAAAACTGCACATTGTCCTGAGCGTGCAAAAAGTCAGAAGAAAATAAAAAGTACATGTAGATAATGAATTTTTTGCAAGATTGAAAACTAAACTAAATTATTTTTGAAGAAGTTGATTTCCAGAACTAAATTATCTTTCAGTGTATTGTACATTCTTATTATAATTTCATATTAAGTTGGCGACAAAAGATTTTTTCGCCAGACCTTCAAAATTCGCTTAGTGTGGGAGTTATGGGAGTCCAGTTCCCCTCCATAATTCCCTGACAAGCAAAAAAAAAATCTTCATTCTAAAAGGTGGGAGAAAATGGCGGATCGTCTATGGTCGAAATGCATAGTTTTCTTCCAAAAGGGGGAGGGGGGCACGGCCCGGAAGTGCCCCCCCCCCCCCCCTGGATCCGCCAATGTTTTATGTTCATAGGTAGTCATATTTATTCCATGAATCAATGCATAACTTATTTAACCTTTAACTATTAATGGAAAATATATGTATATAAATGTTTTTAATGTATTTTATGTAACAGAAATATGACAAATATGTAATATTAAATTGCTGAAAATAAGTTACTCTATAACAACTTTACATTTTATACTATACTTTGTATCGTAAAGGCCTCACATTGGTAGTCATGTTACTTTCTGGCAAGATGTGAATGATGTCATGGTATTTTGTGTTTGGTGTTGATGTTGAGGCAATGTAAATATGCTTGATAAAGAATCTAATGGGGGATATCGCACTAACTTGCTAAAGAAAGGTTTATGTTGATAATGATCTTGGGAGGCTAGCTATGATTGAAGATGGCAGCATGTTGGATTTGTTGATATGATGCTTTCCTCTTGTGAGATCATGGTGTAAGATAGGGAGGGGGGGGGGGGGCTTTGTGCAGATGTGTGTGGGTGTGCGCATGTAATCATTACCAACCACTTTACTTTCCCATTATATTGCATAAAAGATTCTCAATGAAAAAAGTCTTAAAATATCACTGGCAAAATCAGGGGCTGATGCAGGGTTGACCAGTTGGGGTGGGGGCCACGATTCTGACAAAAATCTGAAGAGGAAAAAAAAAAGGGTCCCCGCTGTTTATGGAGCAGTGTTTCTTCCAAAATTCTCTGACAAGCAAAAAAGGGGGTCCTCACTCCAATCACACCCCCTTCAAAATAAGAGGGTGCGCCGACTTTGTTTAAAACAGTTTTTCTATTGTCCTTTTCCAAAATGTTCAAATGGGGGGCGCCCCCTCCCATAATTATATATATATGATAGGCCTACCGTACTGCTGAAAAAAAAATTAATTCCTGAATCTACAATTTACAATAATCCTCAGAACCAGATCCAGCTCGTACACTATCGCGGTCCGGTCTACGTCTCTGCAATAGACCTGTTTACTAAGTGATTCAAATTTATGGATGTTTCTTTCTTGGGGACCTAGTAACGAGGTATTCCATTAGCCTGTTATTAAAGAATGAACTACAATACTTGGAATCCGTTATTTATTATGTATGAAGAAGCTGGAATAACACGTTTGTGTATGCGATGGAAGACATGCAATTTAATTATGTTGTTTAATATGATCCATGACCTATGACCCCTTACTTGTCATCAAGAATCGAATATAAAAGAAATCCGTACCAATTGAGAAATAGTGACAATATGATGAATCTCACTAAACCTAACACTGATTCCAAACGAAGAAGATTCTTGTATAATACTTCTAAATTATTCAATTCACTCACTATCGATACGAGGAAAATAACTTACCTCAATAGTTTTATCCGTGCAATAAAACACATAATCAAGTAGACGTCTATGACAAATCCGAGTTCTATGTGTTTTAACATGTGATTTTCTTTCTTTTAAAATACTCGTTTTAACCTATTTATTAAATGAAACTCATTACTGAGTGTGTATGTGTTTATGTTTTATCTTATGTATGATCACAACAAGTATGATCATTTTGTTTAAATTAGTGTCATCCCTTATGTTTAATATGAATTTTGAGTTGTGAATTGTCAAGGAAATTGTCATTCCTCATGTTTAAATTGATTTTTTTTTTCTTATGCAATTTTCATATATTCCTATGCCATATTTTCATCACAATTGTATATTTGTGGACCCCTTTGAAAATCAGCTGTGCTGAAAGGGCTATCCACCCTATGAAAGGAAATAAATAAATAAAATAAATAAATAAAATGCAAACTGCTTTTTTCAGGGGCGGCGCTACAGGGCGGAGGCAGGGGGCGATTTCCCCCTATGATTTTTCAAGTGACCAAAGAGAGAGAGAGAGAGAGAGAGAGAGAAGGAAAGAAGAGAAGAAGAAGAAAGAAGAGTATCCAACTATTATTATTATTATTATTATTATTATTTGTTCATCTAAAACGTAAATTAACTCGCTCGTAGGCAGGGGGCAAAATGCCCCCCCCCCCCCCACCTTTCCAAGCACCCAAAAAGTGTCTCCTGCATGCTACCCACAAAAATGCCGCTTTTTATACTTGTTCACTGCCTTCTCTTTCTTCTTTTAAGGCAGTGGTGTATCTAGGTATTATGACGACCTGGACAAACAGTAAATTAGCCCAAGTGGTCATTAAACCTTCTGGTTATTAGACCAAGTGCAAATTAGACCAAATGAAGAATGGACCAAAAGGGTTTAGCCTGAATGAAGCTAGCCCATCTGGAAATTATACCAAGTGATTTTAGCCCAAGCGTGCATAAACCGTTATTTTGAAGGAGAGTAAAAACATATTTCAATATGGTATTTTACTCCGAAATTTTGTCAGATGTTAGATTAATATCTATACTTTCAGAAAATACCAAAAACTTAAAATATATATTTCCACCCCAAAAACCATTTTCGCCTGTTTACTCCAGAACTCCCATTGCGACTTATTGGCCGTTTTGTGGTGGAGGGTCACATATTACCCTGAGCATATAATCTACGGCACTGACGATAAATATCTCTGTCTTCACAGAGGTCATCGGTAAAAAAGTGACCTAGATACTTGGCCTCTTTACAGACATCAAGTTTATTATCATAAATAGAAATTAATTTATTATCATAAATAAAAATCTGGAAATTTTAATATACTGTGATGGCGCCCTTCGAACACGGACTGTGTGAAATTTTGTGAGCATTTTGAGAGCCTTTTTATCCGAATTTTTATAACTGTGTACATTTCCAAACTGGAAAACCTTATATTAGTCTTCTTAATATGTTCATTCGCCGAGGTGAAATCTTCGTCTTCTTGTCGCATCTACAAATGCCGTTATCGTAAGTTTAAACTGTACTCGATTTCTATTGACTCTTGCTTTCCGTTACCCTTAGTCCCAGATATGGCAGTTAAAATTCGTAGCAATCGATACCACGGCCAACCTGGAACAACAACTTTTAAGTACAAACTCCCTAAAGGTATTACCCGTGGGAGCATCTCTTTCGCTTTGGACCTTATTTTCAACGCTCATGAATCTGTACCCGAGGGTCTTGCATCAGCAGACTTCTACCTTGGAGAACTATCACAAATATACCCCGTTTTGAACGTTGAAATATGTCGCCATTTTGTTCTCGTCGGAGAATCGGAACGCGAAAACCATTTAAGCAGATCTTCGTCAATGACAATCAACGATAACAATAGCTCTATTGTGAGCATTCCTTCATCTGACAATGACGTTCCAAGAACCTGCTTAATGTGTAATTTGAAATGTAGCGCCACAGAGAAAATATGCATAAAATGCAAATGTGTAAATCAACGTATCGACCAGTTAACTATGGACGTGAAAGAAGTAAAGCATGCAATCGAAGCTATACTTGATAACCCACATTTGATGATTTCGAAGGGAAGTCTAGTTCCATCGATACCTCACTCTTCACACGATATCACGTCATCTATGCGACCACCACCATCTTCATCTTCAACATCGACACACCCACCTCAGAACACTCAACCTTCACCCCCCGGCACTTCTCGCCAACCTGCACAATTGCCTCTGTCAAGACCACGCAGTACACCAGCACCACCCCAACCAGCACAACCCCAACCAGCACCACCCCAACCAGCAAAGCAGACACCATTTCAACCGACAATTTCGCAAAACATACAACCCATGATGGAACCAGACGCCTTCCCGCCGTTACGTGCATCATCACACCCCACCAGTTTACCATACCCACTGGAACCCCTCCCGAATGTCTACCAATACCAGCAATCGCGCCTAGGAACATATCCGAATCCACCTCTACCCCGCCCTAACTTTCGGCCAATGACACGATATTCGCAACCACGAAATAACGGCTATACTCCTCCAATGCCTCCATCAACCTTCAATACACGCCCGACACACCGCGGTCGCTATGGAAACCCTTCATATGCGTCTGTAGTTCGCACCCCGCCTGAAACGTACAACCCCTACATGTATGCGGCAGGGTGTGAATACTGCGGAGAACCCAACCACCGCGCACAAAGCTGCAGACACGGAATCCAGCTCCAATGTCGTCAATGCACTCTGTTTGGTCACAAAGAAAAATACTGCCCTTATTAAAGGTTAGGCCAAGAAGAGAGTGCCAACGCTAAACACTCGCGTGTGCACCTCATTAAATCATGGGTTGACAATGAAATTTTACATAATATTTCTTTTTCTTCTAAGCAGAATAGCCCTAGAAGTAAAGAAAAGTATAAGAATACACATGTACCTTTAAAAGTTAATAATAATGATTGTAAAGATGTTAATACCCGAAATGCATATATTTAAATGCTAGAAGTGTTGTAAATAAGATTGATGAAATAAGAACTATTGTACAATGTGAAAAACCACACATATTTTTCATTACTGAAACACACTTATGTCATGAAATTTTATCTACAGAGATATTTCCTGAAGATTTCAAAGTAATAAGGAGGGACAGGAATAGACATGGAGGTGGTGTTCTTATAGCTTATCGTAATGATTTAACTGTACTCCACAGACCAGACCTTGAATCCGAACGTGAAATAATTTGGTGCGAATTGTTATGTAAAAACTATAAATTTCTATTTTTAGGCGTGATTTACAGGCCTCCAAGTAGTAAGTTAGATATTTTATATGAGTTAAATAAATCTATGTCCCTAATATCCAATAATGGCAAAAAGTTGCACAATGTTGTTTTAACAGGTGATTTTAACTTACCGAATTTACGATGGTCCGATGGATACCATGTAACATCGGATAACTCTGAACTTACAAACTCTTTTATTTCGATAATTGATAATTTCTTTATCAACATGTATGTCAACCAACTAGGATTACTGAATCGACAAGCAATATATTAGATTTGATATTTTCAACTCGCCCATCACATGTGAGTAATGTCGATTCATTTCCCGGTATAAGTGATCATGAGGCAATAAGATTTACATTGGTTTGTTACATAATTAAAAACGAATCTAAGAAGAGAAAAATATACTTTTATTCCAAAGGCAATTTAGAACAGTTTCATAATGATTTAAAAGATGCTACATTACTAGATGAAAACAATGCATATGATGTAGAACACCACTGGCAATCGTGGAAACATGTTGTGATGAAGATTTGCGATGCAAATATCCCATATGGCAATGTGACAAAAGGATCTAATGTTCAATGGATAAATAAGGATGTAAAAAAAATGATTAGAAAACGAAATAGAATGTTTAACATAGCTAAAAACGGAAAAAATGATCTGGAAGTTTTAAATCAGTGGTCTAAGACATGGATGCTTGATTTTAATTTATCTAAATGCAAGATCATGACGATGTCTCGGAAGCTTCATGATATAACTTACGCATATACTATTGGTGGTCAGGAGCTACAAAATACAATAATACTTTAAATTGGAATGATCATTGTTCTGAATTACATGTGAAGTGCAATAGACTTGTTGGTATTATACGGAGGAACTTTATTGACTGTCCAAAATCTGTTTTAACAAATCTTTATGAATCTTTAGTACGCTCACGTATGGATGATTGTTGTATAGCATGGGATCCATATAGAAATTCACAAAACCAACAGGTTGAACGAATTCAAAAGCGCTATTTAAGAATGATGTGCAAAGACTGGAGCACTAGTTATGATACTTTATTACAAAAGTTAAGTATGAATACATTAGAGAATAGACGAAAGTACCTCCGACTGGTGTTTTATTATAAGCTTGTTAATGGTTTAATAGTTATAGGACATAAAGACAGGTGCACACCTGCGAACAGAATTGGAAGAAACGATCATAACTTAAAGATGCATGTACCCTTCGCAAGAACAGATTATTATATGAACTCATATTATCCTAAAACCATGAATGATTGGAACAAACTTCCAAAGAATGTAGTCAATATGAAAACTCTTAGCATGTTTAAAAAAGCGTTAAATAACCATCTCAACCCACATAGTTAATTTCACAGATGCTATACCTCAACTAATTAATTTTGTACTCTGCAATACTACAGTGATTTTACTTGCAATCATCATTATTGTCTATCGTTTACATCTTTTAAATAATACTTTGTGCAATATGTTTATGATATTGAACCTACTTGTTGTTTATATCCGGGAAACAGACTTGTATGGGTTGGTCAAACCTTTTTTGTTTTCCCGAGACATGTTTTTATAATGTCTGAATAAATTCAAATCAAATCAAATCAAATCAACATGACTCTGTTTTGCATTATATTTCACATCATTATCAACTCCATAGTTAGAGCAAATCTTAAGTAAGCTCTGTAAACCTGCGGTAGATGGGCTAATCATCACAAGATCGTCTGCATACATTAAATGATTCACTAGAGTGCTTCCAACTACGCAGCCTGTTTTACAAGAATTCAAATTGTTAGAAAGCCCATCCATGTATAAGTTGAATAGGAAGGGAGAAAGAATTCCCCCTTGTCTAACTACGCCACTAACATGAAAGGGCTCGGGGATAGCACTTCCCCATCTAACCATCATAGTTTGATGGGTATACCAAAATACTAATATTCTAATCAAATAAACAGGAACATTCCTATCCGCCATTTTATTAAACAGCTTTTCATGATTTATTCGATCAAATGCTTTCGAGGCATCAAGGAAACACATAAACATTGATGAATTTCTCCTTCGATAATTAGCAATTATTTCCTTCAAAGCAAATATAACACATATCAGTACCATGTTTGGCTTTGAAATCAAACTGGTTATCATTGGTTAAAATATACAACTCTAACCTACTCAGCAAAATCTTTTCGAGCACTTTGGAGAGAACACTAGCTAACGCTATCGGTCTATAATTATCCTTACTAGTAATGCGACCAGCTTTATCTTTAATGACTGGCACCAAAACGACTGAAAGCATACTATCTGGCAAGAAACCATGAATCAAAAAAACAGAAAAAACACATGCCAAGTAATGGCATAAGTTTCAAACTTGCAAACTTTATGTTCTCCTGCAATAGTGTCTAAACCACATGACTTATTGTTATCCAGTTGTTTTATAGCTTCTTGAGAAGAGATAATCATATTTTCATCCAAAATAACATCAGCAACAGCATGCAGCTTACTCTGTACACAGTTAAACAGGTCTTTATAATGACTACGCCACAATTCACTTATTTTCGCATCACCCGTAACCCCTTCAATATTTGTTGGAAGTGGAGTCTTGTTATTATTTACATGTTTGATTTCCTTCCAGAACTCAAAGTAACTGTTGCTCTGCATTTTACGTGCGATAGAATCCGCACGCATGGTATTTTCATTATTCTTTATAAAGCGTAGTGCATACTTAAATCGGGCATTTGCCCTTTTCTTAAACTCAAATAAGGGGCCATGTCTAATATTTCCATCTTCAAACCAAAGCAAATGAGCCTCTCGAGCATCAGAATGCAGCTGCGCAACTACTCATTCCAACAAGGCCTAATATTTTCTGTTCTGTTTTTAGACTGGTATAAGGATTCACTGCCAACACAAAGGCTTTTCACAATATTATTATACACATTGCATAATTCAGTAGTATGGTCGTTATTTACACAATTTGGATCTCTACATAAAAAGGAATCTACAGGAACATTAACATCATTAAGCAGTAGTCCCGTTTGAGAACAATAATTGTTTATGTAATTCTGATCAATCTTAGACCAATCTAACTTGCCCCTGTTAGAACCATTAGACATACATGAACCATCTAACTCGGGCAGATTATCAACGTTAATAGATATTTTAACAGGAATGTGATCAGTTGTTGCAAATTGTAACAATATCCATTTTCTCTAAAGAGGCATTACACTGTAAAAACTGAAGTGCTACTTTTTCGGGGCATGTATAGTGACTGCACCTGAAATGCTGTTTTTAGCACCTGTAGTGTGCTAATTTACCAGCAAAAAAAATGTGACCGTGGCGAGCCTCGAACCTGGTTCCGCTGATTGAGAGGCGCTGACGTTACCGATAGACTAACGAATGCTTCTTGCAATCCAGTTTAGTCATGGGAGTCAAGTAGATAACATGAACTATGTGGTGTCGTAAATTCACTATGTAACAATATGATCTGCTCTAAATCGTACGATGTGAGTTAGTCTAGCGGTAATGCCAGCAATTCTCGATCAGCGGACCCTGGTTCGAGGCTCGCCAAAATCACGATTTTTAAAATGAATGTTTAGCAGTTTAAGGAGCCGGTCCAGCTCCCGTGAAAGTGCTGAAATAGCACGCTGTGTGCATTCAATAGCACTCTGAGTGCAGTCCCTATGCATGCCCTCAAAAAGTGCTAAATACAGCACTTAAGTTTTTAGAGTGTAGCTGCATCTGCAGTACTTATACAATGATCTAACCAGGATGTAGTATGCCATGCCTCACTAACGTAGGTGTAGATATCTGCTGGTAGATTATGTAAACTTGACAGAATATAATTATTGTTATTACAAAGAATCCTTAAATGATTTGTAAATAATGAGTTCTCATCAGAAATATCAGCATTCCAACGACATAAACACTGGTAGTGTCTAGTTCAGTGGCGAATGCAGCAATGAATGCTATTTTCTCAAGATAAGTACTTTCATTTTCAGGACACTCATAAGGAGTGTACAAATTAATAATAACAAATTTCTTACCACCATACTTAATTTATATACCTATAGCCCAGTCTACGTTAAGCCTAATTTCGCTAATCAAGTGTTCATGTTTAGTATGCCAAAGGATAACAACACCTCCTGGTATCCGACCCTGGACTAACCTACTATTGAGATCAGTCGTAGATTCCCCTACCCCATGGTAATCAGGATGTAAAGTATTGATACCATTTAAATCTTGTTTGGCCAACCAAGTTTCTTGTAAACATATAACATCAAATTGCTCTTGAAAAAAGTTTTCAAGTACAAGTCGTTGACTTTTGTCAACAACACTCTTTCCTAAAGGAAGGCCACGAGTATTGAAGGTTACAATATTGAATGGTAAAAAATGGTAACTATAAATTAACAGCTATGACTGACCATCACCAGGCAAAACAGCTCTTGGCTTTCTTGGCTCGTAATATCTTCTTACAAATGCACCTTCAGGCCAAAATTCTGGGTCATATAAATCACTAACGTCCTTAAGCCCCAGTCCCATATAGGCCCCGGATAACCCCGGATTAGTCCGTAGCGATCCGGGGTCCGATCCGTTACTTGGCCGGAATGGTCCGGAATGGTCCTTGTATGTCCGGGATGATCCTTGGGCATCCGCCAACGTCCTGGGGGTAGTCCCGGAAGTTTCTGACTGTCAAAAACTTCCGGGATGATCCGTGACGAGCGTTCATCCGTAGTCATCCTGGACAAAACCGGGACACATCCTGGAATCCGCCGGGTAGGTCCGTATCGGTCCTGGAAGGTCCGTGAAGCCGCCTGCATGGTCCTGGACGATCCTAGACAGTCCGGGAAGGAAAAATACATGCCGGATCATCCCGTTTGACATACGGACTGTTACGGAATGTTCAGGACCATGCCGGCGGCTTCACGGACCTTCCAGGACCGATACGGATTCTAAATGAATTTCATGTTTTACAGGCCGGAAAAGTCACGGATTGACCCGGACGACCACGGTTGACTTACGGACAATTCAGGAATAGTTACGGATCATCCCGGATCATCACGGATGAGGATACTTTCTTCCTTTTACTCTTCGCCTTTCTGGATATTACTGGCACTTTACTGGCACTTTTACTGCCGCTTTTTTTCGCTGGCATGATGATAGCGAGGTGGCAGCTCCAAAATTACGTTGATGTTGCTCCTTCAAAAGCAAGAAGTCAAGTGAAATTTACCCCCAAAACAGTCGGTTTATATATTTGTAGATCGGTCCGGGACGCATCCGGGACGCAACCGGGATAGTCCGGGACTCCACCGGGACTCCACCGGGATGGTCCGGGAAGATCCGGGGCTGTCCGGGACCATCCGGGACTATCCTTAACTCTGCCTGGATGGTCCTGGACTCTGCCGGGATGAACCGGGATGATCCGGGCCTGTCCGGGACGGTCCGGGGTCACATCCGGGGTGGTCCTGGACTCTGCCGGGATGATCCTGGACTCTGCCTGGAAGGTCCGTTACTCTACCGGGACTATCCGGGCCGGTATGCAACTGAGAGGAAATCTTGCATTTTTTCGTGGTCCGGGATGAAAATCATCCCGGATTAGGTCCCGGCAGTCCGTGATAGATCCGGTGCTTCAGATCCGGGGTGTCCCCATATGGGACTGTAGCTATACACACTGCTGTAATGTGAAATGATGAAAACCTTGAATGAGCAGACTTCTCTGTGACAATTTTGCGACATGACACAGAGTCATTTAGTTTGTCCTTAAAGTAATCCCTCAGTACATCAGCATCCAGCTCAGGAGCAAACCTGGTTGCAAATACGCTCACAAACTTGGTCCGTACAGCTTGGATCCGACCTCCACTTGCCTTACCCACCACACCAGTCTTCCTTTTAGGTTGCTTTTCTGGAACAGATCTGGTCTGTGGTTCCACTTCTCCTGAACGGTCTTCAGGGCGTGTTTGAGCTTTCACTCTCCTTCCTCGTCGCACTACCTGACTCCATGGAGTCTGATCAGTACCCTCCGTCTGTTGCGGGATATCCTTGGGATCACTATTCTTGATCTTGGTCTTTTCTACGGCTGCCATTCGAGTGTCAATGTTGACCGCAGCGTGCTGCAGATTCTCTGATGCCTTTACCTGGGACATTAGAGCCTGCTTCATCTCTAACATTTCACACTCCAACTTCATCATCCTTCCAAGGAGAGCGGAAGCATCAATGTTATCATAACTAACAGGAGGAAGCCTGCTCAACTCACTGGCAACAAAAGTTGGTGCTTTGTCGCCACATTCTAATTGCAACTTGACGCACGTTTTAATGTTATTAACGTCTTTTGCTGGGCCCTTATGAGAGACATTCCTCGCAGTGATGCTATCACACAAGCCGGTGCACACCTCGAACAGTACCTTCTTGGACATTTTCTATTTCTTCTGATTTGAAGCAATTTGAAAGAAGGTTAACAATTTCATCAGTAGAAAGAATGTTCATCTTGTTCTTCAGGAAACAGAGCATCTCATCAGCTACTACAATCGAGCCATCATCAGATTTCAAGACATCCGGTTTACTGGCCTGCGCATGCGCAGTATCACCTCCTCCACCCGCCATTTTCGGGTAAAACACGATATCACATGGAGCAACATGCACACATATGTTCACAGTTTACTCACTTTTATGATGTTAAGACGATGTCTTCAGATGCTCTGCAGTAATGAACAACTAATGAACAGACATATGATAGCTTTAGAGCAGCACGCTCTGACGCTGAAAGCTACGGAAAGCTCGAAAATAAAGTCAAAGCCCAACATAGATGTCTATATGTGGGGCAGGCATGAAGCATAAGCCAAGAGAGGAAGAAAAGAAACATCAAATTTTGACATCTGTTGCACATTCTACCAAACAAACATAACTCCAGTGTTGACAGGGTCCATATTAGTTGAACAAGCAACCTTCAGGTAGAAATAAATCATAACCTTAGAGGTTACAAGCTAAGTTAGCAGAATGGACAAGAGAGCATAAACCTCACAGTCACAGTCTTCTATGACATTATATAGTGTATATATGTTATATTTGATTATCACTAGCTTGAAACGATAACATGCAGGTTTCAGACATTTCTCAACCATTAAATACTTAATCATTACAAATCGCGTAAACGAAAAAGTAAAAATTACTTTCAAATTCTATTTATATGAAGCGCCCTCTTAAGACTGATAAAATAAATTGTTATTCTATGTAGAGATCAATGGAGTATGTGAATTTTCGGCTCCTCAACACCACCCCCCCCCCCCCTCCACCCCTCCCCCCGTCTCTGTAAATTGATCATAAAAAGGGAAACCACTAGTAAACCATTAGTTTAATACATTTGCGGTCGACATGTTATGACATTTGTGGTAAAAATGGAAATTATTACATTTGTAGGCGACATGTTATGACATTTGTGGTTAAACAGATTTTTACATTTGTGGGCGATTTTTGTACATTTGTGGTTATGTTTACATTTGTGGTTGATTTTTACATTTGTGGGCTCCACAGGGGACCCTTCTTATCCTTGTCATTATAACTGCATGCTGGGACTGAACCGTTACAATGTCTTACAGCTGAACCTATTTCCAGTATCATTATGTAAGAATACATGTAAATATTTGCATATTGTAATCCTCTCTTATATCTTGACATTCTACTCTTATACATGCGTGCTTTACGACTCCGATAATTGGTACTATGTTGTAGTTCTTTTCCTCCCTCTTTCCTCCTAGTTTCATATCCTTTTTCTCTCCCTTTCTTTGTCTATTGCTCTCTTCTTTCTTCTATTTATATTGTACTTGTGTTTTCAGACGTACCCGTTACAAGTGTAAGCTTACTGGAAGTCGCTCCTTCGTTCTTGTACTTTAAGTTATTTGAATCTAAATATGTTACTTTATATTATATGTGAAAAAATGTTAAATGTCAACAAAAACGAAAGAAAATAAATGTTAATTTGAAATAATTACGAAGACCGACAAATAATAAGCTTACTAACTTACGCGCATATTCTAAACGTCCACTGCATTTCCCTATCTATTTACCCCTTGACATTATCATATTATCACCCAAACTGTCATCATTATTATCATTAATTGTTCGTTCATGTCCTTAGAGTAACAACAGGACGAACATTAATCTTAAACATTGATGCATACATAAAGTTTCATCATTCTGGGTTTGACGATTGATTTGCACACATTAATATACCTGATGCGTTGTGTAATACACATCCTGTCCAGCGAAGTCCCATATACTCAGTGACAGTCCATCACTTGGTCTCCCATCAGTACTGTCTGACCCTTCCGCCTATTCGGTAAATGTAAAACATGGTGAATATGCCTTGATATTTGTTATGATAATAAAAGATCAATATTCACAAAGGTGAAAATTGATATACACATGACAATTTTCAACTTCGCGAATCATAGTGTTACGTTGAATGAAGTGCTGAAACAATTCGCAAGTTTGATAAAGAACAATTCAAATTTTATAATCATATCGAACTGAAACTTGCAGAGCATAATGTTAGTTTTTTTCCAGTTTGTCTGAAGCGTTAGTTTTGTGAAATCAAATAAAGAATAATTGAAAAACTAACGTTCACTTTTAAAAAGCAGATAAAATACGTGTGCGCGCGTTTGTGTCTCACTCGCAGGTGTATCACGTGTACTGCATACCCGCCAAATAACCAATTGATATGTAGCGTTGTAAAGTATGAACGCTGGGTAACAAACGGTGTTAAGAAAATGCAGATACCGTGTACTATGATATTTGTAAAATCAGAATTCATTACTGATACCTCTGAATGAGAACAGCTCAAGTGGAAAGCAAACTGTGAGCTAATGATTAGACAGATGATATTAATGGGCGCTTACGTAAAAGAGGCTTAGAGAACCCTGCTCTGACAGGAATAATTGAGGGGAAGAGGAGTAGAGGAAGGAGAAGAATACTCTGGACAGTCTACAGAAAAGTTTAGAAAATAGAGGAGTGAAAGACCAAGGAGTGATGCTCATGGAGATAGCTATAAACATGGGGTTGTGGAACAACATGATCTTTAGATATGGCACAGACCAAGAGAGAGAGAAAAAAGGCCCCCAAATGCGGGTGCATTGCTTGGGTATTTGAAGGGGTGTCGGAACACATTTGCTAGCAAAATTTACATAAGGCAAAAAATAAAAAATACAAATATCAAGTTATTCTAATACAATGACCAATATTCCTTTTTTTCTTGTTTGAGGCTATTTATATATTTGCAATCATTCGTAGGAGGCCTATAACATTTTTAATTAACATTCTAGTATTATAAAGATACCTTTATTTCGTGGAAAAGCATTTAACACAATACATTACATTCCAGACAGACATTTCAGCTCGACATTATTTACCTCCATTAGACTTTTCTTCTCAAGATTTGTCTTTACCATGCTTGCTATGTCAGGTGGAATGCTACCTTGTATCTTTGAAGTACTGGGCGCATCTGTAATCTCCTCGAAAGCTGCTTCAGTAGAGTCAACTTCATTCGTTACAGATTGTTCCGTATCTTTGAAATAAAACAAAAAGCAATATGCTTTGTAATATATAATAATACACATACTTCTGGGCTTTATAAGCATTTCTGAAAGGAAATCACAATAATATCTGTATTTATATTCCGGCTAGGAAATTCTTTTATATATTGAATATATGGTACTGGACACTGCACCCGTGGCTCTACTTTCTTATAAACTCTAGAAATCTACATGAAAATCTTGGAAACTTCATCAAAATGGTACTACAATTTTTAGACTGGAGGGGGAAGAGGGGGCGAAGTGTAATTATCCTACGGGGAAAACTGTTTTTTGAGAAAAATATCGCCCTTCCTTTATGAAAAAGTGCCTAAACAATGAATAACATGTTCATTGTACAATTAAGCACTGAACTTACCTGTTTGTTCTTGTTCCACGTTTCTCCCATCGGATTCTTCACTTCTTGGTTGAGGAGTAACTGGATCCTTCAAACAAACGAAGATGTTATCGTCTCTGAATTTTTCCTTAAACTTGTCAACTTCAAACTTATATTCACTAACTACGCTTCGTAGTAAAATTATATTTGTTGAAACCCTTCATCTATTTTTTGGTCACCAACATTATACGTGACCTGCATGTATTGTCGACTGTGCAAACACATGCTATTTCATGGGTTGAAAACTTTTTTTTACATTTTTAAAGATTTATATAATTTTATATTTCCTAATACAATTATGGGTTAAGGTTGATTTAATTTGATGTCATGTGATTATGAGTATTTGAAATATTTGACGCTTGAGTGAGCACTGGCTTTTTTGGAAAACTTGCCAAAATTAGTTTGCGCAAAAAATGCTTCAGTTTTATTGAATCGGATCAAAGTGCATATCAGGCAGTAAATTCATGTACTCTTTGTATTAACAGTAATTGACTTTAACATTCATTGGATCCTTAACATTACTTCATACCAAGCCGTGCAGCACCCACATACATGAAAGAAAGAAAAACGTTGGGTCGCTATGTCATGAAATTCAAACAATCAGCATTTTAAGGACTCCGGCTATGTCTCATGACCTAGTCGAGAGTATAACTTGTAATTTTATAGACCCTTTTTTTCTTTTAAGAAATCATTTCATTCACTCATACTGCAAAACGAGGACTGCTTTTAGCACACCATATGTTTTAAATTGAGGAATCACTATATATGGAACCAAACATTGAAAAGAACCTTCGTCGCCCCCCCCCCCCCCCTGCCCCTTCCAGTAATCAACCTTCTCAATTTCGCATCACTGTATTTTTAATGTATTTAAATGGGTTATAGACAGAATTGCGCTATTAAACTTACCTGTCCAGAAATCGCTTCAAGCCTCTCTGCTATTTTGTCTGCAAGAGCCCTACTATACTCGTCTGCTATAAAGGGAATCGTAACACACAATTTTAGTATAATAATGGTAACAATGCTTAATCCTTTCTGTCGTATAAAATATTATGTAATATTGACTTGCATTAAGTCATATACCAACCTATATTGCCCGATTTGCCAATATTGCCCAAGCCGAAAATCACCTCGTTTAGATGATAATCATACATTATATTCCCAATAAGTGGTTCATATAGTGTATTATTCACCATATCAGACATATGAGCAATGCAATTTTTAACATTTTATTGCCCGGCTTTGACAAGCCAAAAAAATTGCGGGCCGATAAATTGTTTATTGCCCGGTTTCGAAAACCAGTGGGATTTTGCGTGTTAAATAGCGAGCAAAAAAATGTATTTTTTACAATATTTTTTCCAGTTCGCGCTAGATGTCTGATTATGTTAATAATTGCCTGACGAAGACTAGCAGTAGCGGTCGAAACGTCGTAGCTTTCCTCGTTTGCACATCGTGAGACAACTGATCAACTTTTCGTCTTCATCTTTCACCACGATGAACCTCTTCCTAACCAATAATGACATGGAAGGCTACTCTCTGGGGACACAACATTAATTGCCCTCACTTGAATCGTATTGCCCTGGTCTTCAACGAGGGCAATTCGATTCTAGTTCAGGTAATAAAAGTTGTATCCCCTCAAACCAAGTCCATTTATATTATTATCTCTACGAGGTGATCTTCCGTGGCAATAATTTTCCATATTTTAATTTTGCACATTATTATACAAATAACACACCTCTGTCAGTGCATTGGTTGAAATTAGCGCACGCGATAAACTCTAGAATTGTATGAAGCCACAACGCTTTGGACAATTCTGAAGTTATCAAGTGAGCTAATTTAACCAATGAACGAACGAGAGCCGGGTGTTATTTATCTTATAAAATGAAATGTATGGATCCTTGTCGTTTGATAAATTACTAGCATCTAGATCTATACTCAGTTAGATTTAACTAAACTAACGTTAGGTCACTATCTAACTCAGTCTTAAACTTAGTATTAGATCTGACTCCCGTGTCTAACTTAGATCTAACAAGTATCATTAGAACTTAGATCTATCTCTTTCAATTTCTATCAGTAATGGGTACTTACCAGCAGCTGTTATGTCCACGGATCACAAGAAAAGCAATATCTCTTGTTAAAAACAAAAAATCTCCAAATTCTACTGTAAAATATAGGTCGTGCCTACTCACTGTATCATTCATGAGCCTAACTTCAAATCTAACTAAGTTAGATCACAAGAGTCTAATCTAGAATTCTAGTAACGTTACGGTACATCCATCACAAATGAAGAT
The DNA here is from genome assembly GCA_025617745.1 of Heliocidaris erythrogramma. NCBI lineage: Eukaryota > Metazoa > Echinodermata > Echinoidea > Camarodonta > Echinometridae > Heliocidaris > Heliocidaris erythrogramma. Next base: position 49,243,630 of record CM046859.1, on the reverse strand, counting down.
GCTTGCTATTCCAGTAAATTGTAGATTCAACATCAAAGTAATACAGTCAAACAATAACCACAATTGTTGCAGTTCTTTTTCAGGATTTAGAAGGATCTTAAAATTTGGAGCTGTCGCTATAATGTCACCGAATGTACCGTTCCACTGAATAAAGTAACACAAATGGATCTACCGGCGGAAATTACGGTACCGTGTATGTAATTAGAAATTCAGGTTAAGCTAGGCATGTTTTGCACAGCGATGCGCGTAACAGCTGTACGCGCTAGCCTTGCTAGATGCACGTATGTCCATCCAGGGGCGAAAAAGATCGATGGGCGAGATACGAACACGTACGCGCGGTGCTTCAATTGGTACGTGCTGTTCGATTTAACATTAGCGATCACATTGACGAACGCGTGCAACATACTTTCCTAATGCACGGTTGTTAGTCAAAAAATGCACGCTTGTTAGTCATAAAATGCACGGTAGACTTGACAGTAAAACTGACACATGTCACGTGACCGACTCTCAGCCAATTATTTGATTAGGATCCAGACATCCATTTTATAATATACCTTATTTTTCTCATCCGGGTTTTCCCATTGACTTTGTGTGTAAATTAAGCCGCGGGCAATATTCACGAAAGTAGGTTTGAACTGCTTTTTGCGCTTTGTGCCGAGAAGCAAAGCAATACACGTGCAATACGCGAATACGCAATACAATATAACGCAATTCCATCATACGCAATACATGCAATACATACAATGCGCGGATACGCAATACAACGAAATAGCGCGATTACTTAGATGACGTCATTAAAGGATAAGTCATACTTAGGTGATCAAAATTAATACATGTGAACTGAATGTGGTTGGTGAGATGACTTTCATGTTGGGTAAAGAAAATAAATATGGATAAATAAATATGGACTGTATTGAATGAGATACAATTTATATTGCCCTCTCTGAATGCAATATTGATAGATCGGGCAACATAGGTTGCTATATTATTCCATGCCAGTCAATATTATATAATTATTTGGCATTAAAAAAATATTTCAGTCCCAAAACACATTCAGAAACTGATAAAGAATGGTTGTTGAAGATGTATGTAATGTTCACACCGGTATCGTCTCCTACTCTGTTACATGGGGGCTGCCATTTTCTTGCTGATTTGGAGTTGTACATGAACCATTGAGAAATGTTCCAGTCAGGAAGATATTTTGAATCCAAGACCTAAATTGATTTTCTTCATTACCTAAAATCCCATATGTGACGGAAAATATAAAGTGGGTGTTTACATGTATTATAAAAATTAAATCTTTATAATGATACTTTTAAATTGTCTGGTTTTGCTTAACAAAAATCTATTTTCTTGGGTTTGCCAAACAGAGCAGAACATAATATATGCAGCATGCATAATGACTTTTATCCGAAAGCAGGTGACTGCATAGTTTGCCGCTAGGGAAGAAGCATCCATAAAATTTGAATTAATTTGCTCCGTCCCATACGTCCAATATCGAGAAAATAGATTTCTATTAAGCGAATATCGATTTTCAACAGAAATATATTAGGAAATCTTCAGCTTAAAAATAAATTGACATATCTATTCTATATTTTTAATCTCAAATGGGTTTTTAATTTTGAAAAAGGCAATATGGCATTTGGATTAGGAAAATCTTCTTGTACATATAAAAAAAATGGCAGCCCCCATGTATTGCTAGCAGACGATACATATTGCTAGCAGATGATAAATTTTGCTCAGAAAATCTTGATTCGTATCGATCTCGTATATTTTGACGCGAAGCCATATAGTCTAACAAGTAGGAATAAATAACACCTTTGAACACTATCGTCTTTTTTGTTTGAGGTTAATTCTTCTTTAACCTTCCTCCTGCCCTTCTCCCAGAATTTTGCAATTGCCCATATTCTGGCACTCGCCATCTCATATTTCGGCACCCGTTACCTCATATTCGGGTAGATCTTATGTCTTGTCAAGTATATTTTTATGACAGAATTTAATTTTTCAAGATAGCAGAGTGAACGATATGACTGAGGCAACAGTGATTTCATTCACCTTTTCAGCTTATATGTCAAGTGCAATGTATCATGAATGAAATAAAGTAGTAAACCTTAACAATAATTATAGCTATCAAAACTGCTGCAGGAAGCGTGGAGACAGGGAATTTCAGGATGTGAGAAGAATTTTGTGGACACAATCAATGAAATGAATAAAACACATGTTTGAGTACATACCATCTTTCTTGTGCATGGACCAGTCTTTAGTGCGGACCATTTCAATGTTAATCTCTACACTGTCTGTTTTTCCTTCATGTGGATCAAATCTGTGGCATATGCATAAATATTTACTGACATTGTCAGTGTATAGGATTTATTTTTTAATGATATACTGTATGTCCCTTACTAATTTATTTAATGTCATTATTTGTTTCATTTCATTTTCGTCGTGGAATTTCATGACTTTACATTTAAAAAAAAAATCGTATTCTTTGTTTTATTTTCAATAAGTATTCATTACATCATTGCCCTTCCAATCCGATAAGGTTTAATTGCCTTATGACTTGTTAATTGCGCAATTAAACAACATCTTCAATGGTAATGCAAAGGAATTTGATTTTTTTTTTTTCTTCTTTACCATTAGTATCCCTAAAATAGGGTACATCTGTGTAGATATTATATGAAAGCGAATTTCAACTGATTTAAGTAGGTATTGATATCAACATTTACCCCCCCCCCCCAAAAAAAAAAGAAAGAAAGAAAGAAAGAAAGAAGTAAGATGGCATAAGGGGCGGGCAAGTGGTATTTTTAGGGGTCAAATGTCATTGACCTTCGCTGAAAACCTGAAAAACTGTATCCGGGGAATAAAACATGGTCTGTGGATGATCTTGGCGTCAAAACCATTTTTCGTACTTTTTATTTGATTTTTCAATTATTCATTACATCACTGCCCTTCCAATTTGATAAGGATTGATTACTTCATGACTAGTTAAGTACACAATAATACAACATCATCAATGGTAATGCAACGGAATTGATGGTGTGTGCTTTTTTTTGCTTCTCATTACTATCCATAAAAGTGGGTTCATGAGAAAAAAAATTATAAAAGCTACTTTCAACTGATTTAAGTAGGTATGGTATCAACATTTACCCCCAAAAATGTTAAGTGGGATTGGGGTGGGGAAAGTGGTATTTCTAGGGGTCAACGCTCATTGACCTTTGCTGAAAACATATCAAACTGTATCTCGGGAATAAAACATGGTCTGTGGATGATCTTGGTGTCAAAATATACATAAGTGTCAAAAAAGGACACACGAAATAAATTTTAATCCGAGGACCAAGTCGTGACCGCGATAATGAGGTCAAAAGTCAAACCCCAAATATATTACTTAAAAACACATCATTTACCAGATTTCAACAATTCTGCAGACAGAAATGAAAGCAAATCATTTAAACGAACTTAAAACACATATGTAGATCCACATTTAGGTATAGCGGATGGATATTACTACTTTTCTGGGCAGCTTGGGGTCGAACGTCATTGACATTTGTTCAAAACCTGAAAAACGGTATCTCGGGAATAAAACATGGTACATATATTCATGACTTTTAGTGTCAAAATGCACAGAAATTGTCAAAAAAGAATACAAAAAATAAAAGTTGACTCCAATGACCAAGCCATGATTTCCAAAATGATTTCAAAGGTAAAAAAAAAAAAAAAAATATCACCCAATATCACATATCATTTGCCATATTTTTAAGCCATCCGCAGACATGAATAAAAGCAGAAAATTGAAACTTAACTTTACACACATATTATGTAAATCAACATTTGTGTATAGGAAATAGATAACCACTTTTCTGGGCAGGTTGGGATCAAAGGTCATTGACATTTGCTTAAGATATAATAATAATAATTTGTAAAATCAGCACTGATTTTCTTATTTACTAGATAAATCTATATACCTACCTATTATGCTAGTCGCTTGACTACGCTAATTTTAACACAAATGAGTCACAATATTGTGCGCACCCCCCGCAAACCCATTGTTATCCCCTAGTAATAAAACATGTTGCTTGCAAGGCGAGGGGAGGGAGGGAGGGTCATAGATGTATAGATTTATCTAGTAAATAAGAAAATCAGTGCTGATTTTACAAATTTACTTCAATAAATCATATATACCTACCTATTATGCTAGACTAGCTAGCCGACCGGGTGGCATGTTTTAAGAGAAGAAGGGAACAGGATTACAGAGAAGACACCGCCGCCTTCAAGGTGGCTGACGCAAATAATTCCTCACCTGCGGGGACATGCCTAAGGTAGCAAGAAATGAAGGAATTGGGCGATCGCCAATAGGCGGCCCTCAAAATATCATTAAGCGTCACGCCTTGAAAGAGGGGCCAAGAAGTGCTAACATGGGGTTACTATCTGATAGGAGAGCCTCTGGGCCAGCGGCCCGAATAGCTTCAACAATCCATCTAGAAATGGAATCAAGAGAAGCAGGAGAAAAGGGCTCTCGAGTGATCAGAAACAACTGATCATCTTTGCGACATGTCTTAGTATTTTCAATATACCATTTAAGAGCTCTAACAGGACACCAAACCTTATCCTCGCGCACTGACGAGAAGTCAGATAGTGGACAAAGAAAAACTTCAACAGGGCCAGAAGAAGCCGTCTGGTTCTTGGCAATGAAAGAAGCTTTAGGAATCAATCTAACACCTTTTCTCTCCCAACGAACATGACCGGGAGTAAGACAGAGGGCATGAAGGGTACTGCGCCTCTGACCAGAGGCAATGGCTACCAAAAAGAGCGTCTTCACCGTAAGATGGTGAAGCGAAGCTTCACTTAACGGTTCGAAAGGAGGCTTAGCCAGGGCTTCTAGAACCCGAGGCAAACTCCAAGACGGGACTAAGTGAGTACGAGGGGGACGTTTCAGAAAGAAAAACCGAATTAATCCACTCAACAGCGGGGAATTAGAAATCCCCGAGCCATCCGGAAACCCCGAATGAATGGCACCGATCACAGACCGGTAGCCTCGGATAGTAGAGATAGACCTTCCTTTGTCAAACAGCGAGATTAGAAAATCCGCAATTGAACCAATAGGAGCCTTAGACGGGGTTTGATCCCGTGCCTTACACCATTGAAGAAAAGGCTGAAAGACGGGAATTGTAAATCTCCCGAGTAGAAACCCTACAACTGGATATTACAAAATCTGCGGCCCTTTCAGACAGACCTGACTGTCTCGCAGATTCCCCGATAGGGGGTCAGGCAATCAAATGAAGGGACCTGGACTGTGGTGAAGAATCCCCGAAAGGGGTTCCGACACCAGATCCGGTCTCAATGGAAGAAGAAACGGTTGAGCCACCAGAAGGCTCACTAACTCTGGGAACCAATTCCTTCTGGGCCAAAAGGGAGCTATTACAACCACCCGAGCCCGATCTTCCCTGATCTTCTGCAAGACTCGCAGAATCAGCTGGAAGGGAGGAAAGGGAAACGCTCGAAGATTCTCCCAACTGAGAGAGAATGCATCCAGGGTTCAAGCCTACCGGTCGCAAACACGGGAGCAGTACCTACGAAGGCTGCTGGTTGAGACCCAGCAATTGTAAATAAGGGAAAAGACCTCTGGATGGAGCTTCCATTCTGATGGAAGACACCTGCCCCGGGATAGGAAGTCCGCAATGAGGTTTTCCTGACCGGGGATGAAAGAGGCAACAGGCATGATCGCCATGTGACGACACCACTTCCACTGCTCAGGCATCCAGGGTGGCAGAACGAGTGCCTCCCTGCCGATTGATATAAGCCGCAACTGTGACATTGTCCGTAAGAATCAGAACTGAACGACTGAAAAGTCGTCTTCTGAAGTGAAGCAGAGTTAAGAAAACTGCCATGAATTCCAGGACATTGATATGGGGTAGAGTCCCAAGATGAGACCAATCCCCCGAAACCGTACTGCCGTTGCAATGTCCGCCCCACCCTAGCCGAGAGGCATCTGTCGAGACTGAGATCGACGGAAGGGGGTACGGAAGGGTTTGCCTCGCGCGAGAAACTCCGCATTCGTCCAACGGGAGAGAAGGGATTTGATTTCTACTGGTACTGGAATCCAGACCAAGAGAGAATCCCTGCACGGTTTGTAAAACCTGAGGAGATGCCTTTGAAAAGGTCTCATAAGGAGCCGACACTCTTCTAGAACATCGACCAGATTGATTCTGAATATCTAACACTGCCCCTAGAAAAACTGGTCAGCGTGTAGGAATCAACTCTGACTTTTCCCAATTTATTAGGAAACCTAAGTCTTGAGTGACTTTGACGAGCATGCGTGCCTCGTCTAAAAGACGATCTTGCGACTCCGCTAAGAGGAGCCAATCGTCCAGATAGCAAAACAGCCGAAGGCCGCGGCGCCTCAGCGAGGCTGCCAAGACAGCCACTACCCGTGTGAACACCCGAGGGGCTGGACGCAGCCCAAAGGGAAGAGCGCGAAAGCGGAAAGTCTCTGAAAGGAAGGAAAATCCCAGAAGGTCGCGTGAAGCGCGATGAATAGGGATATGGAAATACGCATCTTTGAGATCTATGGAGATCGCGTAATCCTTCCTCTTGATCAATGGGAGAATTGAGGGGAGAATTGAGGCGAGAGTTTCCATCCGAAAATGCACCGGAGGAAAGAATTTGTTTATTCACAGAGTTTTCCCGAGCGCTTGGGAATAACGAAAATCGGAGAAAGAGAAAGACGCGGCTGGTCTTTCACCTTTCCTATAGCTCTTTTGTTCAACAGATATCTGATCTCCGTTGAAGCGTGACAGCGAGCTTGGGCAGACATCTTTTAGCCTTATGCAAACCAGTCGCCTTGCCCCGCAGAGAGCCACGACTGCCTCTGGAAGAGGCCCTGCCACAACCTCTGTCGGGAAGGGGCTCGCGTCGGCTAGTAATCTAGCAAATTGTCCGCCAAAAAGCAAGGGGCCCCGAGAAGGGACGTCTCGGAGAAGAGACGATATGTCAGTCTCCTTAACCCCGAGGACAGAGAGGGCCAACACCCTACGGCTGTTCGTAACAGAAGCTAGAGAGTTGTGACCACTGCAGACCCGATAGAGTAAGCAGCAGGTCATCAATAACAAATTTATCACCTTCGGTGATATTCAACTCGTCCGCCCTGGATCTGAGGTCGGAAAGAAAACCTTGAAATGCGGCCAAGCGCATACAGTCTACTGATTTGACCGCCGACATTGCTCCAATGTCTATGCTCAGCCTTAAGAGGGGAGGAAGTAAGCGAGTTAGGCGTACGCAAACGTCGACCCACCGCCAAAATCTTGTAGAGAGAGAGACTTAGCTTTGAAAAAGCTGTCCTGATCTTGGGATGTAAAGGCAAAAGCCTTACCCTTAATCAGAACAGAGCGCCCAAAGAGGAGCCCGGTCTCGATGCCATGAAACCCTCCATGAGGGAAAAACCCTCAGAGGGATGAACAATGGAGAAGTCGAACCCTGCGCGCGGGTTGACTGAAATCAGGGAGATATTTGGCCAACAAGGCAGCAGCCTCCGCCCCGCAAAGGGAAAGCGATTGAGGCTCTGCCTGCAACAATGTCGATTCAGAAACCGAAAATTGAGAAGCAGACTCAAATTCTGGTACCGCTTGATTAGTTTGGGACAAAGGCCCGCAAACAATGAACGAATCAGGCGGATACTCCCATGGGTCACTATAGGTCTGCGGGTGAAGGAGACGCGAGAGAGCCCAGCTTGGACAATGGGGTATCGAGCACACACGGCCGAATAGTCTCAGTGTCAGAGGAAAGAAGCAGGGGCTGCAGTATCTGTAAGAGAGACCAGCCTTGCCGCTGAGCGAAAACCCGCATCATGCTGAGTAGCTCAGATTAAGAAGAATCAAACGGGGCAGCAGCGGGCAACGCCCTGCTTCTCTTAGTCCCCTTAGATGTGTCCTTCTTAGGCTTCTTTTTAGCTGGCTCAACAGGAGCCGAAGCCATGTCCCGCTTCTTGGGACGTCTGACAGATTTCGGGCGGTTCTCCGAAACAACTTCGGAATCACGAACCAAACCCTCAACAGAGGGATGCCCGCCTCCCTCCAGGGGAGAGGTGTGCTGAGGGTATGTACCCAAAGTCGCGCACACACTACCCGCACTGGCTGAGCAACTAAAGGCTACAGCCACAGGTCGGGCGCTCGAGGCGCCAAGTACGAGGGCAGACTGGGACAAAGCCCAGTATTCGCCCATGAACTACTAATAGTATGTGGAATCACTATTGTACCGCCTATGGGCGGCAATAGGAGACCACTAGTAGTCGCGCACTCCGGTGATAACACCTGATGCTCCGTAGAGCACCCATAATAGTTGGCTCGAGTTTTCCCATCAGCTGGCAAAAGCAACAGCCCGGGTAGCACTCGTTCCCCCATACGGCATCGGCCGGGGGCTATTCATTAGCCAAGTGCGAGGGCAGACTGGGACAAAGTCCCAGTATTCGCCCATGAACTACTAATAGTATGTGGAATCACTATTGTTCCGCCTGTGGGCGGCAATAGGAGACCACTAGTAGTCGCGCACTCAGGTGACAGCACCTGATGCTCCGTAGAGCGCCCATAATTGTTGGCTCGAGTCTTCCCATCAGCTGGCAAATGCAACAGCCCGGGTAAGCACTCGTTCCCCCATATGGCATCGGCCGGGGGCTAGGGTATGAAAACCCAGACCAACATGGGCGGTGCCCGTGAGCTGCCCCGCAGTAGTGGCACGAATCTCCCCTAGCGGATTTATGCGAGATGTCGCAACCGATGGGGGAAAAAGACGTCCCCCTTCTGGTCGGTACCACCGGGGGATAGGATTTATGATATCCAAACCACTAGAATTTGTGGAGCGTACATGTTTGTGCGGCGACCAGTCTATCCGAGGTTTGCGCCCCGAGGGGCAACGGCATGATCAGGTAACGGTCACGGTGCCCTCTCGCGGCATTAAAACGTCCACAATCTGCGGTTGAGTATCCCTTAAAACCTAAAAAAATTGGGGATATGCACAAAATTCTACAAACAAACACCGTCACTAGAACAGGATTGGGGCAAACGGAAACACCAGTAACACACACAGAAATAACTACGTGGGGCTGGTCGATAAAAGTAAACTAACTGCCTGAAAAGGAACATAAACTTCCCTTGCAATTGGCAAAAAGTTACATAAAAGTGACGTAATGATTTTCATACTGACAGAAAGAATATTTTCTAAGCAATCTCATCATACTTATATTACATTTCATCAATAGCCGCGAAAGCAAATTACAGAGCAGTTTTAAGTTCTATTTCGATGACGAAACAGAGTCTGAAAAAGCATTTCGTTGCTAACGAACGATCAAGTTTATTCATGTGAGCAAGGAAAGAGTATCTAAGTTCTGTGTAAAACAAATTGCATTTAGGTTAATTAATGTGAACAAGAAAAAGTAGGCTCTATTTAAGTTAATTATTGGCTAAATTACAAGCTCAGTGTATGATAACAGAAGGACTACACCGGTAACAAACCAGTATTATGTACCAAGGAACAAAGAAAAACACCCCAATGGAGTGAATAGGCATTGTCTTGTGTACTTTTCAGGCCAGCGAGGTGCGCTTAATCACCCATTAGAACACTCTCATTTGCATCATAATAACTTTCGAATGACTCAAGTTCACAAATTTAAGTCTTGGAAATAGAATGAATAAACTATGTTTAACAGTCCTACCAAATATCAACCTAATCCGAAAATTCATTCATAGTGGGTGCTATGACATTTTGATTTACTCTCTATCGACTTTCTCTCTCGTTTCCTTACTCCGCACGCTTGAATAGGACCCAACTTTAGAGCTCATTTCCTCCTTATTTAATAACAGCAGACATCTTTTACAAGCTCCTTTCATTCGCTGAATTAATAGGGTTACACAGTTTCAATTATAATGAGTCATATATCATTTTAAAGCTGAGACTTTGTTCCATCCAAATATGATAAAATCAGAAAAAAAACTATTTTTTGCGAATTTTTGGTGGTTTTGTGGTGCCGGGTCTTTAAGTGTGTAAAGTTAAGTTCAATTATCTGCTTTCCTTTCTGTTCGTAGAATATGGTAAATAATGTGATTTTAAGTGATATTTTAGGGTTTTGACCTTTGACCTTATTGTGGAGGTCAGAGCTTGGTCCTCGGAGTCATCTTTTTGTGTGCATTTTGACACCAAGATCATGCACATACCATTTTTTTTTTATCCCGAGATAAAGTTTTTCAGGTTTTCAGCAAAGGTCAAATACTACTTTCCCCTCCCCCTATCCCACATAACTTTTAGGGGTAAATGTTGATACCCATACCTTCTTCGGCATGGTTATATGGAACGCCGCTGTTTATATACCAAAATGTACGTAATATTTATATAATTCATTTTTCTTCATAGATTTGTGATAAGTAAATTAGGGTTATATTACTGCATTGGCTTTTAGCAGTTTGTATGATGGTAATATCTGGTTCACCCTCCTATTTCTTTTTAAATCAAACCTTACACATGTAGAATATGTGAAAGAGATTAGAATCAATTTACGGAAAATGTTGCAAATATAATGTCTGGCTTACTTTTGACGTGTCAGAGATTTCTTCAGACTAGTTTTCCCAACACGTGCTTGTCCGACAAGCATCAATCGAGTTCGGAAAACCGTCTTCGTACCATCACGAGCTGCATCAACATAGGCTTGGTATGCATTATGTCCTCTAGCAAGGATTTCCGCGGGTGCCAAAGTGACAGAACCTGAACCTTCAGAAGTATATATTTTAAAAAGAGGAAGAATTAACGCTCTTCTAAGTAAGTGATGGGGAAATCGGATTGGGTGTGCTAACTAGAGAGCCATAAATCATGTCCCCGAGACCACTTTTACGTGCAAAACTTTCATATTAGAAGGGCGAAAAATAAAGTTCATTAATAAAAAAAAAAATGAAAAAAAAAGCTAACATAAAAATCACGTAAGATCTTCTATCTAAAATAGGGCAAGAATGAACGCTCTTCTAAGAAATTGATTCGAAAATTGGGTTGGGTTTGCGTACTAAATTTCCCCCAGGAACACTTTTCCATCAAATCTTTCCTATCTTAAGAGCGAAAAACAAAAGCTCCTCAAGATTTTTTTCCATCATAATCAGAGTTCGATAGGCTAATCGTTTTGAATTTCATGTGAATAAGGAAATGATGATTTTATTTATGAAATCTGTCGTTTTCCGTAGTAAATTAGGGAATCACAGTTTTTCCACAAAAATCAGGTTTTCCCGGGGAAATTCAGGAAGTCGTGGTTTTATCCTAAATTTGGGGGATTTCCTGTTAATTTTTTTTTTTCGGAAATAGATATATTACATCTAGAACTATCCCAAACATAACAACAACTAAATCCTGATCATGAATGTCGCCTGTTTCATATGCATCGTGACTATCTATGATTGTGAATAAGGAAAAGGGAGAGTGAGACGTCGTGCCTTAGTGGTATAGCAGTAGTAAAAGTCTCGTTTCCCGGGCGGTCCCCAGTTCGATGCGCTAGTGCCGGTTAAAATGACTTAAACTTCAATACCAAGCCCCTCAGAAAGGATCTAAACCCATATACTCAGCGGGTTACCTTCATTGATAACTTTTCTTACCAGTCTAGCAAATAATCATCAGTCAATTACACAGGACACTGTGTTCTTATACATGCATGGAACGTTGATGTTGTTGTTTTAATATCACAGGTTTTCCCGGCCAATTTAATTATTTGGTCACTCAAGTTGATTTTTCGTGCACTCAAATTGATACCAGCCAGAACAAATACCAATTCTTGTCAAGTCTGAATTTTGCACCCTTTCAAAAAAGTGGTTGTTGATCACTCAGGCAAACGTATTTCCTAGTCAGATTTTTGGTGTTATTGCATAGGAGAATCCCTAAGCTATCTACAATCATAAAAATCTATTGAAAATATCCCGAAATAATTATTTGGAGAGACATCTTAACTGTTAACATTTACGGGGACGCACGGTCGTGCACAAACTGATACTTTACCAAAGGATGTTAGTCCATGTGAAAATTGGACCAAAGAGCAATAAATTGTCTATATATTCCCCTAAATCACGTACTTCCGTATTGCTCTTTGTTTTTCTTGGTTGTTGTTGTTTTGTGGTGGTTTTTTTTTTAGATTTAAGTAGGCGCCCAAACACGTCAGATAAACTCCCATAATCTACACTTTAGCTCATATTTAGGTTCAGAAGATTACTTATAGTGCATGTATTTTTACATCCTACAGATGAATATGAAATATGCAACATTGTCAACTCGTTTCAAAATAATATATCTGCAGGTCTAGATGAATTTAGTCCCATGGTAATAAAACGTGCAATTCGGTATATATCTAAACCGCTGTGTCATATGTTTAATTCATCACTTAATAAAGGGATTATTCCAGACCAACTGAAAATCGCGAGAGTCACACCTATATTTAAGACTGGGGACAAAAGACAGCTGACCAACTATAGACAAATATCTGTTGCATCGGGTTTTTTCTAACATCCTCGAACGCATTGTATACACAAGGACTTATGAATTTCTTGTTAAACATGACATTATTTACAAAAAGTAATTAGGATTCTGCCAACATTTTTCTACAGCTATGGCATTATAAAAACTAACTTATGACATAATTCACCCCTTTTAAATAGTATCAATATTCAATTGGAATTTTATAGACTTATCGAAAGCCTTCGATACCATCAATCGCTCAATCCTTCTAAAACAAAAATAACTGTATGTAATCCGTGTTATAGCACACGATTTGTTTGCCAGTTATCTGAGTAATCGCCTCCAATGCACCAAATTGGACTCTGTCGTCTCAAATTTTTAATTATTTACATAAACGACATCGTCAAATCAACAGCAACGTTAACTTTTGTTCTTCATGCAGACAACACGAATATTGTAAGTAGCGGATCTAATCTTACTTCAGTGTGCAAGTATGTTAATCAACAGTTAACCCTCTAATGTCAGTGGATTAAGGCTAACAATCTATCTCTCAATTTTAAAAAGTGTAACTACATGATCTTTCATAACAATAAAAACATTGATTTAGACCACCAAATTTCTCGCTGTGCACATCGAAAGTTCTAATTCGTCTTGAAAAAAAAAAAATATTTTTGAAACAAAAAGCAAAATCTCTGAAAACATTGGCATCATGTCTCGACTCCGACACATTTTACCAAACAACATCCTCCGTTTTACAGTTATTCTATCATATCTAGCAACCTAGCCAGGGGAACTCTCCAACCTCCAAATTACACAAATTAATCAATCTACAAAAGATACGGTACTGCTCCCCGTTGTCACGTCCACCATTTTTACAATTTAACCTACTAAAACTTACCGATATTAATAAACACCATGCAACTAAGCATATTTATGTGCAGATGTACAAAAAACTTATTTCCTGACGAATTTTCTAACCTCTTTCAATTGAATACGACACCAGACACGCAAATCACATCAATCTACCTAAGCACAGAACCTTATTATTCCAAAATAACATCCGGTTCTCGGGCCTGTAAGTTGCGGAACGTTATCCTACAATACTATAAAATACTCCGCATCTCTTGCCAGCTTCTCAAGAAGGATGGAAAAACATTTTAATTCATCTTACAAATAACATGATGAACCTCATATTCTTTTTCTTTTCCCTTTTTCCTCTTCTTTCTTCTCTCCAATCAAGCTTAGCGGTTTAGGAATGTTTTCCTTTTTTCTGATTTTGATGTTGTTGCTTTGTGTTTGTATGTGGTTTTTTGTGTGTATGTAATATATAAATATATATATATATAGTATTATGTTCTCTTACGCATAAGGGCACCCTCGCCCAAAGCTACTGATTTTAGAGGTGTGTCCTCCAATTATGTATGTACTACAATTAGTGTAAGTGTTTTCATTTTTTTGTTAAAAATACATTACACCAATTTGTTCATTTATTACTTTGTGTACTTAAATTGAAAATTGTAAATAGATGTCTTAAAACTTGAAAATTGAAAGTTATGGTTCCTGCTTATATGGAAGGAAAATATACACCTTAAAAGAAAAGAGGGTTACAAACTCACCAGCAGAAGGAAGAAATCCTGTTTGAAACCTTATATCCAACCTAACATTTGACTGTGTCAGTCCAATCCTCACCGGCAAGTCATCTGCTTCTCCGTTAAAATCCATATCAAAGTAGACAACATGTTTAGTTACCATAAAAAGAGACGTTGCGTCAACTGTCTGTTATTAAACATAACAAAACAAGTTTATTTCCAGTCAGCAAGAAGAAAGGACTTCAAATCATAATTGGTTTTGGAAGAGGAATGTCCAGCAGGCCCGTAGCCAGAGGGGAGTCCGTATTGATTATGACAAAAGGTCCACTTTTGCCAAAAACAACCCACCCCTTTAGAAACCCTGGCTACGGGCCTGTCCAGGAGTTCCAGTGATTTCAAAATGAAATATGATCGGACTCATGATTCTTATTTTCTATAGAATTCAAGGCGCTGTCCCTAACAATGCAGTGAATATTATTTCCTTTAAATTCTTCTTTGAATTTCTCATTACAAGACCATAAAACAAAGGACTAAAGCATTCATTACAATTTCTTAAGGATATCTATTTTTGTAGAATATTGCTATATAATTTCTTCAATCAAACATGTACAGGTGAAATATATTAACACTGATTACTCTCGAAAGACTCCAGAAAACGACGCATCCAGCAGATTCGGTAGAAGTGACGGGGGAGAAAAAGGGAACCAAAATAATTCAAAAATAGATTTCGTTCGTTCTTCTGTGTAGACTAAACATTTTAGGTATTTTTTCCAGTACTGCATTTCTACATTTTCGAGATGATCAGGACAATAATGGAAACTGTACACGTGCAGAAAAGACACGACTAGGGAATCATGGACAAAACTGTTTGTTCAAATCTGTTATTGGTACCATACAGAACACGAGCAAATGCTACCCGATATACACTTTTGGGTCATTCAAAACTTCTTCACAAACCAAGTTTTAGAAAAACATTCCTAAAGTAACCAGTACTCACTGGAGCGAAAATTTTAAGGAATATCCTGATTTTGTTGTCCGATTGAATGGACCATCCCCATCATTATACATTAGCATATAAATCATCAAGATAATATGAAAAGTCTATTTTCGAGGAATTTTCAGAAGTAATTACTTTTTCGATACGTTTTGTATATGGAAAGGAAATATGTTTGCAAATGTTTTAAAGGGGAAGTCCACGTAATATTAAATTAGTTTTAAAAGAAGCAGAAAAATTAAAGAAACAGATCAATGAAATTTTGAGCAAAATCCTGTTAGAAATAACAAAGTTATCAATATTTGAAGTTGTAGGCAACCAAACACAAACTG
Organism: Heliocidaris erythrogramma; assembly: GCA_025617745.1. Classification (NCBI taxonomy): domain Eukaryota; kingdom Metazoa; phylum Echinodermata; class Echinoidea; order Camarodonta; family Echinometridae; genus Heliocidaris; species Heliocidaris erythrogramma. The sequence continues at coordinate 49,228,250 of CM046859.1, read as the reverse complement.
GCCACGTACCCCGTGACGTATTTTGCGAACGCCTCTCCCATTAGCCCTGTATGTACTGACAAAAAAAAATGCGATTTTCTCTAAAGAAAATATTTTATCATACATGCACCCTAGATATAATCATTTCACATATGCTTTTAAACAAACCTGCATGATACAAATCTATCCTCTCATCAAATACAAAGAAAATGAAAATCTATGAATTTTTGTATATGGAGCAAATGGGAGAGGAGCTCGCAACATACGTCACGGAGTTGCCAATTTGTGTTTTGACTAATTACAACTTTAAAAATTCTTAACTTTGTTATTTCTTATTGGATTTCGTTCAACTTTCATTGACCTTTTTCTTTAATTTTCTGCTTCTTTTAAATCCAAGTTGATATCAGAGTGGACTTTCCCTTTAAATAGCAAAGTGAAACACAGCAGCCTTCTGCCATATTAAAAACATACAACATTTGTCACATTGACAAGAATTTTCCTGTTCCTTTCTTAGTTATCGGTTATTCCATACATTTTCCAATCATCAATCAAGTTTAACTAGTATTCCTTTAATTTGTTTGATGAAAACATAAAAAATTAATGGAAAACCTTTTTCGAATTGAGGGGCTGTAAAGCTGCTTGGGCGCTCTTACTTTTTCAATGGTGATGTTGTCATTCAGCTGGACAGTGACTGTCAGATCTTCGTTATGGACAACCATCACATCGTCTACATCTTTAGCTGGTTGATAATTATTATGTTCATTGAAGTTATGAATATCTCCCTGTGGCAAGGTTACGGGAAGAAACGATTTCTGATAATGTATCTGTTATGGCTTCACAAAAAGATATGTCTTAGAATGACAACTAAAGTGACTGAAACTAGCAAATCACCAAATATATATAAATATATAATTATATATATGTTTCTGTACACTGACGTACAATATCCAATGTTTCACATGTAGTTAGGGGCGTCGGGGGTAATTATACCAGCATTTTTAATACGTAAAGGCGGTAATTTAATTTAATTCGACTTTCCATAACATGTGATCAATGAGCCATTCCAAGAAGGGGGTAACTGAATGACAAAGCTCTTTTCTATGTGTTTCCATGTAATGAATTTATGTTATAATGTTCCAGTTATTTATGTAACCAATGCAGGATCAGATGATGCAAATTCTTTTTAGTGGATTCTGGGAACGTGGTTGAAGCACCAGTAATATGCGCTGTTCAGAGCAAAAATTCAAGAACATTTGAAAGAAAGAGTTAATCTCGAAATGCAAAATAAAAATGCACAAGATACTGATCTTGAAATAGGCCTCCATAATCTCTCTGGTGGTCAATGAATTCAGGTTAACCTATGCTAAGAATTTTAGTAATGAACTTATTAAAACAATTGTCCATATTTTGAGGCATACTTGCAAAAGAAAATCTTGTTGAAATCCAACATTTGAGGCAATGAAGTTACTATCTTCCGACATTCGTAGTTAAAGGTATTTTTCTAAAAGAATGATATCCATAAATATTCCATGTTTAAATATACATGTACGTAGATCAATGGTCAAAGGTCTGACAGGAGTCAATTCTGAAATTGCAAGTTTTAGCCTCGTTCTCGCGGCATCTCAAGAACACTTTGAGGTATGAACCTCAAACTTGGAGCTAGTATGTAGGATTTTTCCCACTGTGGAATGCCGTATTGATCACACACAGCATATCTTATAAGACTAAATACGAGAGAGTGTGTTTCATACTAATATACCTACATTTTGGGATATTCATCAAGAACAGCATCGACTGTGTTTGGCCGACATTTAGTTATTTCATTGTAAATTTATGTAAATCAACATGTAGTGTATCCTATCCCGACTACAATTTCTTATACAGCATATACAACGTGTATTTGAAGTGGGATTTAATTAGAAAAATTATATATCAGAAAGTTATACTTCTTATAAGAGGCCCTACCCAAGATGTGTGATGTTGTTTGTTGACCATTCGAAGTTCCATCATCATTTTCCTTGAAGGTGGCATTCTCCTTGGAAGAAAAGGCATGATGGACATTCGTTTGCCCCGAACGAACAACCAATCCATTATTATGGCTATATATCCTCCTGAAAAGTGCTCCAGAGAGATTTCAATGTAATGATGTGTGACCCGACAGGTTCTTGGTGTTTGCAAGATGCGCTTGGGTTTTTCCTTCTCATAGTCTAAAAAGAAAAATATTTAAAACAATTAATAACAACATGACAGTCATAAGAGAAACAGAAAGAGTTATTTATGAAATATTACTTTTTTCCCACTACAAAATCACAGATGAATTTGTCAGAGAAAGAAAATGCCAGAAGGTAAATGTAAGAGGTAGTAAGGTCAAAACTCGAAAGTTCAGAGTTAAAATTGACAGAGGTAAAAATGTCATACACAAAAATCATCGTCAGAGGTTAGAGTGCCACAGAATGGAATATCCGAGATGAATATGATGTAGATAAAACTGCAGGGATAAAATATATATGACACGTAAAATTCTGACTCATATTTCTCATAGAATAATACCAAAAATAAATATACTTTAATGCCTCCGCCCACCGAAGGTGGTGCCGGAGGCATTATGTATGTATGACCATAGGAAGACGATCTTATTAAATTTGGGAGTACGTAGGTCAGAGTTCATAAAGGTCAATATCTGAAATTGTAAGTTTTAGCCTCGTTCTTGAGATAATTCAAAAACCCTTTTGCGGTATGAACTTCATACTTGGTGCTAGTACGTATCACCATAGGAAGACGATCTGAGATTTCGGTGTATGTAGATCAAAGGTCAAAGGTCTGACAGGTGTCAATTCTGAAATTGAGGGTTTTTGCCTTGTTAATGCGATATCTCAAGAACCCTTTGAGGTATGAACTTCAAACTCAGTATCAATATGAATCATCACTGTGAGACGAATTGATTAGGTGATTAGGTTCAGTAGGCCAAATGTCATAGAGGTCAAAATGCATGAAATTACAGATTTGTTAGTGATTATATCTCAACTATTTGTATGCTTGATTCAACCCAGTCTCACACTATAAGGGTACCTGAGGCCTGAAAAAAATAATTTGTGTATAGTTAGCTTACACAAAATTAACCCCAGAAAACTTAACACGACATTCGACGGTGAAAGCATACGGGAGATATTGATTTTGAAAATAAAATACAAAAAAAAATTAGCAAAGACTTTTTGTTTTGAATAATTTTTTATTTGTCTTCATAAATCAACATAACAAAATAACAATTCATTTTTAATATCGATAATACAATCAACTAGTAAATACATACATGTGCTCAAATAATTTTAAAGAAACCTTGTACATGACAAAACTGAACCCCAATCTTATACCAAAATAAAACACATGCACATTATTCTCTGGTAAGCACATGTAAATCAATATCTAGAAGACCACATCATATATATATAAAAAGAGAAAGATAAAAAAGGAGGGAACCCCCCCCCCCCCCCAAAAAAAAAAAAAAAAAAAAAAAAAAAACCTCCCTTACCACACAGTATGCACAGTAGCCTACTTACCCCTACATCACATGAATACATGCTACATTACAGCACCATATGAAACAGACAGAATTTAAAAAAAAATAGGGAAGAGGGTACATCACATGAATACATACATTACATTATAGCACCACATGAAACAGGCAGAATTATAATAAAAAGAAAAGAAAAGGAAAAAAAAGGGAAGGTAGAGGGTATATATTGTTGTCTTGTGGGTATTTGATATATTAACAATAAATAAAAATACTGTAGGCTTACTTCCAAACTTATATACCCTTTTGTGCTTCACGCCCTTAAAAGCCTATCTCCAACAAACAAACAAAAACAAAAAAAAAACAAAAAAAAATAGATCATTCAAATTTTTCCAAAGTCTCCCATTTCTTTAAATGTATTGTAAGAGTATCTCTCTCCACTGCAAGTTTCCTTTCTTCCTTTCTACTTTCAAGTAACTTATCTTGTATGTCTTTTACAGTTGGGGTTTACTTTTCCCTCTGTAGTGAAAAATCATAAACTTAATTAATATCAAAATATGATTTAACAATTGCCCTATTTCTACAGTACTTTCATCGATTCCAGTGTGAATTTCCTTCCAAGTCAATTCCGCTAAAATTGGCAGCTTAAGATTCTGAGCACAACTTTCCCACACTTCTTTTATTTTACTACACTCAAAAAACACATGTTCATATGTTTCTTCAAAATTATTACAATAAGAGCATACGTCGTCTTGCACATATTGAAATTTGTGCAAGTAATGATTTGTAAAAATAATCCTATGCAATAATTTAAATTGAAATTCTCTCAATTTACTATCTAGAGTACACTTTCTTGGCCGAATAAATATTTTTTCTATTTCTTTAAGTGATACATTATATAATGAAACTAGATTATGAAATGCTGGTATTGTTTCTGTGGTTTTAATACCACTTCTATACACCATCCTTGAAGTTATTTCTTCAATTTTGAAGGTTTTTTTTACAAACAAAAATTCCAAACTTAGGCCTAAAAAGACTAGTCGATCGATCACGATAGCTCACCTGACGATATATCGATTTAAACGTTTTGGGGGTTTTTTATTGTAAATAATTCTTGTACCAACGTATATCGTTATAATATAACAAATCCCAGTATAATCTTGAATTTGAAAATCTATCCAATTTTGTAACTGTTATCCTATGTATAACATTGACTGTTCAATTATTAAAAAAAATACCTTGAACGCATGTTTGACTATAAAAACTAACTTTCAGAATATTGCTTGTTTGTATCGCATGACATAAATAATTGCCATTACCAGGTTAGTTATTAAGCAATAATGCTCTTTTAAAGAGCAAGTGTTCAAATTCTAAATTCTAAATTGGTGGGTATGATCTAACCGTGCCTTACAATTACATCCCATTTATTTATCTGTCATTCAGTCCAGTTGTCTTTTCTCTTTGGAGGGAGATATTTTGCACTTTAGTTTAAAACAAGAGAATATGTTCATGGTGAAATTTATTTTGTATGTAGCAACCTGATTAGGTTACTTGTGTATATTGTTTAGATGGATAATTGAAAATGTTATGCTTGTATGTTGTATCTTGTACGTATTACACTGAGCCATGCAATGTAGCATATAGTCCAGTAGAAGTTTTTCAGACCTGGAAAAGTCGTTAAGTACAAGGTTTTTTTTTGTTGATTCGTATTCTAGATGGGTATTGAGGTAATTTCAGCTTGGTTGCCACCTTGGCAACCTTGAGCATTTTTTTTTTATTAGCCTAATTAGCATAATCATCTAATTAGCATATATGCAATATATAATATGTTGCTAATATTAACCCAGAAAGCCTGAAAATATAAATAATACAACTTTTCTAGGGGTTTCTATAACGAGGAATTCATTTATGACATCGGTTTTTATTTTCTAGGATTGCAATTGTCTTAAATAGCATAATTAGCATAATGAGCTAATTAGCATATGTGCAATATATATGGACTTCTTTGTCATTGTTTATCCAGGAAGCTTGAAAACAAAAATAATACAACTTTTCTAGGGTTTTCTATGACGAGGAATTCATTTATGACACCAGTTTTTATTTTTAAGTAATGCAATTGTCTTAAATAGCATAATTAGCATAATTAGCTAATTAGCATATGTGCAATATATGGACTTCTTTGCCATTGTTTATCCAGAAAGCCTGAAAACATAAATAATTCAACTTTTCTAGGGTTTTCTATGACGAGGAATTCATTTATGACGCCATTTTTTATTTTTAAGTAATGCAATTGTCGTAAAAACCATAATTAGCATATGTGCAATATATGGATGACAGCAGTTTTTATTATTAAGTAATGCAATTGTCGTAAATGGCATTATTAGCATATGTGCAATATGTAGACTTCTTTGTCATTATCTAGAAAGCCTAAAAATGGTGCAATGCAACATTTTAAAACACTTTTTAAAGACAACAAATTAGTTTATGAGAAGATGTTTCATGTAAATGTAGTATAATTAGCCTAATTAACATACAGGTTGTAATAAATGAATTTTCATATTTGCATTTATTGATATAGTTAATCCAGAAAATTCTGGGATGACAGATTTAATGTGTTTACATTTTTATAATGACCAATATTTACCTCAGAGGGCAACCATGTTCAATGTGGCAAAGGATTGTAACTTTGTAAATTCATTACCTATGCATCTGAGTAGAAGCACTATACCTTAGACTGCCATGTACTAATATGCCCAGACAATACATGTATACAACAAATTCTCTTAATTCTGTCCCAAACACCTATAAACTCAAAGAAGAAAAAGGAGAAAAGAACAAATTTCTAACTATACTTTACCATCATTACCATCTTTCATTCGACCCAAACATGTTCTTTATATATTTAATAACTTACTGGTCTCTGTCATGACTGTTCATTCTCTTACCACTGGTACAGTGGGATATTACAAATGAATACCTACGTATTCTGTCCTGTCAGAGAGAAATTCAAGAGGCCACTAGGCAATTGCCTGATTAATATGCTAATTATGCTAATAACGGTAATTATTATTCGTGTCAACAGGGTTGGTCATAATAAAAATGTATACACATTAAATCTGTCATCCCAGAATTTTCTGGATTAACATTATCATATAAAACAAAAATAACCTTAGGAGATCAAATTGTGGAACAACTTATCATTAGCAATCAGGAAATCCCCAACTGTAAATACTTTCGGATAAAAATTAAAAACATATCTTTTCATTTAATTACTCCTCTTAGTTATAAGTACATCTGGGCGTTAAAAAAGGAAAACCAATTTTGAAAATTTCCTACGAGTGGATTATGAAAGAGTAATTCATTTGCTTTCCAATGGTAACTTGTTTAGGTTTCCACAGTCAAGTGAACACCATTGTCTTCAAAATTCTGTGCAAAATTCCAGTTGGTTAACTTTCTTGTAAAACGCAATAGGCATGGTTTGGGTTGAATGGCTTTGTCAACTAGCTTGGTAGCTCTTTATCTGTTTATGGCCATCCGTTAGTAAGCAAATCTAATAATGATTAATTTTACGCCTTAACAAATGAAGTTCGCAAAGCACGGAACGAATTGTTAGTCATAAACTTATAATCAAGAGGAAGTGAGATCTTCCGAGAACACAGAAAACATCTTCGTTTGTCTTGAGTGCTGCAGGGGTCTACGTCAATTTTCAACTAAAGCTGACATTTTTGAAAATCAGCAAAGTAAAATTTTCAACCACACGCATGAGTTTTTGATTTTCTTTATTACTTTGTTTTTGATTTGCAATTCTTGGTGATATTGCAATCCTTTTGGTTAGCACTGGTTTTTTGGCATGCACCCTTGTTAAAATTCACCGAGACTGTCTTCTTTGCAAAATGATTTCTATCTGAAAAGGGTTTTATAAAGCAAAAATCACGGGTGAATAACATCTCATTAACACAAATTTGAAAAAAACAATTATGCACAATGGGAATCGGAGCAACCAGGCCATTTCACAAAAGGCATCTCCTTGACATCATGCCTAATGTGTTTTACAAGTGAACCAACTAGATTTTTGCACAAAATGTTGAAGACAATGGTGTTCAATGATGCATGACCCTATATGAATTACTCTTTCTGGGTATGGATTTCATTGTCGGTAAACATATAGTTCATTTACAGGAATTTTGCAAAGTTGAGTTTTCTTTTTTGAAACGCTCAGTAAATACATAATTTCTGTACTTTATGAATTATTATTATTATCATATTATTGTTGCATATATGCTAATTATGCTAATTACGTCAATTGCATTACTTAGAAATTTTAAAAAAATGGTGTTATAAATGAATTCCTCATCATAGAAAAACCCTAGAAAAGTTGTATTATTCATGTTTTCGGCTTCTGGATAAACAATGGCAAAGAATTCCATATATTGCACATATGCTAATTAGCCCATTATGCTAATTATGCTATTTATGTCAATTTCATTACTTAAAAATAAAAATTGATGTCATAAATGAATTTCCTCGTCTTAAAAACCCCTAGAAAGGTTGTATTATTCATGTTTTCAGCCTTTCTGGATTAAGATTAGCAACATATTACTTATTGCACATATGCTAATTAGATGATTATGCTAATTAGGCTAATTAAAGAAATTGCTCAAGGTTGCCAAGGTGGTAACCAAGCTGAATTTACTTCAATACTTCCCATCTAGAACACAAATCAACAAAAAACCTTGTACTTAAAAACATTTCCAGGTAATGTACATGGTATATGGTACCGTCTACTGGACTAATAATGTGTACCAAAGTGGCAAAGCTAATGAAACATTTTTAATTGCAATTTGTGAGAAATTTATAACAAAGATGACACTAGATCCATTTTATGTGTTATAAGTATGAACACCAGATGATACTTTGAATGAACCAGTTAGCATTATGGAAGATGTCTTTTAGGTAATTTGCATACTAGCTCTGGGATGTTTCTATTTTATTTATTTTGTTTTTGTTTTTGTTTTAATATATAATCCATTAACTCAGGGGTAGGGGAGGACTCAAGGGGTAGGAACACAATGCGCAGTGAATACTTACTCTTGTGCATCGTGTATGTTATATGTTTCATGTACGTTCTTGTTTGTGTACATGTATGTTTGGTTCTTAGCTTTTCATTGGAGGTAGAGGGCTATGTAGTTGGTTATTTGGAAAGAGTCGGATGGGGACTTGGATTACCTTACTAGGACGGAAAAGGGGACTGAATTTTTTCTTAAGTTTATGTAGACACAACGTACAAGAGTGTAGAATATCTAAGGGAAATACATGTAATAATGGATAGTAATTTGCTCTCATGTAACTTTCTTACATTAAATGTTAAAGGTATAAGAGATGGAAATAAAAGGGAAAAAATATTTAATTGGTGTAGGACAAAATCTGCAAATATAATATTTTTACAAGAAACGTTCAGTACACATGATATTGAGGAAAAGTGGAAATTGAATTGGGAGGGAAAATGTATATTTAGCCATGGTACAAACCATAGCAAAGGAGTTCTTATTTTGATACACAACAAATTAGATATTGAAATTAACAAAACACATGTAGATGCAAATGGTAGATTTATAATTATTGATTGTTGTATACAGAGTCAGAAGATGCTATTGGTAAATGTCTACTTCCCCACTGGGAATAATGAGGCAGGCCAATTACAGTTTTTAAATATACTGAGTGATTTGATATATAGAGGTAACACAGAGGGAAATCCAGTTGTTATTGGGGGTGATTTTAAAATGATAAGAGATGAAGATTTAGATTATTTTGGGCAATGCGCTTCCACAAGAAAATCAATGATGAAGTAAATTTGAAGATTTTATGAATAAATTCAGATTGATAGATATATGGCGAAAGAGTAATAAGGATAAAAGACAATATACTTATCGACAGGCGAATCCATTCATGCAGAGTCGATTGGACTATTGGGTAATTTCAGAGAATTTAGAACAAATGGTTTCAAGTTGTGACATAATGACCTCTATAGCTCCAGATCACTCGGCAGTTAATTTACGGTTATATAATAAACCTTCATTAAAATCTCAGAATTGTAGGACTTATTGGAAATTTAATAACAGTCTGATAAATGATAGTGAGTATGTAATGAGCATGAAGGAAGAAATATTAATTCTTAAAGAAAGGCTTTCAGTAGAAATACAGGATAAGAGAGTTTTATGGGATTATATGAAAATGGAAATGCGTAGATTTACAAGTAAATTTTCCAAGAAAAGGGCAAAACAAAGAAAAGAAAGAATTGAGATGTTAGAGAAAGAAATAAAAGATTTGGAACATAGGTTGCTTACGGTTAATAATAACACACAGGTCATTCTTGACGATTTGAAAACAAAAAAACAACAATTAGGTTCTTGTTATGAATACATTAATGAGGGTTTGAAAATTCGATCAAGAACCTCATGGTATGAAAGTGGAGAGAGGAACACGTCATTTTTTAAGCAGTTAATGGAATCAAATAGGAAGAAAAATATAATAAGAAAATTAGATGTAAATGGAAGGATTAGCATTGATGAAAAAGAAATTATAAAGAAAATAAAATCATTTTATTGCCAATTGTATGCAAAAACAGAGGTTAATACAACAAATTCGGACTTAGATTTTTTCCCTAGTAACCTGCCAAACCTAAATGATACATTGAGGAATATTGGTGAAGGAATTATTGAACAAAAAGAATGTATAGAAATGTTAAAAGAGATGAAATTAAATAAGTCACCAGGAAATGATGGTTTGAGTGCAGAGTTTTATATCACATTTTGGCCTGTGATAGGAGATTTAGTTCTTGCTTCTTTTAATCATGTTAATGAAGCATTCGAAAAGGGAGAGCTGGCCGCTTCTCAAAGGCAAGCAGTTATTACTTTGTTACAGAAGGAAGGTAAAGATGCATATTATATAAAGAATTATAGACCCATATCGCTATTACATCCCTGATAGCAGAAAGTGGTAAAAATTACGTGATATTTACGTCGTGGTTTTCGTCTTTTTTACGTCCTGTAATTACGTCAATAAGACGACAACTTGCACCAACGCAAGACGTCAAGAGGACGTCTTATTTTGACGTCATCTGTACACTGCAAAAACTGAAGTGCTGAGCACTTTTTGAGGGCATGCATAGGGACTGCACTCAGAGTGCTATTGAATGCACACAGCGTGCTATTTCAGCACTTTCACGGGAGCTGGACCGGCTCCTTAAACTGCTAAACCTTCATAAAAAAAATGATTTGGGCGAGCTTCGAACCAGGGTCCGCTGATCGAGAATTGCTGGCATTACCGCTAGACTAACTCACATTATACGATTTAGAGCAGATCATATTGTTACATAGTGAATTTACGACACCATATAGTTCATGTTATCTACTTGACTCCCATGACTAAACTGGATTGCAAGAAGCATTCGTTAGTCCATCGGTAATGTCAGCGCCTCTCAATCAGCGGAACCTGGTTCGAGGCTCGCCACGTCACATTTTTTTTTTTTTTTTTTTTGCTGGTAAATTAGCACACTACAAGTGCTATAAACAGCACTTCAGGTGCAGTCACTATACATGCCCCTAAAAGTAGCACTTTAGTTTTTACAGTGTACAAGACGTAGAGATGACGTCAAAATAAGACGTCCTCTTGACGTCTTGCGTTGGTGCAAGTTGTCGTCTTATTGACGTAATTACAGGACGTAAAAAAGACGAAAACCACGACGTAAATATCACGTCATTTTTTAACACTTTCTGCTATCAGGGATGTAGATTACAAACTTCTATCAAAGATACTTTCAAAAAGATTACAAAAGGTATTACATGAAATTATAGCTCCTGATCAACTTGGGTATGTAAAAGATAGAAACATTGGGGAAGCAATACGAATTATAGATGATATGATTTTTTATACTACTTCTCATAAACAAAAAGCATTTCTAGTTGCCATAGATTTTGAAAAGGCATTTGATTCGGTTTCTCATTTATTCTTGCACAAAGTATTAAAGTCATTTGGGTTCGGACCATTGTTTTGTAAATGGGTTACTATTTTGTATAATAATGCTCAAAGCTGCGTTATGAATGGTGGTATATCAACAGGTTATTTTGATATTGGAAAAGGGGTTAGACAGGGAGATCCATTATCACCTTATTTGTTTATTCTGTGTATTGAAACTCTAGCTCATATGATTAGAAATAATCACCGGGTAAAAGGAATAAATTTTGGTCAAACAGAAGTAAAACAGGTGCTTTATGCAGACGACATAACGCTATTTGTAAGTGATTTGAACTCAATTAAGGAAATAGAAGTTATCTTTGATGGTTTTTACAAAATATCTGGATTAAGGCTAAATAAGGATAAAACATTTATTTTGCCTTTAGGCTCTATGATTTCTAATGATATGTTTACTTTGGGGAAGAAAGTAGAGGTGGTTAAGATATTGGGAATTTACTTTTCATTGAGAATAGATATTAAGGAAGAAATGAATTACAAAGAAATATTGAGTAAAATAAAAAAGCTTCTAACGTGATTTAACATTAATGGGGAAAATTCAATTAATGAAAGTGTATGGTTACTCCAAATTGATCTATGTGTCATCATTATTGCCGGTGCCAGAATGGGTATTTATTGAAATTGATAAAATGTGCTTCGATTTTTTGTGGCGAGGTAAAGATAAAATTAAAAGGAATATAATGTTTTTGGATTATGAGCAAGGAGGGCTTAAAATGATGAACTACAGGTCACATGTTAATGCACAAAGAATAATGTGGATAAAAAGACATGTTATAGGAACTCAAACTGCAAAATGGAAGCAATATTTCAAATTCTTAATGAGGCCAATGCAAGGAAATTTGATATTTTATTGTAATTATTTTAAGGATACCGTTGATATTTCACTACCCCCCTTCTATCAGGATTTGTTATCCGATGGATAAATATAAAAAATTACATTAAAGTAGAAGAGAGATATAGAGGGAATGAAAAAATATTTAACAATGAATTTATTCACATTGAAGGTCACACCATCTTTGAAGAGAATATCCCTGATAGCAAAAAGTGTTAAAAATGACGTGATATTTACGTCGTGGTTTTCGTCTTTTTTACGTCCTGTAATTACGTCAAAAAGACGACAACTTGCACCAACGCAAGACGTCAAGAGGACGTCTTATTTTGACGTCATCTCTACGTCTTCATTCCTCTTCCCTGATAGCAGAAAGTGTTAAAAATGACGTGATATTTACGTCGCGGTTTTCGTCTTTTTTACGTCCTGTAATTACGTCAATAAGACGACAACTTGCACCAACGCAAGACGTCAAGAGGACGTCTTATTTTGACGTCATCTCTACGTCTTGTACACTGTAAAAACTAAAGTGCTACTTTTAGGGGCATGTATAGTGACTGCACCTGAAATGCTGTTTATAGCACTTGTAGTGTGCTAATTTACCAGCAAAAAAAAATGTGACCGTGGCGAGCCTCGAACCAGGTTCCGCTGATTGAGAGGCGCTGACGTTACCGATGGACTAACGAATGCTTCTTGAAATCCAGTTTAGTCATGGGAGTCAAGTAGATAACATGAACTATGTGGTGTCGTAAATTCACTATGTAACAATATGATCTGCTCTAAATCGTACAATGTGAGTTAGTCGAGCGGTAATGCCAGCAATTCTCGATCAGCGGACCCTGGTTCGAAGCTCGCCCAAATCATTTTTTTTAAATGAATGTTTAGCAGTTTAAGGAGCCGGTCCAGCTCCCGTGAAAGTGCTGAAATAGCACGCTGTGTGCATTCAATAGCACTCTGAGTGCAGTCCCTATGCATGCCCTCAAAAAGTGCTATATACAGCACTTCAGTTTTTACAGTGTACAGATGACGTCAAAATAAGACGTCCTCTTGACGTCTTGCGTTGGTGCAAGTTGTCGTCTTATTGACGTAATTACAGGACGTAAAAAAGACGAAAACCACGACGTAAATATCACGTAATTTTTACCACTTTCTGCTATCAGGGATGTTTTTGAAAAATATATATAGACTCCATCATATTTGTGATGAAGATGGAAAATTAAAATCCGATGCATATTTTAAGTTGAGGGGATTAAATGAAGAAAATATTTTAAAAGTAAAACAAATCTATTTGTCTACCCCACAGGAATGGAAGAGTAATGTTAAACCCTCAAGAAAGGCTAACCATTTAGGCCTAAGTTTGGAATTTTTGTTTGTAAAAAACCTTCAAAATTGAAGAAATAACTTCAAGGATGGTGAATAGAAGTGGTATTAAAAGCACAGAAACAATACCAGCATTTCATAATCTAGTTTCATTATATAATGTATCACTTAAAGAAATAGAAAAAATATTCATTCGGCCAAGAAAGTGTACTCTAGATAGTAAATTGAGAGAATTTCAATTTTAATTATTGCATAGGATTATTTTTACAAATCATTACTTGCACAAACTTCAATATGTGCAAGACGAGGTATGATCTTATTGTAATAATTCTGAAGAAACATATGAACATGTGTTTTTTTAGTGTAGTAAAATAAAAGAAGTGTGGGAACGTTGTGCTCAGAATCTTAAAGGGGAATAAAAGGCAAGAAACATTAGCCTATAATCATGTAGATAAATGTCAGTCTATTACAAATATCTTGAAATTACTCCTATTTGATTATTTAAGAAGGAAAACAGTGTCTCCAAAAGTTGCAGTTTCCTTGCTTGACATTATCCCATGGGGGGTGCCATTTTCTTTACAAAGTAATGTCAGAGCATTTCTATTTGTGAGATACCCACTGACCTATACACTAGCTACCATGACCTCAGCCTGACCGAATTTTGAAATATACACTTTATTCATCCACGGGGAGCTATATATTTTCTGAACAAATTGAAACCAACTTCATGAGATTCCGTTTCCTGTGGAATGAGTAACAGCGCCCCGAATGTTGAGCCCCGGTGGTTTTTCTGACGAGGGCCCCGTCTCTGAGGAACGCTACTTTGCGGGGGGTGAAAATTTGATGACAACATATCGTGTAGACGCACTCGGAGCTGTATACATGACATGTCGTCACACGTCTAGCGACCCCCTGCAGTTTCCTCTCTTGTTACGCAATAGGGAGGGGGCGGACCAAAAAAAATTATCTTTTTTATTTTTTATGGATAAACGGAGACGAACATTTATGAATACCCAGGGTAATTATATTCTTTGTTTACTAAGCTTTACGTCAATATATGGTTGTTTTGGGTCAGGCTGAGGTCTTTAAGCAAGTTATGGCATGCACTTGTAGTTGCTTGGTCTGACAAAGGTTTGTCAATTCTTCAAAGAAGTGACAAAAACTACAACTGCTCTTAGATATCACCTGTGCGAGACAATGGGGGTACCAAGATGGCTGCCATTTTGCATGGGTGGCTTTAGTTGTACAATAGCTATTCATTATGCAACATCTTATCAATTGTTTACAGGTAAATGGACATGTACCGCAATGACATCACAGTTTTTCAAAATGGCAGCCCCCATGGGATAATATCCAGCAAGAAATCTGCAAACTTTAGAGAGACTGTCCTCCTTACTGAGTAATCAAATCAGAGTATTTTCAAGATATTTTGAACAGGCTGAGAATTTTCCACATGATTATCAGCTACTGTATGTTGAGTTTCATTCTCCTTTAAGCTGCCTTTAGCGGAATTGACTTGGAAGGAAATTCACACTGGAATCGATGAAAGTACTGTAGAAATAGGACAATTGTTAAATCATATTTTGATATTAATTAAGTTTATGATTTTTCACTACAGAGGGAAAAGTAAACCCCCAAGTGTAAAAGACATACAAGATAAGTTACTTGAAAGTAGAAAGGAAGAAAGGAAACTTGCAGTGGAGAGAGATACTCTTACAATACATTTAAAGAAATGGGAGACTTTGGAAAAATTTGAATGATCTATATTTTTTTGTTTTTTGTTTTTTGTTTGTTGGAGATAGGCTTTTAAGGGTGCGAAGCACAAAAGGGTATATAAGTTTGGAAGTAAGCCTACTACCCCCCATCTCACGAGAAGGCGATTCCGCTGCGATCATCAAAAATCGACAAAGCGCGGTGGATCGTGGCTTGAGCTTCTTCAATCTTCTCCGTCATATCTTGAGCCTTGCTGAAGCGTCAATGATCGCCACCATCTTCCTTGTCGCCACAAATTTTGAACATGTTCAAAACTTCCGTAGCGAGAGCGCCGAGGTCGCAAAGCACGCCACAATCGTCTCAAGAGCGTATTAAAAGCGACATGTCCGTAGCTCTAACGTATCAGCATCGCCTTAAGCGTGCCTTAAGCGTACTTCAAGCGCATTGGAAGCGGCTTTTCTCGCCGGTGCTTTCAGGCCCGTTCCCAAGACGATACTGCCACGCTGCTTACATTAACAACACGATGGACTCGCGCTTGGCACGCTTCCGCCGCGACGCGACATTATTTGAATGGTGCTTGGAGCGCGCTCCCATCACGCTGAAGGCGTACGCGCTGCGCTTCTTCAGCGCTCGCGCTGCGCTGCTACCGATTAGGCTGAGATGGCGCAACGACCATCCACGCTGCTATAAATGGCCGCGGCGATAGCGGCGCTTCATCATATTCTCAACATATCGACTGAAGAAATGTCATCTTTCCCACTTTATATGATGATCGCTTGAAATCGTCGCAAGAGCCCAGCATGAGCGTATCACAGTCGCCCCTCTCGTAGCAGCACTGTAGCGAAGTCGTAATAAGCGTATGAGCCTCGTAATACCATCGTCTTGAGCGCAGAAGCAGCGCCCCTCATCGTCCTCGAAATGGGGCAAGAAGGCAGCAGCGTCGCACTATCATCGTATTACCATTGTCTCCAGCGCAGGTAGATCGCAGCGACGCTGCAGCGCAATCGCCGCGCAGGCCAAAAATGGAGTTGGAGGGCGATTCTGCCACGCTTTGCAAAATTTTCACAGATCGCCATGGTCGCCGTGATCGCCTTTCTCGTGAGACAGTAATTTTATTTATTGTTAATATATCAAATACCCACAAGACAACAATATATACCCTCTACCTTCCTTTTTTTTTTCTTTTCTATTATAATTCTGTCTGTTTCATGTGGTGCTATAATGTAATGTATGTATTCATGTGATGTACCCTCTTCCCTATTTTTTTTTTTTATAAATCTGTCTGTTTCATATGGTGCTGTAATGTAGTATGTATTCATGTGATGTAGGGGTAAGTAGGCTAATGTGCATACTGTGTGGTAAGGGAGGTGGGGGGTTTTTTTTTTGGGGGGGGGGGGTTCCCTCCTTTTTTATTTTTTATCTTTTTCTTTTTATATATATATGATGTGGTCTTCTAGATATTGATTTACATGTGCTTACCAGAGAATAGAGTGCATGTGTTTTATTTTGGTATAAGATTGGGGTTCAGTTTTGTCATGTACAAGGTTTATTTAAAATTATTTTAGCACAAATAAAATATTATTCAAAACAAAAAGTTTTGTGTTGAATACTTGATAATCTGTTGGTTAGTTTGAGTTGTAGATTCTCCATAAATTACACGCCAACTGAATTTTCAGTTCGACAAAAACAGTTTGCGTTGTATACTTCATCCATTTGATGTTTTATTTGGGTTGTATTTTCCCTAAGCTAAGCGCCAAATCAATTTTCGATTCGATATTTAAAATGTATTTTGCGTCTTATTTCTAATTTATTTGTTGTTTCATTTGGTCAGTAGATTCTTTGTAATTTATGCGCCGAACCAATTTTCTATTCGATATAAACATTTTGCGTTGTATACTTCATCCATTTCATGTTTTATTTGGGTTGTATATTATCCCTAAGCTAAGCGCCAAATCAATTTTCGATTCGATAAATGTATTTTGCGTCTTAGTTCTAATTTATTTTGGTCTGTAGATTCTCTGTAATTTATGGGCCGAACCGATTTTCTATTCGATATAAACATTTTGCGTTGTATAGCCCTCATCCATTTCATGCTTTATTGGAGTTGAATATTATCCATTAGTTACGCGCCAAATCAATTTCCAATCGATAAAAAAACATTTTGCGTTGTATACTTCATTCATTTGATATTTTATTTAGGTTGTATATTATCCCTAAGCTAAGCGCCAAATCAATTCTCGATTCGATAAATGTATTTTGCGTCTTATTTGTAATTTATTTGTTGTTTCATTTGGTCTGTAGATTCTTTGTAATTTAAGCGCCAAATCAATTTTCGATTAGATAAATGTATTTTGCGTCTTAGTTCTAATTTATTTGTTGTTTCATTTGGTCTGTAGATTCTTTGTAATTTATGGGCCGAACCAATTTTCTATTCGATATAAACATTTTGCGTTGTATACTTCAGCCATTTCATGTTTTATTTGGATTGTATATTATCCATTAGTTACGCGCCAAATCAATTTCCAATCGATAAAAAAAAACATTTTGCGTTGTATACTTCATTCATTTCATAATTTATTTTGGTTGCATAATTCTCCCCAAGTTAAGCGCCAAATCAGTTTTCGATTCGATAAATGTATTTTGCGTCTTAGCTCTAATTTATTTGTTGTTTCATTTGGTCTGTAGATTCTTTGTAATTTATGCGCCGAACCAATTTCCAATTCGATAAAAACATTTTGCGTTGTATCCTTCATTCATTTGTTGTTTCATTAGGGTTGAATGTTATCCGTAAGTTCCGCCCCAAAATAATTTTCGAGTGCTTGTTAGCCCCGACAGTGCACCTTGCAGACGATAGCGCGATAATGCGATCGCGATAATTCCACTATCGCGTCTTGGCGTTCGCCGAACGTGCATGCATAAAAAAAAACGCACACGCATAGAAAACTGCTCGCCCGGAACTCCTTAACCGCTAACCTGAAGAATGCCGGGTAAAGTTATTTGGGGTTAATTTTATACAATCTAACTGTATACAAATTATTTTTTTTTTGCCCTCAGAGACCCTTTAAATAGACGAATAGAGTCATAGTACCATCACCATTAATATGACACACTTGGTCAATTTAAGAGACATTTATAATGGTGCCATCTACGTTTGCAATCGTGGCCGAGTTATCCAAAAAAAGCTGAATCGATCATAAATATTTGTGTCAATTCTTGCATAAGAAAGAATTTTTTTTTTCAAGGTTATTTAATGGAAATGTGTAAAACAGTGGGGTTATCGTGAAATAAATCGCCCCTCATTCACTCCTCAGAGTTCGGTTCATTGCGTACAACGCTTTAGTGACTTCATTCCACCTCAAACTCTGCCGAAACCAATATCACGATTGCAAACGTAGACGGCGCTATTATAAATGTCCCTTAAATTGACCAAGAGTGTCATATTAACGGTGATGGTACTATGACTCTATTCGTCTATTTAAGTGTGAGACGGGGTTGGCTTCATTAGGAGGATAATAGTGTGATCAGAAATTGGGGTTATAAGGTCTCAGGTCAAAGAGGTCATTTATCATGTAATTGTATAGGCTTTCTATTCTGTTGTTCATCACAATATTTCAAGAACAGTTTGAGCCATTACATTAACTGAAGTTCGGCGGAGGCATACAGGAGACGCAGTCTCATTCATCTTGTTACCTCTGACATTTTTTTCCCCCTTAGATAATGTCATCTCATGCTTTTGTTCCTTTCCTTGCTTTTCCTTGCTTTTGTGTTTCCTTCAAAGATTTTCATAATTATGTTGTATTTACCTCTGACAATTTGACTAACAGCATTTTTAAATGAACTCTCCACCAAGTCACCATCATGTACATTTTCTATGGATAATTCTTCATCAAGTTGCTGGAACTCTTAACACCAAGTCAGGATCTTGTACATTTTCTATGGATAAAGTGGACTCCCAGTATTAATTCTTTATCAAGTCGCTAGAACTCTTCACCAAGTCACCATCTTCTACATTTCCTACGGATAATTCTTCATCAAGTCGCTGGAACTCTTCACCAAGTCACCATCTTGTACATTTTCTATGGATAAAGTGGACTCCTAGTATTAATTCTCCATCAAGTCGCTGGAACTCTTCACCAAGTCACCATCTTGTACATTTTCTACGGATAATTCTTCATCAAGTTGCTGGAACTCTTAACACCAAGTCAGGATCTTGTACATTTTCTATGGATAAAGTGGACTCCCAGTATTAATTCTTTATCAAGTCGCTAGAACTCTTCACCAAGTCACCATCTTCTACATTTCCTACGGATAATTCTTCATCAAGTTGCTGGAACTCTTAACACCAAGTCAGGATCTTGTACATTTTCTATGGATAAAGTGGACTCCCAGTATTAATTCTTTATCAAGTCGCTAGAACTCTTCACCAAGTCACCTTCATGTATATTTTCTACGGATAATTCTTCGCCAAGTCACAGGAACTCTTAACGAAGTCTCCGTCATGTACATTTTCTACGGATAAAATATTATTTACCAAGTCACCGTCATCTATATTTTCTATGGATAAACTGTCATATTGATTATTCACTCAATGAGAGGTAGCGGAATGCATTTCAAAGAATGGGGGCATTGACAAATAAGACATTTATGATGGGAGTAAGGAACTGTACAGAAACTTGACTGAAAAGATTATGTGACCATTTTCTTGGACACGATTACAGCTGATAAAAAAGTGGTTAGTCTTTTGTGAGCGAACGAAACGATCGCGCTGACTTTAGCCCTGTTTCCTTATGTATCAGTCTGAAAAACAAATATCATCTGATTATACTAAACTCTCCCACGACGGAGAAAATTCCACCTCTGAAGTGAAAAATTGACACATTCTATTGCTGCCTTAATAGGTAGAAGGGTACGCACGCATGCCATGAAGCAAATTTCTGGTAACGCGCTTCTAAGATTTTGATTGCTCTACAGCGTGTATAAAAAAAAAGGTTCACTTTTGAAAAATCTGTCACAAAATATATAGAAGATTTCTTTTTCTTGCCGATAGATGCCCAGTAGTCTATTCTATCAAGTGCCACTAACAAAACAAACTTTGTTCACATTTGGGCGAGCACTGCCCGTTTTTGTCCAGAGTGTGAAAAATGACTTGCGCCAAACTGAAAGAAGAGGGAAAATTAAACCAACAGTCTGAATAAGTACTCCGATTCAAACAAATTGCTCTTTTGCATAAATTTATGATTTTGTTAAGATAGTCTAGGAATTTTGTGGCAATTTTCTATCATAATTTTGATGATTTCATTGCTTCATGCATGGGTAAAGAATTAATAATGTGTAATTATTTAGTTTTGGTACTCCCTCAAAAACTTTTCGTCAGATTTCTTGGATTTTTGTTGATAAATAGAAAGATACTTGTAATAATAAGATGCTGTGAAGATTTCACCTCCTAAAGTGAAATATTTTACAAATGAGTGGTAAATTTTAATTTATACCGGGCCAGGGATATAATCTCCCAACACTATACACTATACACGGGTATTCCACACATAGTGACAAGCATGTTATCTCAATGCGAAGCCCCGAGACTGTTGCGTGGGGAGCCATCGGGGAGGAACATTCCTAGCGTAGGGCAGTATGTTACTGTGATCTATCGTTCCATACAGATATCTACAGTAAAATTCACCAGAAATCATAGATTGAATACCAAATGATCTCTTACAGACATCTCTTGATACAAGGCATAGGCTTAGGAACCGGGGGGGCTTGGGGGGGCGCAGCCCCCCCAAAAAAAAATCTTTGGGGGGCTCAGATATCCTTGAGCCCCCCAATATTTTGGCGGGGCTTATAGATATCATTGAGCCCCCCCCCAAAAAAAAAAAGTTTGGTGGGGCTTAGATATCATTGAGCCCTTAGGGGCTTAGATACCATTGAGCCCCCAATATTTTAAGTGGGGCTCAGATATCATTAACCCCCCTCCTCCCCAATCATTATATTCTAGGCATGAAACTCATGTATACCTATCATCTACAGACTTACCATTCAAATATAAACATTTTATAAATATTTATTTGGGGAGGGGGGGGGGGCTCAGACATCGGATCTCGCATATCATTGACCCCCAAAAAATATATTTGGTGGATCTCGGATATCATTGAGACCCCCCACTATTTGTGTTGGATCTCGGATATCATTGAGCCCCCCCCCAATATTTTGGCCGGGCTTGGTTATCATGAGTCCCCCAATTTTTTTGGTGGGGCTCGGATAACATCACGGAGCCCCCCTATATTTTTGGCGGGCTCGGATATCATTGAGCCCCCACTATTTGTGTTGGATCTCGGATATCATTGAGCCCCCCCCCCCCCCCAAAAAAAAAAAAAAAAAATTTTTTTTTGGTGGGGCTTAGATATCATTGAGCCCTTAGGGGCTCAGATACCATTGAGCCCCCAATATTTTAAGTGGGGCTCAGATATCATTGAGCCGCCCCCAATACTTATTGCGGGGCTCGGATATCATTAACCCCTCCTCCCCAATCATTATATTCTAGGCATGAAACTCATGTATACCTATCATCTACAGACTTACCATTCAAATATAAACATTTTATAAATATTTATTTGGGGAGGGGGTGGGGGGGACTCAGACATCGGATCTCGCATATCATTGACCCCGGGCCCCCCCCCCAAAATATATATATATTTTGTGGATCTCGGATATCATTGAGACCCCCAAATATTTTGGCGGGACTCTGATATCAATGAGCACCCCCCCCCCCCCCCCCCTCCCCATATTTTGGTGTGGCTCTGATATCTTTGAGCCCCCCCCCCCCCCCAATATTTTGGTGAGGCTCAGATATCATCAGCCCCCCAATTGTTTTTGGTGGGGCTCGGATAACATCACGGAGCCCCCCCCCCCCCCCCCCCCGATATTTTTGTGGGGCTCGGATATCATTGAGCCCTCACTATTTGTGTTGGATCTCGGATATCGATATTGGGTGGTGCCACATTTCAGTTTTTAATGTCCGATTATAGGCATGTGTGACAATAAAAAAAAAAATTTTTCACGTTCCTGGCGTATTATTTTTTCCAAAGGTGTTAAATGTGTTTTTTTTAACACCTGGTACTTTGTCTAACTTAATAAAAATAAACTGAATATCTTACAATTCAACGATTTCTTCAAGTAGGCCTACTTTTATTAATTTCTTCAACTGCTCAAAAGAAAGGCTACAAATGCTTTTTTATCAAGTCATTATATCGAAAAATTTCGGCTCGCGCTTTGCGCTCGCATGGTTTAACTGCATGTATGGAATTCCGAACGTGATCAGCGTCCTAGAACCTCCGACGCCATATTTGTTTAATCTATTTAACCCATGTTAAAATGATTATTTCAGGGGATTTTATAATAAGGGTTTAGAATGCAGTGATTTCAGGTCACTTTATCGAGAGAGAAAAAAAAAATCAGCTCGCGCTATGCGCTCGCATGATTTTATTGCCTATTGGGTATATAATTTAGACCCAAAGGCAAAAAATACTGTTTCCAGGTAACTGCCCCCCCCCCCCCTCTCCCTAGTGGTGGTCTAAAAATGGGGGTAGAGCAAAGAGAGAAGAAAAAGGAAGGCTTAACAATTTACGCAAAAAGAGACTCTAAAAAGGCGCCAAAACAGCCAAAAAATGACGTTTTGGACTGTCTAAAATGGTGACAACTGGGGGGGGGGGGGGGCAGTCGGGGAAAAAAAAAATCTTCAAACGGCGGGTCAAAAAACAAATGATCGAGCCCCCCCCCCCCCCCCCAATCCTGAAAATCTTCCTAAGCCTATGCAAGGAGAACTACATGAGGCTATATTTAACATGTTTCTTTCCAATTTCCTTTTTGATACCAATAATGTACATTAGCTTTAAGCACAGTATTCACAATACCAAAGTACCAAATTAATTCATCTACAGGTCATTCAATTAATCAGTCAATTAAAAAATCAATCAATCAACCCGATAGATCAATTAGTCAATCAATCAATCAATGCATCAGTCAGTCATTCAACCATTCAACCAGTCAGTCAATCAACCAGTCGATCAATTAGGTAATCAGTTAATCAACAATCAATCAATTGCTCCTACCATTGATTAGTAAATCAACCTGTCAGACAGTCGGCAACTCTGTCAATCAATTAATCAATCAATTCAACACTGTAATTTAAAGGAGAATTAACCCCTGAGTACAAATTTACTTATATTGAAAGGTGTAGTATATTCCTACTTATTGGCCTAAATCATTTTCCAATAAGATATCAGAAAAGGGTATAATAAAGATATTCCAACACCCGGTATCGTCTACTACTCATTTACATGGGGGCTGCCATTTTCTTGCTGATTTGGATTTGTACATGAACCATTGAGAAATGTTCCGGTCAGGAAGATATTTTGAATCCAAGACCTAAATTGATTTTCTTCATTACCTAAAATCCCATATGTGACGAAAAATATAAAGTGGGTGTTTACATGATTTATAAAAATTAAATCTTTATAATGATACTTTTAAATTGTCTGGTTTTGCTTAACAAAAATCTATTTTCTTGGGTTTGCCAAACAGAGCAGAGCATAATATATGCAGCATGCATTCTGACTTTTCAAGTCCCATTATCCGAAAGCAGGTGAATGCATAGTTTGCCGCTATAGATGCTCAGGGAAGAAGCATCCATAAAATTTGAATTAATTTGCTCCGTCCATTGCGTCACAGTATCTAGAAAATAGATTTATATTAAGCGAATATCGATTTTCAACAGAAATATATAAGGAAATCTTCAGTTTAAAAATAAATTGACATATCTATTCTATATTTTAAATCTCAAATGGGTTCTTAATTTTGAAAAAGGCAATTGGGCATTTGGATTAAGAAAATCTTCTTGTACACATAAAAAAAAATGGCAGCCCCCATGTATTGCTAGCAGACGATACATATTGCTAGCAGATGATAAATTTTGCTCAGAAAATCTTGATTCGTATCGATCTCGTATATTTTGACGCGAAGCCATATAGTCTAACAAGTAGGAATAAATAACACCTTTGAACACTATCGTCTTTATTGTTTGAGGTTAATTCTCCTTTAACAAATTATTCACAAACACTTCAAAGCACATCCAAACCAGTCATTCAATCAAGAACGCCAAATTAATCAATTTTCAATCACTCAATCAATCTTTCAATCAACCAATCACAATGTATCCATTATGTAACCAGTGGCGGATCCACATAGGGGAAAATCCCCCCCCCCCTCCCTTTGGCTGCTAAAAGCCTGTTTTTCAGTATTTTTCTTTGTCCACAATGGCTGCCGCCCCCTCCTTTTTAGCCACCAGCCCCTCCCCTTTCAGACTTGCTAGATCCGTCGTTGATGTAACCATCCATTTTGCATGGGATACTTTTTTTTCTTCTTGGTGTAATTTACTATAAAAACTGTAATCAAAGAGCTCGTAGACTTGTAATTAGTTAATGCTGAAAATGAAAACACAATCAAAACTATAAAGAAATGTTATGTTCTTTCTCCTCCTAAAGTTCTTTCTTTAGTCTCTGGGATTCCATTTTAATCCTCGATGTATCCTCCCTCCCTTTCGACACATTTCCTCGCTCTCGTCAACATGTCCCAGACAGCTGCGGATCCGACCCCGATCTTGCCTGAGAGCATCAACCTCCTAGTGAATCCAGGGGTGTCAAGTCGGGAGATCTGGGTGTCTACTCCACTGGTCTGTGGAGTGGGATGACCCGCTCACCAAACAGTTCAGTTTGTCCGTAGTTGCCCTGTTCCTGTGGCACGGTCCGCCATATTGTGCCCACCACGTTGCCCTGTCGGCGGTATCCGCGTTCGTTGGCCAGCGCCGGGACGACCTGTTCATTTATCATCGCGAGATATCTTTGAGAAGTCACATGCTCGTCGAGGAAGACAGGTTTAAAAGAAATTTCTAATGGTATCATCCAGGAATTCTACTGTAAACCTACTAGAACCATTAGGAGACCAGTAGGAATCACTTCTAAAACCATTAGGATTCCAGTAGAAATTTCTAATGGTTTCAGCCAGGATTTCTACTGGATTCCTACTTATCTCATAATGGTTCCAGTAGAAAATCCTACTGGTCTGCTATTGGTTTCAATACAATTTCCTACTGGTTTGACTTAGTTTTTTTTAACACCCTGCTGAAACCATTAGACTTGACTGGTTTCTAATGGTATTTAATGGTCTTCAGAACGATTAGACTTTACTGGTTTCTAGTGGTTTATACTGGTTTGACTTAGTGTTTTTAACACCCTGTTTAAACCATTAGACTTGACTGGTTTCTAATGGTATTTACTGGTCTTCAGAACCATTAGACTTTACTGTTTTCTACTGGTTTGTACTGGTTTGACTTGACCAACTTGCTGAAAACCATTAAATGCAACTGGTTTTTATTGGTCTTTAATTGTCTCCTCAACCAATTGACTCTAATGGCTTTTAACAGTTTTTACTGGTTCACCAATAGTCTCTACTGGTCTTTAAAAACACAATAGAAACCAGTAGACGGTCACTACTGGTTTCTACTGGTTTCTATGGGAATTTCGACCTGGGCATGACTTTCATAGCGAAACCAGCTTCATCTCCAATTCGGAGGTCCTCCATGAACCGGTCAGATCGGTCAATATAGCCACTGACATAACTGAAGACGTATATGACGATTCCAAGGCAGAATTAGATGATATCTAATCATCGGGTATGGATGAAAGCTCAAATCAAGTCGCGTAATTTTGTTGAATATTGCCGAGAGATTCCAAGACCATTGCTTCGATAGATGTGACGGACAGCTTCGATGTTTGCGGCAGACCTCTAAGTTCTTCGGCGTCCGGATCTCCAAGGATTTTGATTGTGGCTGGTACCGTGTGCATTGTAATATAACGTTACTGTAAACAGCCATACTGTATGGAACCTAACATTGGGATAAACCTCACGAAAACGCCTAAGGACAGTAGCTACGATATTTGTGCGGTGTAATTCCCTTACTAAAAATGCTCTTTGTTGGTTGGTATACTGAGGACTTTCCATGTTTCTACCATGTGGATAAGGAGATACTGACAGAGTCAAAAAGAAACTTTGTACGATGTTCTTGAATTTGAAATGACAAGAATAAATAATTCAAGACTCAGTTATAGCAATTATGAAAGGGCAAGGCTTCTTGCATGTAACCTTTTCAAATCTGGGTCATCCATGGCAACGGTTGCAGACAATGAAGGGATTTGCATCGTTAATAGGTACGTTCACACGTAGAGCGATAGCATCGATGCTATCGAGGTGTCGATGCTATTTTGGTGAAGACCAGATAGTGTCGAGACCAAACGCTGTCTGAACGCAGATAGTCACGAGATAGAAGCGAGTTTCCAAACTATTCTTGCAGCGAGTTTAGCAGGAGTAAATCTCAGGATCCAGCGACATAGCATCGACGCTTTGCGGTAGACCACCCACCGCGCTTGTGACTATTTGTAATGTGAGCGCAATCGCTGCTATCTTCACTCGCTGCTATTGTAATTCTGTCTGTTTCATGTGGTGCTATAATATAATGCAATGTATGTATTCATGTGATGTACCCTCTTCCCTACTTTTTTCTATTATCATTCTGTCTGTTTCATCTGGTACTGTAATGTAATGTGATGTATATAGGGGTAAGTAGGCTAATGTGTATACTGTGTGGTAAGGAAGGGGGTTGTTTTGTTGTTTGTTTGTTTTTTGGGGGGTTCCTTCTTTTTATCTTTTTCTTTTTTATATATGACCAGGCACCACAAAACCACCCAAAAGTCGCACTGTGTGATTTTCAGTTAGAGCTCAAGCAATGTGTTTTGGTTGGCATGCATGGTCAAATTTTAGTTTTGGGTATTTCCTGAAAGAGTATACTTTTTTCTAAGTAATCTATAATGTGGAGGCACCAAACAATCTAGAAGTGGTATTTTTGACAGCTTTTTATCAGACTTATGTGTGTCTTCTCTGGATTTTGTTGTATTACTTTTCTTTTTCACGACCCT
Source organism: Heliocidaris erythrogramma (assembly GCA_025617745.1). Taxonomy (NCBI): domain Eukaryota; kingdom Metazoa; phylum Echinodermata; class Echinoidea; order Camarodonta; family Echinometridae; genus Heliocidaris; species Heliocidaris erythrogramma. The sequence continues at coordinate 49,200,841 of CM046859.1, read as the reverse complement.
GAATACTTGTCTCATTTTAATCTCCCATAAATCTCCCAGAGTAAGTTTTTGCATTGATACTTGTGCACTATGATAAACAGGATATGTCTATGTAGTATGCCACGTTTTAGGACAATCTGATAATCCCTTCATAGAAATTTTCATTGAGTTCTAATCCTCCATTTGTCACTTTAGCACAACACTTTGCAAGTCAGAGTGCTTCAATAGACTGCAAACTTTAAACCCTTATTAAGAAGTAACATTATGAGGGACTGTGCATTCTTCTCTGTGAGTCATGAACATCCAATGAGTTATATATCATTTTAAAGCTGAGAATCTGCTCTTTCAGAATCAGACCTTAACTAAAGTATGATGTGGTCTTTAGATATTGATTTACATGTGCTTACCAGAGAATATAGTGTGCCTGCATGTGTTTTATTTTGGCATAAGATTGGAGTTCAGTCAATTTTGACATGTAGGCCTACAAGGTTTATTTAAAATTAAGTATTATAACACATGTATTTGCTACTTGATTGTATTATCGATATTACAAATGAATTGTTATTGTGTTATTATGAAGACAAATAAAATATTATTCAAAACAAAAGCTTCGCATCATATGACCCCTGTACACAAACTTCCGCGCGTTTGACCATGCATACCAGTTATACTCGGGTCACTCTGTGTGACGCAGTAATTATTGTTTTGGCAGCGGGTGAGCGATGAATAGTCACGAGTGGGTGATAGAAGCAAGTCGATCACGGCCTGTCTGAACGTACTGCAAATATTTTTGAAACTTACATAGCATCGATGCTAACATAGCATCGATGCTATGTACTACGTGTGAACATAACTAATGCTAAATTTCCAGCGTTCCCTCATTAACAATGCAAATCCTTTCATTGAGTGAGCTTATACTGTAAGGGTTGGTAGCGTCGCGTCGCGTTTCGAAGCCCCCCTTTTTCTAAATATTGTTATTTTGGTACGTTCGGACTTTTTAAAAGATAATATTAATGATAATAATAATGATAATAGGCCTACTGATAATAATAATAACAATATTTAGAAAAAGTCAACACACCCTCTCGGATAGCCATCCTTTCGTTACAAGCCCAGAGTGACACGGACAAAAGATGACTCAGAAGCATGAACGAATATGCATTTTGCTAGAAGAGACTACGTAATGGGCATTGACTTAAAAAAAATAATCTAAATATTTTGAAATGTAATTTTGACAGATTGATTGATTTAAACATTGATTGATTTGGTGCTTCTTGATTGAATAACTAGTTTGGAAGTGATTTAAGGACGTTCCCCAGTTATATTTGTGGGCACCTCAGCGGCGCATCCTGGCTGGTTGTGTTACGTCATCACAACACCGGGAGAGTATTGCGCGCAGTTAAGACAATGTATACGCACATTTAACACAATGCTTAATAATGGGTATGCAAGTGTGCGCAGTAAGAAGAACCCGGTAAATATAGATGAAATCAATAATTCTGTATTTGCGAAAAATATACCAAATATTAACTAGCTTGAGCTGAAAGATAACATTTGATGCCCCCTTATGAATTTTCTATAGGCAAAGTTAGTCGTATAGGAAAAAAAATAATAAAGATAGATGTCCTTTGGAATTCATAGTCATGGTCATCTACCTCCCATTTTTTTTGTACACTAAATTAACACAAAAAGAGAGCTGGAGAAAGAAATTCAAATAATTATATGCCGAAGAATCATTTGTCTATGACCTGGGTTCTTAATTATTTTGTCAGGTGCATGGCCAGAAATATTCTCGAAATTACGTCGCGGGCCAATGAGTATTACACATACATACAACAAATGTATGGGACTGGCGTATCTTGCCCGAAAACAAGCAAAGCGAGCAATCTAAAGAAATTGACACATTAGAACCGTGAAATGTAATTTCGTCATCAAAATGAGCTAATTCAGAAAAGATATAAAAAGTACAAGAGATCATTCCACTGCCCGTAAATGAGGAGGCGGGTGCCCGAATGCCAGGTAATTTTGATATTCTCGGGAAGGGGCTGCATCCCACATCCCAGGTCTCATACGCCTCCGCATACACCCAAATCTAAGGACTGAGGAAGAATTTCAGAATACACATCCCGGTATCATAAATAATCATATTATTATCCTTAGTTTTCTTTGTTTGATGATAACTCTTTTGACTATTTTTCAAATTATCCGTGGTAGGACATGCTATGATAACTCCTTGGTAGGACAGGGAACAGATAATTATGATATGCTAATTGTGAGCGAGCGAAGTGAGTGAGAAAAAAAATTGACACCTTTAATCATACCGATAGTTAGGATATTATTTAAAACTTAAGATTCAAATTAGATATTTTGGCGGGCCGCATGAAATCGTCTCGCGGACCGCAAGTGGCCCATGGGGGGCACTAATTATAGAACAGGAGGTCTATGCCATTATGTCTAATGACCGTTATCCCTACAGTCAAAGAAATGAGCAAATAGAATTGAGTCAAATGTCGCGTAAAACGACTAACAATTTCCTTCTTTTTTATACACTGTTTCAAAAGTGTGCGTTTGACTGTCACATGAACTGTTAATTCACTCTTCGTACAATTGCAGGTTATGTCGTTACCGTGACATTTATGTTTGAAATAGTCGTGAACAGGCGCGCCTGAAGGTTGTTGTGTTTTTTTTTTTGTTGTTTTTTTTTGTTTTTTTTTTTTTGGGGGGGGGGGGGCAAACACTTTGAGGGGCCCCACCTCACACGTTTGCTACCTGCTTACAGCCCTATATTTGAAGCACTGTAATCATCCATTGCTTTTCAATATCCCTCCTTACACCAGAAATGGGGTTATTTTGTTTCTACATTTTGTGGACAAAACTTTGAAAACATTTTGCTATACCGGCACCTCCTGCCTGAATATAACGATATTAAGGCAATTCGCTACCAAAATATGAGGATATTCGGGTACCTTGCAAAATTATTTTATTATAAAAATGCGGGGGCGCTGCAGCCCCGCCTCGTACGCCTATGGGGCTATTCATGCTAAAAATCCTTAGGAGAATATTGGAACTCAGCCACCAAGAGAATGTTTCAAAGCATATTAGAGAATCATTAAACATTTTTTTTTTCTTTTCTTAAGACGGAACAGTTTTAATAGAACAGAATTTCAGCAGTATATATGACATTTTTTCTTCGTATGACTACTTGGTGAGGGGGCGTAGCGACCGAGCGAAAAAGTTGCTTTCATAATACATGTATTGATATTTGCATTCAAGAGAAACTTTACACACACAGGCAGGTCACATCTTACTTAGAATTGTGACTTACATAACATCAAATATAGTTATATATATATATATATATATATAAGTGTAAGGAATTAACATATACAACAGCTTTGGCAAATCTCGTGGGAATAAATACAATGTGAAAGAAATGCGAGAATAACGTTGCGTAGCTCAATCAAAGTTCCCCAGAGCTGTCCTCCCTTTTTGAAATTTTTGCAAAGGCTGAAAAAATGTCTCCGCCGGGAATCGAACCCGGGTCGTTGGCTTGGATCCAGTTGAGGCACGCGGCTTGTCTTCGTTCAAAAACTCACCTGCCCCCGACAAAGGAATTAATTAATAAGGTTGGGGAACTTTGATTGAGCTACGCAACGTTATTCTCGCATTTCTTTCACATTATATATATATATATATATATATATATATATATATAACTATATAAAGTAGAATCCTGCGATAGGGTGGGAACAAAACGAGGAAAGCCCCTGCCCCACACATACGTGTTAATAAACAGATCGTAAGTATCGATTTAGATTTGGATTATTCAATGTTGAAACTACGTATTTTAGAGCACAAAAATGTTTCCATTAGTAAACTGCAAAATGATTGATGTCATATAACATCTTTATGAGGAGGAGAATAATAACGACATTTTCCCTTCTTTTTAGGCACAGAAAAGCACCTGCCACACCCATGCGCTTCGGGGCCTTGTAATATATAAGATATATTGTAAAGTCAAGTAATCAATGTTGCCATTAATGTGAGAGGGAGTATAGCGACTGAGCGAAAAAAGAGAATGTAGAGGAATTTTATATTAGAGCAAACGTTGGAAAAGTAAACCTTGTTCTTACATTGTTTAACTTAAAATAATATTCCTTGTCTTGCGAGGGGCCCCTATGAGGGGACAGAACAGATTATTGCAGGAAACAGGAAAATTAAGATTATTGCGTGTTGAAATTATACAATAGACAGGGTTTCTAAATGTTAAGAAACATTGCGTCTATCAATATAGTAGGTACCGTGGTGACAGATTTGTTACAATTTTAAATACTGAAGGTTTGCATTATTATTATATCACTGACAAGGCAGCTTATTATACAAGTCATCCTTGTCATGGTTGTAATGCGAAATCAATTAAGATGTAATTTTTTCTTCCGAGGGGATCCGGGAGAGGGGGTGTCCCTCTTTGAATGATTGCTGGGTAAAATGCCCCCTCTGCCCACCCCCTCCCCCGCGCTGCCTATGGTCGTGAATGTATATTTTAAAAAATATCAGTTACATGGTGACATGTCTGATAACAGGCAACGAGAATTTGAAAGTTTAAGACTCTCCGACAAACAGGGGGGCCGGGGGGGGGGGCGCTGCTAGCACAAAAACTAGTACATGGACCCCCTTTTGCAAACTCTCTCTTCCTTCTACTTCTCTCTACAAATCTGGAAACTTTGGTGAAAATGACATGAGTTTGGAAAGTCCAGTAGTTTTTTCGAACCCATCCCCTTCTTACACTGTTTCCCATCCAGCCATGCACAGTTTTGCTAGTTTTTTTACTTTTTCCGCCACCTGAGGGCGCTGCTAGCATAAAAACGAGTGCATGGATCCCCCTTTTTAAAACTTTCTCCTTCTGCAGTATACAATTTGAATGTACAGTAGAGTTATTACGAGCCCATCCCCTTCCTACACAGGTTCCCAGCCAGCCATGCACAGTTTTCACTAGTATTGCGAGTTTTTGACTTTTTCCGCCACCTGAGGGTGCTGCTAGCCCAAAAACGAGTGCATGGATTCCCCTTTTTAAACTCTCTCCTTCTGCAGTATATAATTCTCTACAAATCTGGAGAAATGTACGAATCTGGCATGGATTTTGAATGTACAGCAGAGTTATTACGAACCCATCCCCTTCTTACACAGGTTCTCATCCAGTTCTTTCGAGTTTTGCTAGTTTTTGACTTTTTCCGCCACTTGAGGGCGCTGCTAACATAAAAACGAGTGCATGGACCCCCCTTTTTTAAACTTTCTCCTCCTGCAGTATACAATTCTCTACAAATCTGGAAAAATTTACGAATCTGACATGAATTTTGACAGAATAATGGGGATTTGTATATGACAATGCGAATTCTGAGGCCTATCAATGGCCAAAAACCTGCGTTGACGTCATTCAACCTGGCACCCAATCATGGCACACTTCAGTGTCCCATAGAAAAAAAATAAATAAATAGCTAAACAATGATTTCAAAGTAATTTCAATTTTTTCTAAAGCCTAACCTAAAATAAAGAGTGTTCAATGCTTCTGAAGTTTATCCCCTTTCTTGTCTGAATTGTTATGGACACCCCACAATCAAACAGAGAGTCCTGCCCCAGTGCCCGAATTCCACTCAAGTGAAAATGTGCTGGCAAATTACGAGCAAATTACACCAAAAAAAAACCACTAAAAAGCAATATCCCTTGTTTACTCAAATGTAACAAAATGGATATAACACTGTGCTTGATTGGTTGATTGACAGAGTTGCCCGATTGCCTGACTGGTTGATAAAGGTCCACTGCAACCCAAATGCAAGTTGATTTCTGTTGATGTGCAGGGATGCATACAACTCATATTTTGTTATTCAGACATCGAAATATATGTTTCATAGATTTTAAAATATTTTTCAAAATCATTTTCTCAAACATGCTAAGCTCCGCCCTAAAAAAAATGTTCCAGATCTCATTCCTGCAGTGACATCATCTGTCAATCATTAGTGAGCTAAGGAGAGACAGTGGTATGTAGCTTTGCCAGAGATGACCATCTGTGCTAATAGACCATACAATGCCTACACAGTAGTTGCTATGTCACTAGGAAAAGAATGGTACTGAGGAGGTTTTGTTCAAAAGCATGCAATTCTATTGTGAGCATGTGCTGAGCTGGAGGAAGTTGCATTCCACTGACTATAATGTCAGTGTAGCTGATGATTGACAGGTGATGTCATTGTAGGAATGCGATCTTGAGCCTTTTTTAGGGTAGCCTTTTGACAAGGCCTCGTGACTTGGCTATTTTCCTCGTCATGCTGTGCCTGAGATGAGACTAGCCGGCGACGAAAAGAATCAACACGGCCCGGGTGAACGCGCGATCGAGCGACTTTAGTCGCGAGGCCTTTTGGAACCTGGGTTTCCATCGTCCGATATGAATTATTCACGAGTTGACATTCGTATGCTAAAACACGCCTACCGAGGATTGTCGACCAATCACAACGGTATCTGCGGGGCTTGCTTGCTCGGGTGCCGAGCGAGCTAGCTCGCTCGAGATGAAGGCGAATTTGCATACCAAATTTATGCTGACGTCATGCGAAGATACGTTCGCTGATTGGCTCCTACCTATAAGGTAGCAGATCCTCGCTAGGAACAAAGGATAGCATAAGAAATACAGGCCAGGTTCCAAAAGGCCCTCGGACTCACGTCGCTCGATCGCGCATTCACCGGGCTGGGCGGCTAGTCTTGTTATGCAGCCACTACTAGCTTACTTGCCGAGAAAAATAGCCAAGTCACGAGGGCCTTGTCAAAAGGCTATTTTTAGGGTGGAGCTTAGGTGGTTGGACAAAATATTTCAAACGTATTTAAAGTAGCTATCCAAAGAAAATCACAAATATGGCAATTAATGTATCACTAGAAACTGGGAAGCTTACAGATGGCAATCGTATAAGTTTTATGTCAACTGCGTATCTGATGATTATAAAATCAACATAAATAAAAGCTCTTCTCAGCATCTGGAATATCCGAGGATTCGCCAGAAATATAGCGATGTTTGATGTCGTCACACTAGGGACCAATCCTGCTTAAGCAGACGACGTCCTATAATGAATGAACGTAATTGCAATGCAATTATTTATAAAATTATAAAGAGTTTGGTCTATTTAAACATGACCTTATTTCACACCATTCTAAAAGGGAAAGTGAAACTGATTCTGATAACTAAAACCGTTTGATTGTAAATACACAGGAGAAGGGTCAATGATCAATGAAATAAACCCCACTTTCAAATTGAAAAGCCCTCCGAATAATAGCACGGATGATATTCGTTCCCTCTTGAAACGCCGAACATGCCCCGGTGCAAGCAGCTGAAAATACAATGGCGTCTTATTTTGTTTACAAGTGACTGATTCCTTTATTTTTTTAACGCTGCATTTTTCATCAAAATAATACCATACACGAAGTTAAGAGTCAGGCAACAGACTAACATTAAGACTGACGCTAGTCAAGTAAGAGAAATAAGTGAAGAGGAGATGACAAAACAGGCACTGAAAAATGTGTAAGATGTTATGGGACATCGTCTGCTTAGACAGGACTGGTCCCTGGTGTGTCGTAACACATCTCGGCAGCGTTTGAGGAGCTCTTCAGCTGCTATATCGGGGGGCTGTATTTTACCGTTTTATAATTGATAATAATCATTACTTCAAATGTTTCCAAGCGTTGAATTTGGATAACCTTGTTTAATTTATGCCATCTATGCAATAATAAGTATTAAGCCAATATTTATTTTGATGGAATTTTCTTGTAATGTGATCTTTAAACATCTATGAAACATATTATTTAGATGTGTTTTTTTTTTCCTGGGGGGGGGGGGGGGGGGTTGCGCGCGCCCGGTGGTTGCCCGCCCACAGAGCTCTGCACTTTACTCTTCATTTTGCTTGTTTCAAATACTGTTCATTTATTGTAGCTATATTATCTGAATTTTGATGTCTTCAGGAGGCTACTGGACTATTTTGGACAAATTTCTTGTTGTATTTTTCATTCATTTTACATTTAAAGTTTTGGATTTTCCACTGCTTCACTTGTGAAGTAAGTAGCCATATTCACTTGCCTGTTATATCTTTGCTCCACATGTTAGTGCACAGTCTGCACGGTTGTGCGAGTTTACACAATGAAGGTGGCTAGCCTAATAGCCTTTGTATCTATTGTGTGTTCCTATTATTACACTATTGATTCATGTACTGCACTTGTACATTACACTACTGATTCATGTAATGCAGGTTTACGACATAAGGGAAAGTACAAGTACACTGGTACTCCCATTCCACGATATGCAAATTCTGTGACAAGATTCCGCATTCTACTGCTGATCTCGGGAGACATCAGCCCCAACCCTGGCCCTTCATCTCAAGGACCAACCTGTTCTGATGATTCTTTGACTACTAATTATACCTATGATAGTCAAACTCTTCATGCCCTTAATGTTTGGGATGGTCGTTCCTCTGGAAAATGGCGTGAAAACCTTTTTGTATGGGATCGGCTGGTGTCTCTCGGGATCAGTAGAACGTGTCGAAGACGGAGGACTCATCGCGGTAGGAGGGGAGGGCGTGGTCGTTTCAAAGAGCACCTTAAATTTGGTGCTCTTAACTCCCGTTCTCTCCGCAATAAATCAACCGTATTTCAAGACTTTGTAGTTGATCACAAGTTAGATTTTGTCTGTGTTTGCGAGACATGGCTGTCATCTGATGATGATGCAGTTGTGGCTGATCTTTGCCCTAATTCGTATATTTTCAAACACTATCCTAGAGTCTCTGGGCGTGGTGGTGGGGTGGCTTTCCTTCATAAAGACAGTCTCCAGGTTGTCATCAAGTCATCCGAAAAATACGACAGTTTTGAATGCATGTCTGCATCTATCTCCAATGATTACAGCTGTATGGACATCTCGGTGATCTACAGGCCGCCTGGCGGGCAAAGAATTCTCTGACTTTCTAGATTGCAGAGTGTACAGAACACCACCTTTGGTAATTACTGGCGACGTGAACATTCACCTGGACAATAGATTTTCACCCAACACTCTAAAGTTTAATGATCTTCTTAGTAGTTACGCCATTTCCCAGCTTGTCGAATCTCCTACTCACGACAAGGGTCACATCCTCGATGTCGTGATGGTGCGGAACTCTGATGATCGAGCTTTGTGTTCGAAACCCCAGGTCATACCTGGCATCTCTGACCACTCTGCCATCATATGGAAGCTCAACTTTGCCAAGCCTCGTCGGACCCAGTCTATATATGTCTGTCGTAACATCAAAGACATCGACAGGGAGACTTTCGCTCAAAACGTCGTTGACTGTAACATCATTGCCCCTGTGACAGAAAGCTTTTCTCGATATCCATGCTCCTCCAAGGACAAGAAAAGTTCGGAATCATGTGGACAGTCCATGGTACAACGTTGACATCTGTACCCAGAAGAGGATACGTAGAAGGCTCGAGAGGAAATGGCGGTCCAACGGCAGACTTCAGATCGACAGAGACCATTTCTGCGCCCAGCGTGATCTTGTCAATTCCCTTGTGAAAAGGGCGAAGCGCTCATACTTTGTGGGTCTTGTTGAAGACTGTCGAGATGATTCCAAAAAACTATTTTCTGTGGCTAACCGACTACTAAATCGTCAACAATCATCACCTCTTCCAACCCACACAGATAGTCAGCAGTCAGCAGTTATCTCCTGACGAAACACCACTTCATCCCCTCACTTCCTCTTCCTTAGAAGTAATACGACCTACTAACCCAGATGAGATTTTGTCACTCTTACGTAAATTGCCCCCCAAGTCATGTCAATTAGATCCTGTTCCCACAAAATTATTAAAGGATTGCTCCTCCACATTTGCTCCCATCCTCTCCTACTTGGTTAATTTGAGTTTAGAGCAGGCACATGTTCCTTCTTCATTGAAAACTGCTTACGTTACTCCGTTGTTGAAGAAACCTTCTCTGGACCGAAATTCCCTCCAAAATTATCGACCAGTTTCAAACTTACCATTTTTGTTCAAAATTCTTGAAAGGGTTGTGTTTTCTCGTCTTTCGGATTATTTCCTGGCCAATGATTTGTTTGACCCTTTCCAATCGGCTTACAGATCCCATCATAGCGTGGAAACACTGCTTGTGAATGTGTCCAACCACATCCTGCAAGGGATGGATAGAGGGTACTCAACTGCTCTCCTGCTCCTAGACTTGTCCTCCGCCTTCGACACTATCAATCATACTATTCTTTTGAACACACTTAGTTCATTTGGTGTCAAGGGTGAGGCATACAAATGGTTCGAGTCCTATCTCTCATACCACTCTCAGATCGTTTGTATAAATGGTTGCAAATCAGTTGCTTTGCCTCTCTCCTGTGGAGTACCACAGGGTTCTGTGGGCGGGCCGACTCTTTTTTTCAATTTATTTAATTGGATTGCGACAAGTTCTGCTACAACATGGCATAGATTATCATATTTATGCAGACGATATTCAACTCATGATTTCCTTTAATTCAGATCAATCCGCTGCGGAAAGGGCTGTTCATCGCCTTGAATCATGCATGGTTGATGTTCACGATTGGATGCTCGCACGTTCTCTGAAACTGAATTCAGATAAATGTGAATTGGTTCTAAAGTGCAGCTTAGTAAAATTGATATTAATTCCATCTCATTTTCTGGCCACACAATTTATTTGTCGCAGACTTGTCGCAATCTTGGTGTTATGTTTGACTCATATATGACAATGTCTAATCAAATTTCAAATATCTGCAGATCAGTTAGGTACCAATTACGTAATATCGGTTTTATTCGGAAATATTTGTCCAAGTCTGCCACTGAAAAGATAGTTCACGCCTTAATTTCCTCCCGTCTCGACTTTGGCAATGCCCTTCTGTTCAATATACCCCAAAATCTGTTGTCCAAGCTCCAGAAGCTTCAAAATGCTGCGGCTCGCATTGTTACTCTGTCCACCAAGCGTACTCATATATCCCCTGTTTTGCAGTCGCTACACTGGCTCCCTGTCAAACATCGCATTATTTTCAAAATGTTGTTGCTCACTGCGTTCACGATTCTGCTTGAGATCCCCCCCCCCCCCCCCTTGAGATCTTTACGCTCATCCACTTCCAGTTCTCTTGAGATCCCTAAAGTCGCAAGATCTGGGGGGAAAGATCATTTGCCCATGCGTGTCCTAAATTATGGAATAGCCTTCCTGAAGACATCAAAAAGTGCATAACATCTGATTCTTTTAAAAATCATGTAAAAACATTTCTGTTTAATTCTTAAGTTCTACATGCGCCTTGAGCACTCCACAGAGTGAATTTGGCGCTATATAAGTTATACATTTATTATTATTATTATTATTATTAAAATATTAGTTAGTATGTTAATATTAGTATGCATCCCTGCACATCAACAGCAAAAACGTTCATTTGCGTTGCATTTGGTTGCAGGGGCCCTTTAACTGACCGATGGTTTGAGAAACTGATTGATTAATTCATGGATTCAATCGATTGATTGATTGATTATTTGCCTGACTGAAAGACTGATTGACTGATTGATTGATAATTGGCTTACTTATCAGTTGAATGATCGATTGTTCAAGCAATTGGTTGATTTACGTACTAAATAACTGATTGGTCAGTTGATTGATTTATTAATTGATTTATCAATCGATTGATTGTTCATTAACTGATTATTTTAATTGGGTTGGTTGAGTGACTGAAAAGTTCCTGAAAATGACTCTTTTAGCGAGAAAATTTTAAAATGAGTCAACTTTGTGATCTTTGAGGTGTGTATTTTGATTTGGTAGTCTCTAACATGAGTAATATCATATGTGACCCGCCGCCTCAAAACCTACAATAAGTCGCACGGACCACAACGTAGCAAACAGCCCAAAATAGTAAATTTGCTTGGATCAGTCGATTTTCTGTTTTTGATAGAAATGGGTAGTTTCAATATCATTCTATCATGTCTCAAGTTTGTGAGTCGTAATTCGACTTAGAAATATGTTTTGGGGGCATTTTAAAATGACTCCTTTTTTCACCTGTCAAGCTAATGAATGTTTGGAGAGCTTTTGTAATACTTTCATTCAATGCCAAATTACTACTTTACCTCTAGAGGTATTAACTTGATTTTTGGAGTGAGTAATGAATAGGGCCTCCTGGAGCAGCGTGCCAAAATTCATCCTAATCTGATAATCTCTTCATACCAGTTGCTATGGCCATTTGAATAACCAGTTTTACTTAGGCGCACACAGAGAGCGAAGGTTTAGCACTCTTTTGTTCCGAACTTAAATGGCCATTTCCTCTGAATAGGAGTTATTGATTGCTGGTTACATACTGATTCTAAATGTGATATTTAAAGGTGTTATCGTTGAGTAAACTAGGCAAGTGATATACCATTGGAAAGCTGAGAATCTCTACTTTCAGAAAATGTATAAAACAAGAAAAATAATTTTGGCGACTTATTGTAGGTTTTGAGGCGTCGGGTCACATATTGAAATTTTACGAAACTGACGTATATTAGATCTCAGGACCATTTTGGGGGGCTGACAGGGTTTGAACTTTCCTTTTAAAGTTCAGCGATGGTGATCGCAGCTAATGTTCAGGACTGCTAGCCACAGCTGCCCGGGAACCTGCCGGGGCCTAATGCAAGGGTGAGACAAGCTTATCTGAAGATAAGCTGTACCCCACAATGGCTGAATGGACGAATAGGCTTCTATATATTCTGTGTGTAGTAGCGGGAATTGGTCCATTCTAAATCATTCTTACAAGAGAGGAAAATAATTATTTAAAATTTCACTTTCAACTCTGAAACCTCACATTTGTAGCACAGTAAGAGTTGAAAAGTCCCTGAATCAGGTAATCTAGCAAATTTAAGAAAATTAAATCATGCTTAGAGTTTTGTTGTCTGTTTTTGACTACTGCAACAGTGAATGTTTGACACAGTCCCACATAGTCATGGGCCTTTGAGTGATAAATAGCTGAATATTCGTTATCTCTGCACTATCCATATCTTTAATATATTCTCATACTTCTTCACTAAGAAATGAAAATTGAAGAACAAAAAATATTCTTGTCGGCAAAGGCATAGATCTAGAACTAGGACTAGCTAAACCAGAAAGCATTTCTCTGTACTTCTTGTCAGAAATGGGTTCACATATCGTGTTCCGGAATCTCAGTGAAGAAATACAATGACACATAAACTGGGAGTGTGCATAATGTATTTTGTGACATCTTCCTAAGTACATTGTGAATTATTTGGAGTCTGATGTTAACGAATTACTAAACAACAAATCTCTTAAATGTACGAAAACTACGAATGGAACGTTGTAATATAATGAATTTTCTGAGAAAGGGATTAAATTTGTGCACCTGGATATTGTAAGCCGTTTGATATATTATGATGAAATTAAGGAACTTTGGTTGAAAATGAGATACATGTTCTTGCTCTAAATGAGACTAGATCTGTGTCAGATCATGAAGTTTGAATTCCCCATCAATCTTTTTTCCGGAAAGATCGTGACAGAAATGGAGGTGGGGTGGCAATATATATGCATGATCCATTCAGTTTAACTTGATTGCCCATATCTCAACTAGATATTCTGAAACATGTTAAGTCTATGAAAACAAAAACGTCCGTAGGGTTAGATAGTATTTCAATTTATATACTTAAAGAGTCCATTTCTGAAATGATTGAGCCTTTTACTGATTTGATCAATACGTCATTAACCGAAGGGGTTGTGCCTGACAAATGGAAAGTTGCAAAAATAATTTAAAAAAAATAATAATAATATTCTAGTTAGTAAACGAAGAAGCTTGATGAGAGGAATTTTTAATTTGTAAACAAATTTTTTAGGCATTTTACTCCCAGTGTTAAAGATCGTATGCTCGATCTGTAATTGTCTATCTAACCATTGTCTACGGCGGACCGTTTGAATATTAATGAGTCAGAAAGAAGAGGATCTTGGGTATTTGATTCCAGTTCATCGTGACTTGGCCGTGAACCAGAATAGCCTGGTGGTTATTCGCTGCCCGGCAAGCAGTAGATGACAGGTTCGAATCCCGCTGGTTCCAGTTTTTTCTGACTTGTGTTTTTTATTACAGATCGAGCATACGATCTTTAACACTGGAGTAAAAGGCCTAAAAATTTGTTTACAAATTAAACATTCCTCCCATCAAGCTTCTTCGTTTACTAATCATTGTCTACGGCGGACCGTTTGAATATTAATGAGTCAGAAAGAAGAGGATCTTGGGTATTTGATTCCAGTTCATCGTGACTTGGCCGTGAACCAGAATAGCCTGGTGGTTAAGTCGCTGCCCGGCAAGCAGTAGATGACAGGTTCGAATCCCGCTGGTTCCAATTTTTTCTGACTTGTGTTTTTCATTACAGATCGAGCATACGATCTTTAACACTGGGAGTAAAATGCCTTTTAAAAAAAATTTGTTTACAAATTAATAATATTCTATGTGAGTTGGAATAACTCCACGTTCCGGTCAGAATGCTCTGGCCGTCGTCAGGAGAATGAGAAGAGCGAATAAATCAGCAGAATTTATATATGATGCGGTAGAAATTCTACAGCTTCACAAATTGTTTGTAATGATGCCGTAGCGGCGGCAGCATTCTCATCCTCATTCCCCACAGGCATGGTTGTGATGTTAAAAATACAAATTCACAGCGATGATCACGTCGGGGTCACCAATGTAGGAAAAAATGTATAGGCCTAACAAATATTCTATAAGTATCTTTCCTACTCACCACAATTAGAAAGGAGAAGTTGAAGAAGAAGCGGAGAACACAAGAAGGAAATGAAGAGCTCTTAGAAGGGAGAGTAGAAGCTGACGCGAGGACACGGGCGAGTACTGGAAGTCCGCGGCGGAAAATGTCTACCCGAGCGACGGCTGAATTCCCGCGTGGTAATTCGAAGCGAAGCTGGTAGTTCTCGCGGTACTTTTCGCTAAGAGTTTGTAGAATTATAACCGTTCAAATATTGCACATTTCCCGTTAACAAATCTAATCCATCGCTATTTGCGAAATATAAAAACGAAAAGATAGTTGGTGCTTTCCAATAAATACACGATGTAAACTATGTTTACGTGAAGAAGGCCGGACTGCGAGTGCTGAACGTTGAACAACTCTCGTGTTGATCGCGTAGTGTCAAAATTAACATAACAAAACTTCTTGATACTGACGTAAAACAAACTTGCGAGTAGATTGGTTGCAAGTCACTTGGAGACGTAAACAAGTACTTAACATGCCTGAACCAAGAAGTTACGCGATATAGGAATGTCGCGAAATTGTTAACAAAGGCATGGTGTGGATTACACATAGTTAAGATAAAACTGCAGGTGGATGACTGGTTGTAACAATGAAACCAATTTAGCATCGCAGTCAAAACAAAGTATATACAAGAAAATTGCATGACCCTATATAATCCCCCTCCAGATCGCTGTAGAGTAGCTGCTGCGATCGAAGAAAAAGATGAAAACATTAATGTAGACAATACTGTATTTCCTTCAACCAGGCATGAACATCTGTACATAACGTGCAGGCCAATGTACTTGCCTACCTGAGCGAGTTCTCCGCGGTTCAGGTTGTGACTGCTGAGTACTAGCTGGAGACTCTGGTGTATGCGTTGTAGATCTGCCGGGTGGAACAACGGGTGGGGTATTTACATAAGTATCGGTGTATGCAACTTTCAGACGATCGACGCTCACAGTATCACGTTTTCCTTTAACGTCCAATACAAAATACTTGTCCTTCCGTTCAATGACTAAAAAAAGGTCCTTTGTATGGCGCTTGTAGGGGAGCTCTGACAGTGTCGTCCCTCACGAAAACATGTGTGCACGACGTCAGATCTGTCTGAAGGTAAGTGGAACGTTGCTGCTGAGCTTTCGTCGGAGTTGGTCGTAGCTCTCCCATCAGTCGCCGTAATTTGTCCACATAACTGCTAGGGTCAAGATCGGCGTCATCCGTGATGGGTGCTACAAATTCCCCTGGCAATCGTAGAGTAGTTCCAAACACCAATTCTACAGTAGTACATTTCAAGTCTGCCTTGATTGCAGTTCGGATGCCTAACAGAACTAACGGTAGAGAGATTGTCCAGCAATTCGGATTGTCACTTGATTTGAGAGCAGCTTTGATTTGCCTATGGAAACGTTCCACAAGTCCATTGGAGGCTGGATGATAGGCTGTAGTTCTAGTGCGATTACTACCTAGTAATCGTCCTAACGATTGAAATAACGCACTTTCAAATTGGCGTCCGCGATTAGTCGTGATAATGGACGGTGCGCCGAAGATAGAAATCCATCTCGAAACAAACACTTTGGCAACACTGTCGGCTGTTATGTCGGCTATAGGTATAGCTTCTGGCCAGCATGTGAAACGATCAATGACAGTTAAAAGATAGGTGTGACCTTCGGAAGGCGGTAGAGATCCAACAATGTCAATATGTACATGAAAAAAAAAGTTCCTAATGGAGTGATATTGTGTCGATGAACTTTCGAGCGTTGGCATGGTAAACATGACCTACTCCATTGTCGTACATCGCGATTCATTCGAGGCCAGAAGAAACGTTGAGTCACGAGATGTTGCGAAGCACGTATACTGGTATGTGATAAATTGTGCAAAGCGCCGGAAACAGGCCGACGAAAGTGTTGAGGAACGTAAGGACGGGGCTTATAATAATAATAATAATTAACAATTCTTATATAGCGCATAACACTTTGCGGGCATGTCTCTATGCGCTTAGAGAGAAGGAAATGATAGATAGAGAGTCACTGTACAGGGTTCAGGGATTAACAAGAAGCTTTAAAAAGATAGGTCTTCAGGGCAGATTTAAAGTGTTCTAATGAATTAATAGACCTAAGGGAAGCTGGAAGAGCATTCCATAGAAATGGGGCAGCAAAGGCAAAACTACGCTCACCGTAAGTCTTTGTTTGGGCTGTTGGCACAACAAAAAAGTGTTGCTTACTAGAACGTAAATTTCTTTCAGGTTT
The DNA here is from genome assembly GCA_025617745.1 of Heliocidaris erythrogramma. Lineage (NCBI taxonomy): Eukaryota > Metazoa > Echinodermata > Echinoidea > Camarodonta > Echinometridae > Heliocidaris > Heliocidaris erythrogramma. Next base: position 49,183,853 of record CM046859.1, on the reverse strand, counting down.
GTATAAGTTAAGTAATTCAGTTAGATATGATGGGGCTAGGTTATGAAAGCATTGATAAGCAAGTAACAATATCTTGAATGTTATACGGGAATGGACTGGCAGCCAGTGTAAATTCTGTCGGATAGAAGATATTGATTGGTGTTTTTTGGAGCAGGACACTAACCGAGCAGCCGAGTTTGGGATAATTTGTAATCTTTGTATTTGCCGAGCTGGTAACCCTTGCAGTAAACTATTGCAGTAGACATGTCACAAATGATTGTGCCCTCAGATGAAGGTAGAGGTACATCAACAAACTGAAAAAAAGAATTCTCCTTGCACAGTTCTTGTAGTTCAGAATTGTCCTCTTGAGCTTTAGCCATCTCAACAAAATCGATTGATGGGACCGTGTGTAGAGAGTCCACATGAGGGCGAGATAGAGCGTCTGCTACAGTGTTCTCTTTACCACTAACGTGACACAAGTCTATGGTAAATTGAGAAATAAAGTCCAGATGACGAACTTCCCTCTGTGAGTGTCGGTCTGGCTTGGATCGAAAGGCATACATGAGTGGCTTGTGATCCGTATACACATGAAATTCATCATACACATGAAAGTGACGGAAATAATGAATAGCGAGATATATTGCTAGTAATTCTCTTCCGAAAGTATTATATCTCGTTTCAGCACCGTGAAGTATCTTGGAGAAGAAAGAAATGGGTTTCCACTCACCATCTATGAACTGCTGAAGTACCGCACCAACACCGACATCTGATGCATCAGTGTGTAAACACAATGGAACGTCTGTTCGTGGGTGGGTAAGGAGGGTTGCACGAGATAATGCAGACTTGATCTCGTTGAAAGCTGTCATTTCGATATCAGTGAAGTTGATTGGCTGATTCTTCTTCTTCTTGCCAGCTAGGAGATCAGTTAGTGGCTGAAGAATGCCTGCACATCGCGGAATAAATCTGCGATAAAAGTTGATCAATCCCAGTAGTTCACGTAGCTTGCGTAGCGAAGTAGGCGGAGATAGATTCTGGATCGCTTCCACTCGATCGGGTAGCGGACGCAAACCGCTCTCATCCACGACATGTCCCAAGAAAGTAAGTGAAGAAACGCCAAACACACACTTGGCCGGGTTTATCACGATACCGTATTGAGAAAGGCGGTCGAAAAGCTGGCGAAGATGATGCTCGTGCTCGTCTAAGGTGGCACTGCTAACAAGCAAATCGTCTATATAGGCGTAGACGAAAGACAGGCGGTCTTATGAATATCTCCAGGTTCCACAGGTATCTGATGGTAGGCCCTAACCAAATCCAACTTAGAGAAGATTTTCTTGCCTTGGAGAGATACTGCAAAATCCTGAATGTGTGGAATGGGATATCTGTCTGGGATGGTTGAAGCATTCAACGAACGATAATCACCACATGGTCGCCAGTCGCCAGCAGTCTTCTTAGGCACCATGTGCAATGGCGATGCCCAATTGCTACTTGATGGTCTGACAATTCCGAGCTCCTGCATGTGTTCAAATTCTGCCCGAGCTATTCTCAAACGATCAGCATCTAGACGACGAGGGCGAGCGGTAACAGGTGGTCCACGAGTGAGAATATGATGTGTCGTGTGTTTCACAGCGCTCTCGTTGTAGACAGGCCGGGTAATCTCTGGATATTCCCGGAGGAGTGTGTCAAATCAAGAACTACCGTTGAGCCGTGAAATCATCTAACTGATGTAGTGTGCGCTGACGTTGGTGGCAGATATTCCATTGACAGTAAGATTTGTGGTAGAATCTATCAATTTGCTGCGTTTCAAATCTACCAACAAACTAAACTCTGCCAGGAAGTCTGCACCGATGATTGGTGTGTGAAGATCGGCAACGACAAAAATCCAACGACAAAAATCCAACGAAAAGTTCTTCGAAGACCAATGTCTAAAGTTAGTGAACGCTCTCCAAAAGTAGCAATCATTGACTCGTTTACTGCTTGTAGTGAAATCCTAGCGTTTGAGCGACGACGCTTGTCGGCTAAGGTTGGTGGAATAATGCTCATCTCAGCTCCAGTATCAATAAGGAATCGCGTGCCATTAACTTTATCAGTCACATAAAACAGTTGACTTTCCTTAGGAGTAGTAGAGATAAGACGACTAGTATTCAACTTGCCAGGGTTACTTGTCGTCGGCAGGTCCTGGCTAACTAGTTTTCCTGCTTACGATGGGAGCATGGTGATGTACATTGCTTCGCTTTGTCTCCAAAACGCCAATGATAACAACATTTGGGACTGGCGTGCGTTTGTGCTGTGCGTGACTTTCCCTCTCGACTGCGACTACGACTTCGACTCTGAGGTCGTCTTGAGTCCCTGCTAGGCTTACGCGAACGTTCCATGTTGCAGGTAAGTGCTTGCACTTGAGCGGTCAGCTGAGCTACTTGCACAGACAAAAGTTGGACATCATCGCTAACACTAGCCGAAGGTTGACTTACTGCCGAAGTTGCCGGGGTGGCTGATGGAAGGACTAGCTACCTCGATGATCTTTTCTGCAAGTTCTGCCAACTGTTCAAGTGAGACCGTGTCGAGTGTTGAAGCGAGGATAGCCTTCACATTGCTTGGAAGTCGTTGTAAAAACAACTGTTTTAGAATGTTATCCTCCAAACTTGATTCACCAAGTAGTAAGCGCATTTTTCTCAAAAGCTGTGATGGCTTACGATCTCCTAGCTCTTCAGAAATCAATGACTGATGGAGCCGTTTCTGCTCCGATGCGCTAGTCCTTTTGATCAGTTCGGACTTCAGCTTGGGATACTTATCCGTAGCTGGTGGCGAAATGATAAAATCACGAACTGCCTGGGCTATTTCTGGCTGTAGCGAACTCACAACATCGCTAAACTTGGTGTCTTGCGTAGTCATTCGGCCAAAATGGCGGAAGCTTGAGACTGACGTCAGTGACCGCGGGCGTCTGCAACGATGCCGTAGCGGCGGCATCATTCTCATCCTCATTCCCCACAGGCATGGTTGTGATGTTAAAAATACAAATTCACAGCGATAATCACGTCGGGGTCACCAATGTAGGAAAAAATGTTAACAAATGTTCTATAAGTATCTTTCCTACTCACCACAATTAGAAAGGAGAAGTTGAAGAAGAAGCGGAGAACACAAGAAGGGAATGAAGAGCTCTTAGAAGGGAGAGTAGAAGCTGACGCGAAGACACGGGCAAGTACTGGAAGTCCGCGGCGGAAATATCTACCCGAGCGACGGCTGAATTCCCGCGTGGTAATTCGAAGCGAAGCTGGTAGTTCTCGCGGTACTTTCGCTAAGAGTTTGTAGAATTATAATCGCTCAAATATTGCACATTTCCCGTTAACAAATCTAATCCATTGCTATTTGCGAAATATAAAAACGAAAAGATAGTTGGTGCTTTACTGCTTTCCAATAAATACACGATGATGAGATCGGGCGACTTGCAGCGAACTATGTTTATGTGAAGAAGGTCGGACTGCAAGTGCTGAACGTTGACAACTCTCGTGTCGATCGCGTAGTGTCAAAATTAACATAACAAAACTTCTTGATACTGACGTAAAACAAATTTGCGAGTAGATTTGTTGCAAGTCACTTGGAGACGTAAACAAGTAATTAACATGCCTGAACCAAGAAGTTACGCGATATAGGAATGTCGCGAAAATGTTAACAAAGGCATGGTGTGGATTACACATAGGTAGGATAAAACTGCAGGTGGATGACTGGTTGTAACAATGAAACCAAATTAGCATCCCAGTCAAAACAAACTAAGTATATACAAGAAAACTACATGACCCTATAGGCCCATGTGGGGCCTATATGGGCATCATCCGGGCCATCCAGGCCATCTGGGCAAAAGGGAACCCGTATAAATCCCATATGTATCCCTAGTGGGACCCATATATGTTAACCAATTTTGAGATCTACTTGGGCCAGCCCATATTATGGGAAAAGACTGGGAAAACCCATATGGGAATGACATGTAAATGCCTATATTGGTATTATGGGAATGCGCTGGGCAAACCCATCTGGGAAACATCTGTAAATGCCCATATGGGTATCATATGGGAATAAGCTGGGCAAACCCATCTGTGAAACATATTCAAATGCCCATATGGGTATCATATGGGAATAAGCTGGGCAAACCCATCTGGGAAACACATTTCAATACCCATATGGGTATCATATGAGAATAAGCTGGGCAGACCCATATGGGAAACATTTGTAAATGCCCATATGGGTATCACATGGGAGTAAGCTGGGCAAACCCATCTGGGAAACATATATATTTGCCCAAATGGGTATCATATGGGAATAAGCTGGGCAAACCCATCTGGGAAACATATATATTTGCCCAAATGGGAATCATATGGGAATAAACTGGGCAAACCGATATGGGAATGACATGTAAAAGCCCATATGGATAATACATGGGAATAAATTGGGCAAACCGATATGGGAAAGACATGCAAATTTCCACATGGGTATCATATGGAAAGATGCTGGGCAAACCCATATGTTAAAATATGTAAACCCCAATGTGGGTATCATTATTGGAATGATCTGGGCGAACCCATGTGGGTAGGATGTGTAAAGCTGGGTAAACCCATATTCTTGAGGGGTACATACTTCTGACAAAAAATGATCAGCATACTATTAAAGATTCTACGATACTCTCCGTCAATCGATTGAGAGTTATTTCCCATCTCGTACTATCAAAATGCACCCAACTGATGAATTATGGATCACCCCTTTCATCAAAAGCCTTTCATGACAATAAACAATGTTTGTGGAGACAACTGCGCAATAAAATCAAGCGTGAAATCAAGAATGCCTAGGCAACGTATTATGTTGATCGTGTGCAACATCTCAAATCTACCAATCCGAGCGAATGGTTCAGACAAATTCGTGTGATGTCAGGTAAAGACACATCCATCTCAATCTGTGTGCCGAATTTAGATCCCTTAGACCACGTAGGGATCGCAAACACTATTTGTGAGAAGTTTTCCTCAGTTGCAGACGATCTCGGTCCAGTTGATAGAGAACGCTTGTCAGCTTACCTCCCATCACAACCTCTTCGACATGTCAATACATGGGAAGTCTTCATGGAACTGAGCAAAATCAAGGTTAGGAAAGCCTGCGGTCCAGATGGAATCTCGTCAAGGTTGATCAAATTATTTGCATATGAACTTACTACACCTCTGACTCATATCATTAATGCATCCTGCACCCAGCTGTCTAATCCGCCAATGTGGAAGCGAGCACATGTTACAACTCTCCGAAAGAAAACACCTGCTCACGTAGACAGTCTTCGACCAGTTGCTCAGACCAGTTGACAGACACCTTTGCAAAGGTGGCAGAGCACTTTGTCGCTAAGGATGTTCTCAAATCAATGATGCCAAGGTTGGATCCTGCTCAGTTTGGTAACTTAAAGGGTGTCTCTACCAGTCACTGCTTGATTAACATTCTGCACACTCTCCACAGTCATGCTGATAAAGGTGGTTCAGCCTCTACAGTCCTCGTCACCGATTTCTCCAAAGCTTTCGATCGGGTGGATGATAACTACCAGACATGGGGTCCAAGGCAGTCACGTTGCATGGATTGAGAATTTTCTCTCAGAGCGCCATCAACGAGTGAAGTACAAAGGAGCTCTATCTGACTGGTGTGTTACATCACCAGGTGTACCCCAAGGCACCAAATTAGGCCTGATTGTGTTTATGGCCTTGGTAAATGATGCAGCAGCTAATGAGCACAGTTTATCAGGTGCCATTGATACATGTGTAAGTCATTTCAAATATGTTGACAATCTCATTTTTGTTGAGACGCGTCCTGCAGGATTACAGTCAACGCTCTTGTCTGCACTCACTCAACTGCAGGAATGGTCAACCACTAATGGAATGCGTTTGAATGTACAAAAGTGTTCAACAATGGATGTCTGTTTTTGTAGGGGTGTGGTGGACCCGATATTGCTCACCCTTCGGGATGCGTCTCTGCATCGTAGCGATACTTTGAAATTACTTGCCGTTTATATCCAGTCGGATTTGAGGTGGACTGCACATGTTGAGTATATGGTCAAACGTGCAAATAGTCGATTGTTTGTTCTTTGCACCTTGAAGCATCATAGTCTTTCATTTCAGGACCTTATAGTTGTATATACCAGTTTCGTGAGACCTGTTGTCGAATATGCTGTACCTGTGTGGTCTGGAGGTCTAACAAAGCTACAAGTTAGATTCGTCGAACGGGTACAAAAGCGTGCCCTTAGAATCATTCTTGGGGCAACATATTCTTCGTACAAGCATGCATTGCTTCAGTCCAAACTAGTGTCTCTCAAAGATAGACGTGTCAAACTTTGTCTTTTGTTTGCAAAGTCTATGCAAATTCCCTCTTCTAAACTGCACCACCTTCTACCTAAAAGTAGAACTTGTCGCTATCGGACTAGAAACTCGACAACAATGGTAGAGATGCGATGCCGAACTTCACGATTTAGAAATAGCCCTGTGCCCACTTTGATTCGGCATCTTAATTCCACAAGGATTGATTATAAAGAATAGCTCTCTTGTAGTTTTTCTCCATCAGTATTATGTATAGATCGATCCTTCTGAAATGCATCACAATAAAGATGTTTTCTAAAAATAGAATAATTGTGGAATATCAAGTTTTATTTACATGTTTGTAAATCCAAACTCCGTTTCTTTTTTTTACGTTAATCAAAATCTTTTCCGTTATATTATGGGCAATTCACAGAATGTGTACCGAAAAGAACTAGTTTTAAATTTTCAATTTAAATCATAAAGTTTCCTAATTTTACAGTATTTTACAGTATATGGCTATCGTTGTTATTGAAAGTGAAAGATAGTAATCTTATTGCATCTTATCCCTTCTCTCTCTTTGTCTGTCCTTATACCATCAGCTTATCCCCCTCTCTCTTTCCTATTCTCTCTTCCTATCTTCTTTCCAATTTCTTTTCTCTTTCATTGAACCTATTTGTACTTTTTTAATCAATGAATGTGAATATATATAGGCCTACATTTATTTTTAATTAAAAATTACCATGCTTTGCAATTTTCAATATCTCATTTGGAAAATTTTAGCTTAACTGGGTGTTAACCCTTTCTCCCTCTCTTCTTCTTCTTCTCTCTCTCTCTATCTAACACTCTTTATTTTTTCTCTCTCTTTGTCTCTCTCTCTCTCTCTTGCTTTCACTTTCTATCTCCCCATACTGTTCTTTCCCTTTCTTTATTACAAACATAAGCACACGAACCCAAGTTTCATTTATGCCCTTTTGCAGTGTATTATTGCACTCTTTCGGGGGGGGGGGGGGGGGGACCCAAAGAAGAATGAACATTATACTATGGTAACCTATTAGATATACATGTATATTTCATATGAAAGTGTGTATCGATCTTAATTTATGTTTTAATATGCTATGCTATAATGTGCTACTTGTATGTCTATATTTGATTGTTTGTATTGCTAAGTTATTATTTTAATCTATTGCTATTGTAATTGTTGAAATGTCTTGTAAACTTTTGCAATTCGGCTTTTGCCACAAAGAAAGTATTGTAATAAATAAACCATTTTGAATTGAATTGAATTGAATTGAACTTCATGGAAATCTAATTACTGCTGCTGAGTAAATTTCATGGGCATGTACGAATAAGTGAAAATATATTTCCAGATCAATATAAAATACATGTATGTCGTTGCCTATTCCCAACTTAAAAGTAAAATTCCCCAGTGATTTTTGTTTGATGAACATATCATTTATAGATGCATATTTATAATAAAAAAGGTTTACTTTGATAATCTAATTACTACTCTGGAGTAAATTTATTGGGTATGTAGTAAGTGAATACATGTCAGCGTGAATGGGTTTGGTGGGGGTACTCAGATATTTGCATGGCAGGTACCTGCAACTTATATTTCAAGTACCCCCATTTTCCTTTTTAATGTTGTTGTTTTTTGTAGTGGCAAAGCTGTGGTGAGAGGCTGATGATGATTGCATGATGATCAAGTAGTCTTTGTGTCCCATGTCTTTCCTTAAAAACGATTTAGGAGTTGTCCCCTTGTATCGATTGAATAGACCAATATAGGCATATTGTAAATCTCAGTTGCTAAATTATGTCGGGCCCATGAGGGGCCCATGAGGGGCCCATGGGGGAACGCAATATATGTGATCAATCATACTGTTCCCAGACGGGCCCCAGATTAAACCCATATTGGCCATCTGGGATGGCCCATATGGGACCCACATGGGCCCTGGGTGCAAAATCTTATGGGGCCCATATGGGCATTCCCGTGTGCAACCCATATGGGATAGCCCATGTTTTACCCACTTATTTCCCACATTTATACCCAGATGGGCCCCAGGTCGAACCCATAATGGCCATCCCAGATGGCCCATATGGGACCCACATTGGTCTTGGGTGCAAAATCTTTTGGAGCCCATATGGGCATACCCATGTGGGCCCCATATGCAAACCCATATTGGGCCCACATGACCCCCATATGGGCTTGCTACCTGGGTGTGGACGAAAACTTGAAATGGGACTGTCACATTGAACAAATGTGTCGTGAATTTGGCAAAATGGTAAGCTATATGAATCGGCTAAGGCAATTTTTAAATGCGTCTGAATTAAAATTAATCTATAATTCGATTTTAGTACCTCACTTTCAGTACGGTGACGTAGTGTGGCAATCTACCAACAATAATTATCTAGTCCAACTACAAAAAATTCAAAATAGAGCCGGAAGAATTATTCTAAAAGTAAACTTATTCTCACACGTCTACTAGTAAAATATATACCAGTTTAGGTTGGAGCACCCTACGTGAAGTACATTTGTTATTATTGACATATAAAATCTTGAAAGGCATGGCCCCAGAATATATGAAAGACACGTTTGAGTGCAAAGTCTTGCCATATTCACTTCATAATCAAAATGATCTTTGCCTGCCAAAGCTAAGAACGAATTACTGTAAAAGATCATTTATGTACAGAGCTGCTTCTGGATAAAATTACCTGATGATTTGCGTCAGATTACTTCTTTGGCCGCCCTTAAAGGAATACTCACCTGCAGATTGTGGACGTTTTTATGCCGCGAGAAGACACCATGATCGTCACCTGATCATGCCGTTGGCCCAGGGAGCGCAAACTTCGGACATGCACGCTCAGCCTAAGCTAGAGCTCTCGTACGAGATTTGGGCGGCTTCGTGCAGTCCGAAATGTAATTATAGTAGTCAGACGGACGCTTTCGACGCACAAACTTTGTGTACGAGTGAATGGGGCTTACGCAATTCTGACATTCCCCAAGGCCGCCTGGTGGCCTATCCCTTTAAGTTTAATTTGAAACAATCCCTAACAGCCTCCCAATACCTGTAGGAATTGCCAGATTTTCCTGCTTACGCTCATAGAATGCTGCTTGCATACTGATAACATGAGTTTCATAAACACATATTTATTTATATTTTTTGTTACATTTTCTTTCTTTTTTTAAAAAATATTTATTTGTAACATATATTGTGCAAAAGAGCTGGGATGCGGGAGAATTGGGACACCTCATCTAACTCAAAAAGCAATTAGCCTTTTATCACTGTGTTTAAAAATGCGAAAGGTCTTAACTTTCAATGTTGTTGTTCTTTTTTGTATATGACATGCAAAGTGTGAACAGCCAAAACACCAAGGATCCAGAAGGCTAATCAATGGTTCACTTCAACTCATTTAAAAAATATTGGACAATAGGTAAAACATTGAAGTCATGAAATGCGATTTGCCAAAAGAAATATATGCACACGCCTTTCAAAAGAATTCAGTCCTGTACAGTCCTGTACTGTTCCAAACCCTTGAAGCCGTGTGAATGAAGCTTCTGTCCAATTGATGAGTTTTTGCAGTGGGTAATAGAACAGCATGGACAGGAGAAGATACACTAGCTCTAGTCACTCGTCTCCTTTCTAGAGGCGGAGGGAGCATTTCATTTAAGTGTTTTGGGCACTGTTCTGTGTGCATTTTGTAGAATACACAAGCAGCTGCAACTTTATAGGTTTATAGGTACATCCACAGCTATACCTCGATTTTGCATGTAGGTTAAAACCCTGCATATTCTTCGAAATTATATTTTCTTCAACGATAGATATTAGAAAAATAATATGTGGGGGTATATTGTAATCTTTTTCCTGTTTGGGGTGAACTGGGACAGTTTGTCACATTTCGCCCCATGCAGTTATACGTATATGGAATGTGAGATTTAACCAGTCATAGTTAATATTATATTATATGAAAATGTCTAAATTGTATGGCCCTACTTTAAAAATTGTAATAAACTCATATCAGTCAGTTCCTGTTTACAGATCATTCAGAAAACTTATATGTAACAAAAACAGTATAAATGTTATTAAGAATCACTGTCATTTTTTGTTTAATGTTGAAAATGTCTAAATTGTATGGGACTTCTTTAAAAATTGTAATAAACTCATATCAGTCAGTTCCTGTTTACAGATCATTCAGAAAACTTATATGTAACAAAAACAGTATAAATGTTATTAAGAATCACTGTCATTTTTTGTTTAATGTTGAAAATGGCAAAAATGCTCATTAGTTTATACACCTACGGGTTTAAATCATTAGGTCATTTTTTTACAAGTGACTGTGAAGGCTCCTTATTTATATTGATTTATTATCTACAAAGGGGAAGTCCACCATTTATGCTATTTATTTTTCATTGACCTTCTGCATTTTTGCATCCGTTAAAACCAACTTGATTTTAACATTTTTCAAGGTCTTGTCCCACCGTCTCCCTGACTGTTCAACAACCCTTACCACTGTCCCCGTCCACCCTAGGGTGGCCCACTACTCCCAGTTCAAGACGTCTGTTAAATGACTAATTACCAACAATAAAAAAGGGGAAAACGAAAAGATAGGTAGGGTGTCTTTTTATCTTGCAGCCTGGTATTAGTTATATACCATATAAAAGTGGAGAGGCTACTATAAAGTTACAAAGCAAAATTATTGTCCCTCTTCACCCCGTTCTCCCTTACTTCCAATTCTTGTAATAACTCAAAATCTTGAAAGGCATTGCAAGCGAGAGAGAGTGTGTGTGTGTGTAATTGGGTTTTTACAGACGTGTATCAATCAGATATGATTATTTACATCTGGGGACCGACCTTTAACGTCACCATACGAAAGACGTGACTCAGTCTCGAACCTGGGTCCGCTGAATCAGTTTATAACTTCCATTGTTAGCTGAATTACAGGCGCACGCCATAACGCCCAGAGAGAGACAGAGAGAGGGAGAGAGTGTGGGGGTGTGGGTGCGTGTGTGTGTGTGTGTGTGTGTGTATAAATCAAATATTCGTAGCCGGGCTGTACGCACACACTCCACTCCACGATGCTTGCCAGACAGTAACTGAGACTAAATCAAAGCAGGTGTTTTCCAGTAGACCGCTTCTGTAATGTATACAAATTGTTTACATACCTTTCAAACAGTGGTTGTTCTTGACGACCTGAAAGCTTGCCGGACATAGCTACAAGTAATGTATGCAAACTGGATTCCAAGCATTGAGGCTCATTTATAAAAAAGAAAAAAAAAAAGGTTCATGGAATAGCTCGTCACTATGTGCTCAGAGAAGAAATGTGCATAAATTTGAATACATTACAGAACCGGTCTATGCAGTACGTCCAATAAAGATTATCTTGATCACATTTCTTACCGTCACTCCAGAAGTACAGTACAGCCTGTACATTCTGCGGATCGATGAGGTTGGCACAATGGGGTATCTTAACTCTGACTTGTTTCTCTGCTGCAAATTGTAGTCCTGAAGGAAGACACTGGAAGCAATCAGTGACAAGGATCTCGTCATCTCTTAAAGTGAAACCAGGTGGGATGTCTGATAGCTCTACGGAAATCCTTTCACAAACACCCTCTTCTAGGGCACCAGGAGGGATATTCATGGTGAGTCCGTGCGAAGGGATTGTTAATTCTCCTCCAAGATCGTCAAATATCCCCTCGGAACGGTACCGATCTATGATTTGTTAACATAAACAACGTTGTGTTTTAATTACAATTTTACAAATGAAGCATTTCCAAAGTCGAAGAATAACTTGCTTACAATAGAAGCAGCAGATCAAACAAGTTTGAGGAAAATCGGACAGCTGTTAAGAAAGTTATGATTTTTTAATGGCATTAAAAACCATAAGAAATTATGAAAATCACTCAAGGTGGCAACTCTGTAATGAGTTTGTGACGTCATTCCTCACTGTTCACCAATTGTTTCGTTTATATCAATGATATAAATTTTCTCACTCTTTCCCTAAGAATGATTATTTAATGGATTATACATATATGATATTTATGAAAATGGTTTTAATGGGTTTAACATTCAGAATAGACTTTTATTTTGGTGAAGGTGCATGCGTGCACAAACTTGTACATCAATATAACCTCGCAAAAGGCTTGGAGAAATCGATTTCTTGAGGGGAAAAAGGGAAATTTTAAAATGTCAAAATATACAATATATAAAGTGATAGAGGGGGAACGACATCACAAACTCATAATCAAGTTTCCACTTTGTCTAGTAATTTTCATAGTTGTATTTTGATTTTCAGGGCATTAACAAAATCATAAATTTCTTATATTGCCGATTTTATTCAACCTTTCTTTGATTTCTTCGACTGATTTTTTATTCCATTTCTGATTCCATTAAAGAAAAATAATTTTTGCCTCACCGGCCTTTAATTCATGGAAGGTGAAAGCTGGTCTGCGGTTCACTTACAAAAACTTAACATTAAAACTTTTTCTTTGTACCTATACATGTATGACTCTAAGAGTAAATTGTGAATGTGGACATACTCATGTTTTTATACAATATATTTCTCCCTCTATTCACTATTTTTGGAGAGTAGCATATTCATGGACTGACATTTCATGGTTGGGTGCACAGATGTCCGACATGATGTTTCTACCAGTATGGTACTAAAAATTATTATGGGCTGTGTTGGTGCAAAAATGTCATTTTAAAAGATTGCTTCCACTGCCCTCAAAGGCAGAATATATGAGATGTCTCAATATTCACATCTGCTCAAAATGCATACTCGGAATTTGAGCCAAATTTATACAGCTCTTGCTCGAAGAATGCACAATTGATCGGGTCTGCCACTCCGAATTTTTTTTTTAGATCTGCTCAAATTGTAAATTTAAATCATACATTGTAAAAATTGCAAAAGTGTTGTGATTTACTTTTTTTAAGTGATAAATAGATCTGTTGGAATAATAATCCATTCTTACCTTTTTGAGCCTGCATCCAAGGAGGTGTCATTGTTTTTTTCTTCTGCTCAGCTGATCGTATCTCGCTTTCTAGAGAAATTTTGTTACCAAGCTCCCATACCCCACGTTTAAGTTGCCCTTCGCTTTGCTCTATATATTCCTGTCCCTTCTTCCATTTTGATTCCATTAAAACACTTTCCTCTTCACGCCTTGCTACCTCCATTTTGTTCTGTTCTCCTTATCTTGCTGTCTTGAAGTCGCCCCAGTTTATGGGCTAGCTGGCTAAATTTCAGCCGTTGATGAGGTAGCATCCATAGATGATACAGTGATGATAATAAACCAGTTCAGAAATTCGTTCACATTTCAATCTTCTACTTTGATGGTTATAAGTGTCGGCTTATACCGGAATATATACCGGAACAATAAGGAATATATGCATCCAGTATTAATCCTCCGATAATTCGTTCTGACGCACTTGGGGGAAGAAGCGTTCGTATAAACACAGGAATACAATTTTAAACATGTCTACTTTGGCTCAGTGTAGATCAACAGTTTCTTTCACAACAGAAAATATGAAACCAAATTTTCTATTCATTTTAATCACTCAGCTGTGTTACAGCAAGGAGGTCTGTGATAACTCATTGGTTACAGGGAAAACAGAATTTTGCAAAGTGTAGATTGTACAGCACATTAAGTAGGTGCACGGCAGTGCAGGCATATCATAAACATGTTTCCATTGCCTTTATACATGTGTGTGTGTGATATATGTAGTGTGGAATACTCTGGTATCGGTCTGTGTGCAAAAAAACACACACTACTATGAGAAGTCGTTAAACATTGTACTTTGTACTCGGTCTCTGTATTCATTTTAACAGCGGATAGGGGCAAATGAATACACTATACATTGGCAAATAGCGCGATATGACAATAACAAGTACATACACGCAGTCTGATATCCATGATTGACATTTCTTCGGTTTCATAATAATCTATCCGAGATTATCAGTCAGCAAGTAAAGATGAAAACAAACACATATCTTAAGGAATGAAATGTGTAAGTAAAACCGTCCTTCCTGTAAAAACACTTCGTTGAAATGAAGACAAACAAGCTAGAGCCAAATGTCCATTTTGACACACTCAGATATTTGCTTTAAATCGCTTTCCCAATGTGATATTTATTAGGTCTACAACAGATCTATATCCAGTGATGAGGGAGAGTCTTTTCCAATGCAAACAGAAACAAAATTGAGTACAATGTATGGCAATGTACCAACTCCACATAACTAATGTGCTCAAGGCGCAATAGAGAAGAAAAAGTGACAACATAAGGACAGTAACATTGGAACAATATAAAACACAAAGTAGGCATATGTACTGAAAAGCAATTTTTCAAGGATGGGCTTGAGGGCATTTTGAAAAAAATCCACAGCTGAAATTTTGCAAATAGTGTGGCAATTACAAAGGTCCAGCATGTGCGAATGCCCGCCCTTACGAAAATAAACCATGGTATTACCACAGTTACCATAGTATTACCATGGTAATACTATGATACACAGTAAAAAATATTTTAAACAACTCTTCAAAATTTTTAAACAACGCTGTTTAAGCCGGTCACTTTAACAACTGTTGTTTAAAACTTTAAACAACCCAAGTTGTTTAAACTTTAAACAGCCTGTTGTTTAAAATTTTAAACAATTTTTTAAAGAACAGCTTTTAAACAACTAGGTTGTTTAAAATAAGTTGTTTAAAACTTTTTACACAACTATTGTTTAAAAAATACATTCAAAGTTGTTGTTCAAATTAATTGTTTAAAACACTATACAGATATGATGTGTTTAAACGTACACGGTTGTTTAAGGCTGTTGTACACAAAGTAAGTTCCAAATGCCAGAGCTGATTTATACGTTCAGAGGTAAGCATTTAGACTAAATATATTGTAATCTGATCGAGTTATACTCAAGACATATTTGTGCTGCCGTGACATCTACATGATGTCTAGATCTAGACCACATCCACAAAATAAATTATGATGTAGACCTGGAACTTTGCAGCGCAGCGCAGTTTAAATTAGTTGCACACATACATAGGACAAGCCCCTAAAACGGCCGCCATTACGCTGTAACATTTGGGCACGATTTGAAAGCGCCCGAAGCCCTATGCATTATTCATTTTGTAAGATGCTTCCCTACCGCGTATATGCTTTACACGCAAGTAAAATATAAATGTGGATCAGTGTCACGCATGCGCATTAACAGAGGTCAAATCCGCTTAATCTATTCATGTATGCTAATGTATTCATCACTTGGCTAATGACGGGGCATCGATAATTGACGAATGGGCGTCATTCATATGGTGTCATTAAATCTTTATGATAATTAGGTCCCAACATGTGATTAATTGCTAATTGATAGGATCTTCAGCACAAAAGGGTCGACGTCATTACTTGGTCGAGTTCAACGAGTTGTATACCGTACTTATTAACAAGATAAAAACATGTTGTTCACATTTATCACATTTCACGAATTAAGAGAAAAACTTTTACACCTCATAATAAGTAATTTTTCATTTACTATCTTTGACCAGTACAGTAGGATTATAAAGAAGTTATAAAAGGGGGGTATAATAATCGAAGGCAAAGTTAAGAATAAAATATTAGGTGTAAGGGGAAGAGGTATTCTTAGTTTTTTTTTAGGGGCAACTTTCGCATTGCTGCCAAGTTGGTGAATCTTATAGTCTTGTGCATATACATGTACCTTTCAAAGAGAATTATGAACCTTACACCTTTATTCTTTACTTTCATTCTCTCTCTCTCTCTAGGGAACAGACTGCCCCCTAACAGCTTTTGACCCACCAAATTCTTTTTTTTTGAAAGTGTAGGGTGGCCTGGAGCTGGCTTTAGGCGTGGTTACTTACAGAGCTATAAACATGACATGTTCACTCCTTGCTTGCCTGTGGTAATCTGCCTTGAGGTGGTGTACTTATTTCAACCTCAGGGTTTATTTGCATATATACATTTGTTTAACAATTGAAAATAATAAATATTCAAATTATACAATTTGCATATAAAAGGAAGTACATCAATATACAGAACTTTCTAATAAATATAATGAGTTGCTATGAATAAACATTCCTTACACTAAATAGACAAGAGGCTAAACCATTCAGAGTTAATGTGCTGATCCATGAAGTGTACATGGAACAGAGGGATAAAAGAACATTGCAAAAGTAATGTACAAGGAATGTAAAACATGAGATGAAGTAAGAGTACTTCAAATAGTGATATAGAGGGAATGTAAAGAATGAGATGAGAGTGTAAAGCATGAGATGAATGAAGGAACAAATATATAAGAAGGGGAGATCAGAGGAAGTGTAAGATAGTAAATATAAACATTCAATACTTTGTGTTCAAAATAAACTCCTACAAACAATATCCCTTCTCACAAATAAAATGTCCTCATTTTACAATCATGATTATTAAGTTGGATTTTTTTAAAAACAATTCCAATTTGAATGATATAAGCAACTCCAAATGACAATTGGACATGTGCAAAGTAAAAAAAAAAAGATATCATTAACGTTATTTTTCTCTTACATGTGGTAAATATTTTTCTTTAACAATATAAAAACTTCAAACATTCTGAATGCTTTCTTTTTCAGGAAGAAAATTGCCAATTCAAATTTTACAATGGCATAATGTATATCTGTCTACTCTTCAAATATACACTGGCAATCAATGCAGCAAAAAAAATATCTATTGAAGGAGTATAATTCAACAAATATTTCCATCAATAAGTTTCACTTGATACCATGCAACACATGCATGAAAATTTACAACTTCTTTTGTTGTTGATATATTTAAATGTAATCTGTAAATTGACATCAGTTCCAAAAATGAGAACTTTTCATAAAATTCACTAAAACAAAATGTAATTATTATTTTATCAAATCCTTAATGTCTGTTTCCCTGACATTTAATTAAGATTTTTTTTTTAAATCATGGAAAAACCTATATGTAAATCATGCACTTTCTTTTGCAATTTTCTCAAAATACATAATGTACTGTACATCTACATGTAAATTTACCCTTAAAAGGAATATCATGTTTCCATAATAAAAACAAGAATATCTAAATGAATTGTGTACCTCTTTTTCCTAATTTTTCAAAAGTATATCTTCATAAACTTCATAAACATAGTGTGCAAACATTATATTTTGCGGACAACTTGAAACTAATACATCATTTTTGTTAAAATATCTCCTTTTTGAATAATTATAAATGGCCTTTTAAAATAAAAGTGTCACATCAAATTTCCAAATAGGTATTGGAAATATTCTTGAATATGGTTCAAGATACACACATAGTACAGATATTTTCTTTTCTATAAATCATCATATACATGTTACCATCACATGATCTCTTGTCTGTGAAATTTCCATCTGGAAAAAAAAATATCAGTTTCTAAACTTAATTCTTTTTTTTTTTTTAGTTTGCAAAACAGAATTCAAGACCATCTTTGTAACATGTCATATGATATTTAAATGTATCAAAATTATACAATCTGTCAATTGCAGATGTATGCAAGTATACAGGCAAAAATTATGTTTCTGTATTAAAGAGCAAGCCTGTTTCACACACAAAACGAGATCATGGAATGCTTTGGCATACTATATCAATATATTGAAACAGTTTTAAATATTGATGCAGAATAGTCCATAAATTCAAATATCTGAAATCATTGAAAAATATACGCAAATTCAAGAGTTTGAATGATCAATCAGTCACGTTAGAAAATTCAATAATCTGAATGTTCACTGAGTTCATATATCATGCACTTCAATATTATTGTTCATTCAGTTCAGTTGTTGAATAGCTTTCAATCGATGTTTCTTTAATATCCATACAAAAAAATGAATTTTAAATGTCCTTTTAGAGTCCGACTACATTTGATGATTCAGATAATTCAAGAATAAATCATTTTCTCCTTTCTTCTCATGACAAAGAATTCTTCGATGTTCAGGTTAATTCACTTTCATTTTGTTGAATGTATGCTATTTGTTGTTTTCTCCAAAACTGTTAAGTGTTCCAGTTCGATGAATTGAATCATCAGGATAGCTTGCTTCAAATTTACATTTTTAGCTATTTATTTCCAAATCAAATGTCACAGCTTGGTGAATTGACGTGCCGTAGAATTAATAAATTCATATTCAAATTCTCATCTTTGATTTCGTCCATAGCGCGTAGTAGTGACATTGTGATCTGGTGGTCTTCCGTGTGGTTGATGAATTCCTAGGGGAGCGTCATCGTGTTGGACAGATGATGGACCCGGGGTTAGGTTAGGATGGCCCGTCAGTGGTTGGTGCTCATCGGAGGGGTCTGGTACTGGTTGGTCTGACTGACACTGTTCAGTCCTATCTGGCTGGAGGATGACATCTCGTCTCTGCTGTCGAGAAGAGGGTTCTGACTGGGATTGGTAATCAGAGCTGCTTAGCCTGGTATTAACATGTTGTTCACATTTATCACATTTCACGAATTAAGAGAAAAACTTTTACACCTCATAATAAGTAATTTTTCATTTACTATCTTTGACCAGTACAGTAGGATTATAAAGAAGTTATAAAAGGGGGGTATAATAATCGAAGGCAAAGTTAAGAATAAAATATTAGGTGTAAGGGGAAGAGGTATTCTTATTTTTTTTTAGGGGCAACTTTCGCATTGCTGCCAAGTTGGTGAATCTTATAGTCTTGTGCATATACATGTACCTTTCAAAGAGAATTATGAACCTTACACCTTTATTCTTTACTTTCATTCTCTCTCTCTCTCTAGGGAACAGACTGCCCCCTAACAGCTTTTGACCCACCAAATTCTTTTTTTTTGAAAGTGTAGGGTGGCCTGGAGCTGGCTTTAGGCGTGGTTACTTACAGAGCTATAAACATGACATGTTCACTCTTTGCTTGCCTGTGGTAATCTGCAGATGTATGCAAGTATACAGGCAAAAATTATGTTTCTGTATTAAAGAGCAAACCTGTTTTACACACAAAAATGAGATCATGGAATGCTTTGGCATACTATATCAATATATTGAAACAGTTTTAAATATTGATGCAGAATAGTCCATAAATTCAAATATCTGAAATCATTGAAAAATATACGCAAATTCAAGAAGAGGGTTCTGACTGGGATTGGTAATCAGAGCTGCTTAGCCTGGTATTAACATGTTGTTGGCTTACAGACTCTCCTGACCTTGACTGATGGTCAGTAAACTCTCTCCGATGAACTTCTGGCCTAGGGTGGATTGGTACTGACCATGATGGTTGGTCAGATGAGTTAGGCTGGGGATGGATATCTGGTGAAGACGATTCTGACCATGATGGTTGGTCACTTGAAGTAGGATGGTGGAAATCAGGTGTCGAGACAAACTGCCCTGACCATAATAGTTGGCCAGTATCTGTCGTCTCTGGATTGGTAGTTGACGATTTGATGAAGGAAGTTTGTGGTGACTGAGAACTTGGAGGATGTGAGTTTGAAGGAGGGATGTTTGGATGACTTTTACTTTCTTTACTAGACTGGTAGTTTGTCTTCTCAAGTTGAGGGATTTTAGATCTGAAGAGCTTCAGTCTATTATGGTGCACTACCTTCTGTATTCTCTCGTTATGTATGTCTGCTATACGATAATTCAAACCGTCATCTGAGGAGGATATAATGGAAAATGGACCAGTCCAGTTTGGTTGTAGCTTATGTCTGGCATTTGCAGGATCGTGAAGCCAAACTAAATCTCCAACAGTGTACTTGACGATTCGAGTCTTCATGTCATATCCTTCCTTCTGTTGCTTTTGTGCAAGTTCTGATTTCTGCTTAGCATACTGAAATGCTTTCTTGAGTCGTTGTTGTAGATCTATTGCATATTGTTCTGGTGAAGTAGCATACTGGGCTGGTACGGGGCACGTTATGTTCACTGGAACTCTTGGTTCTCTACCATGAAGAAGGAAGTATGGACTCAGTCCTGTTGTGGAGTGGGCACTTGAATTGTAAGCAAGTTGTAGTTGTGGTAGGTGAGCATCCCAATCTCCACGTTTGTCGGCGACATATCGTGCTAACTGTTCTTTAATCACACGGTTTGCTCATTCAACCATTCCAGCACCTTGAGGGTGGTAAGGTGAAGATCTGCATTTGCGAATTCCAAGTTTCTCGCATAGTTGTTGCACTAGCCTTGACTCAAACTGTCGACCTTGGTCGGTGTGAAGAATTTCTGGCACACCATGCTCTGTGATGTAATCTTCAAAGATATGCTTGGCGACGGTCTCTGCAGTTTGACTTCTCATGGGGTAAATGTTGACATATTTAGTGAAGTGATCGATGATGACTAGTATGTAGCGATATCCACGGCGAGAAATGGGAAGTTCAGTGATGTCGGCGAAGATCATCTGAAAAGGGTGATCAGTAGTAATACTACGTAATGGAGCTTAGTGTTTTGGATTTGGTGACCTGAATGACTCGCATGCTGTACAAGTTGAACAATGTTTGGTAATATCTCGTCTCATGAAAGGACAATAGCATGTGGCTTCTGCTCGTTGAAGCGTTCGCTGTATTCCAAAATGACCTGATGAAGGATGTCCATGAAGTTCTTCAAGCACTTTAGGGATGAGCTTTACTTTACTGGTATAACTGGTTGAAATATTGTTGTACCAAGTCTGTTGGATTTCATACGATAGAGGATGTCTTGCTGGATCGTAAGACGAGAGTATTCACAGAGTAGTCGTCTCATACGGGCATTAAATCTGCGTATTTCTCTGACAGGTGGTCGATATCCCATCTTGACATACTCCATGACTTGGTTGATGTCTTGGTCTTGTTTTTGGTATTCCTGCAACTCAGATTGTTGATCAGCTAGAATAAAGTTCTCTGGTTGTTTCTGTTCGTTACTTTGTAACTTGTGTAAAGTTGATCCTTGAGTAACTTGTGTCGTCTCTTGAGACTTTGAAGTAGATCTTGTGTGGACTACATTACAACTGGTTTGGTTTTGTTGTGGTAGTTTGGTTTGGTCATCTCTCGACGCGTGATGGTGTGGTCGTCGAGAGAGTGCATCAGCATTTTGGTTTGAGCGTCCCTTGCGATGGATGATCCTGAATGAATAGGCATCTAATTCCACTATCCACCGTGCACGTCTTCCAGTAGCATCGTCCTGGATTGGCACCTTCATGTAAAAGTGGTTGATGATCTGTAAAGACTGTAAAAGGCTGTCCTCTGAGAAAGTGGCGAAAATGACGTACAGCTGCCACAATGGCCCATAATTCTCGATCATACGTAGACCATCTCTTCTGAGTTTCTGATAGTTTGTGGCTGTAGTAGGCTATTACATGTTCTCTTTCATCTTGGACTTGAGAGAGAATAGCACCAATTGCATCACTAGAAGCATCTGTAGCTAGGTTGAAGGTCTTGTTGAAGTTAGGAAATGCTAGTATTGGTGGATTGGTAAGTGCCATCTTAAGCTTGATGAAGGCGGTTTCACAGTTGGCATTCCAGATGAATTGTTTTCCTTTGTGCGTCAGGTTGGTGAGAGGTGTGGAAACTTGGGCAAAGCTTGGGATGAACCGACGATAAAACGAAGGAAGGCCTAACAAAGATCTAACTTGTGATGGATTGTGTGCCAATTACATAGCCCAGATAGGTGACTTTCTTCTGTAGAAATTGGCATTTGGTAGGTTTCAACTTCAATCCTGCGTCTTTGAAGCGCTGGAGGACTTCTTGGAGGTTTTGGAGATGTTCTTCAAAATTTCTACCCATCACAATGCAGTCGTCTAGGTATATTAGACAAGTTGACCAATGAAGACCGTGTAAGACAGATTCCATCAAACGCTGAAATGTCATTGGTGCATTAACTAAACCGAAAGGCATGACGTTAAAGTGATATAAGCCACTGCCAGTCGTGAAGGCTGTCTTCTCTTTACTTTCTTGGTCAAGTCTAATCTGCCAATACCCGCTTGACAAATCCATGACGCTGAAGAAGGATGATGATGAGAGGGCGTCAACAGAATCATCTTGACGAGGTATAGGGTGAGAGTCTCTGATGGTGACAGCATTGAGAGCTCTATAATCTACACAGAATCTATAGGTGTCATCTTTTTTCTTTACCATCACTATCGGGCTAGACCAGGGACTATGGCTTTCCTCTATAATTCCACGCTGAAGAAGATCATCTACCTGGTTCTGGATTTCAATTCGCATAGTTGGTGATGTGCGATAAGCTCTTTGACGGATAGGTGTTTCAGCCGTTGTGGTTATCGTGTGGTAGACATCAGCCTGTCCTATGTCAACTTGAGATGAGCTAAACACATCAGCGTATGAAGTAAGAACTTGCTTGGTCCTTTCATACTGGTCCTTGGTAAGGTCTGATTTTGCAAGCATATCATCTACTGGTAATGTTGATTTTGACTCTTGGGTACTTTTAGCAGCAATCACCTTATCGAAGATCTCATATTCCTCTTCAGGATCACTGGTCAATGAGTGGAAGTGACCAAGGGTGTGTTAACTGTAAGATCAACCTGAGATGTGTTGACAAGTCGAACAAGGATGAGACCATTTTGGGGCGTGTTCACTGATCTGGCACCCCCTATTGGTTTATGTTCTTGTAGTGTAGGCTCAAAAATACCATCGTATTCTTTGGGAATGAGGTCTGGTTGTTGAGGTTCCAGTCTACCTTGTACGTGCATCTCACTCATTGCTGGTATAGAGACTTGTCCTACCAGTGTAACATTACACTTGAGAGGGGCTTTGTATCTGTGCTTGTCGACGAGGGGTATCATTACACCAGGCATTGTGAATGTAGTTGTTGAGAGTACTGCATTATTTCTCCAAAAGAAATCCCAACCTATGATGACAGGGTGACTTATTCCTCTGGCGACCATGAATGTGTGTCGTCGCATAATGTTTCCAAGATGTAGAATGGTGTCAATGGTACCAAGAATATCAAGGAGCTGTTTGGTGACAGATGTTGCTGCAATAGAGGATTTCACAAGAGGGCTTCTCTGAGACTTAGGTATGGAATTGTAGAAATCACTACTGATAAGGGAGGTGTATGATCCACAGTCTAAGTACGCCAAGACGTAAGTGTTGTCTAGAATTACAGGGATGTAGGGTGGTTGTTGCTGAGTACAAGTAGAATCATTTTCTCCATTTACTTGGGCCGCAGTTGTTGGAGTTGGTGATCGCCCCACATCATCAACTAGTGGTAGTTTCCCTGGCGAGCTCTGTCAGCTTGATCGTCGAAGCGAACATTGCGTTGCCTTCTGGGTGGTGTAGGAGAACGTCTTCTTGGTATGTCAGGTCTGAAGGAGGATGCATGGGAGTGTGACGAGTATCTTATCGGACTGGATGAGGGTGATGAGAAATTTCTCCTAGGCAAGTCTTACCGAGCGACTGGGGATAAATCACGATTGGAATTAGGATATAATCTATTTCGCGATCCCTCGTGTCGGTAAGTATACTTATCGTGGTACCCGTATCTCATTGGACTAGATGAGGGTGAACGATGTTGATATGACCTATCATCACGACGTGAATACCTTGTTGGACTGGAGTATGGCGACCGACGATGATATGACCTATCATCACGATGTGAGTACCTGGTGGGACTAGAGTATGGTGACCGACGATAATGTCTATCATGTGGTCTGTTCTCGAAGGAGGCAGGAGATCGTGAGTGACCTGAAACTGTGAGTGCATCAATCTTCTTCTCTAAGGAGGCAATGCGATCCATGAGAGCATCGTTTGAGTTCTCAGACTTAAATGTAGCAGCCACTTGGATTTGAGTGCTATCTGGGTGACCTAGAAGTGTTGCTTGTTCCATACGGACTGCTGTGCTCACAGCCTGCTTGAAGGATTCGACGCCATGTTCATATAACTTTCTCCTTAGTTGTAAGTCTAAGCCTGCCATGAAGTGACGAAACATTTCTCCACCTTTAGCTTCCTCATCGTACTTAGGAGGTGCACCTTCAAATGTACAGCCAACAAATGCACCGTATGTGCTATACACATCCATGAGGGTGACACTTTCACCAGCAACTCTACCAACCTCCCTCACCAAACCAAGGGTAATATCACTTGCACCACCACTAATGTTGTATATCTCATCACTTGCAGAGTCTGCAGGACCCAGTACGTAGGGGAAACCAAGACCACACTCAAGAGACGCTTCTATGGGCACAGATCCACTGTCAACACAGCCAAGCTTGACACTCCAGTGGGCCACCATTTTAACCTTCCCAACCATTCCATCACCGATATGATTCTACAGGGCATTGAATCTTTAGGTACCCGTCCGGACACAGTCCGAACCAGCAGGGAGAAGTACTGGATGAGACGTCTTCGCACCATCCAACCTCATGGCCTCAACATCCAGGAGGGAAATGATTAATACATCTTTTTACTCCCCTGCACTGAACTTGTACAGCGCTTATTCCTTTCCCTTGTCTTTGCATTGTTCCTTATCCTGTTTGATGTTGCCTCCCCACTTATCCTTTGCTTTCACAGGTTACCCACCCCTGAGCTTGGGGCTCCTCACTCATTACTCTCCTTTGATCTCCACGCCTTTGTATTTGTTTTAATCCCCCTCCACACCCACTTGACTCATGGGTTGTGACTCCCAACACTCCCCTTTTGTTCCCATTGTTTTGTGTCCACAGCTCCTCCCTTACAGTTTCTGTTACATGTAATCTGTTTTGTGCCTGTAGTCTATATATATGCTTGTCTTGGTCTTTATGTCTGTCTTTTTGCCTCTGACGAAGATTCTGCTAGGATCGAAAGCTCAGGCCCCTACTTAGGAAAAGCTTCACTAGGTAAATAGCTGCTCCAAATACTTCAATAGGTTCCAAGGGTAGTCTACGGCGAGCAGTAACACAAGAGCGGAAATTAGTTAAGTACGTCGTTCGACCAAATATTTTTGAAAGAATTGTCTTTACTTTCTCAAAGTCTTTCTTATCAGATTCAAGTATATTCTCCCAGACAGTAAATGCAGAACCTGAAAGTCTGGAAGGAAGTAAACAATGTTTCTGAGCAGAGCTATTGCCGACTGAATCAACTGCAACTTCAAATCTTTTCACCCATTGATGAAAATCTTGACCTTCTCCAGTGAAAGTCTCTGGCAATTCAGGCGAAACATTGCCATGATGAAGCAAGAATACAGAAACAATGCTGTACAACTATTAATCGTTGAAGAAGGGAGTCTAGCTTTCACATGGAGCATAAGAATATTCCAAATGAAGGAGGAAGATTACAAATCATTCAAAGGATGAAAATTTCATCTCATATAGTGCATGGCAATTCACAAATGAAGAGTAAATAATGAAGGGTGACATCATATTGATATCTGATAAAATGGTAGTACTAATAGACTTACTCAATTACTTTAGACAATTTACTCCACTAAAATTCACGATGAAGGGAGAAGCAAGTAGTCAAACAGGTAAAAAAAAATGCTTGAAGTACTAAATCCACGATAAGTATCGAAGTCTATATACACATGAATTAGGGTGAAAATTGTTTACAAACCAAAATGAAGGGTGAATTGCTTTATACTGAAGGAGGAAGAACTAACATGTCTGTTGAAGCAGGGTGAAATTGGCTTGGTAGGGCTTTCACTAGCTGCTAACTCTGCCTGAAGTTAGGGAGACACCACTGGCACCACTTTTTAGGGTGGCCTGGAGCTGGGTTTAGGCGTGGTTACTTACAGAGCTATAAACATGACATGTTCACTCCTTGCTTGCCTGTGGTAATCTGCCTTGAGGTGGTGTACTTATTTCAACCTCAGGGTTTATTTGCATATGTGACCCGACGCCTCAAAACCTACAATAAGTCGCCAAAATTATTTTTTTTGTTTTATACATTTTCTGAAAGTAGAGATTCTCAGCTTTCCAATGGTATATCACTTGCCTAGTTTACTCAATGATAACACCTTGAAATATCACATTTAGAATCAGTATGTAACCAGCAATCAATAACTCCTATTCAGAGAAAGTGGCCATTTAAGTTCGGAACAAAAGAGTGCTAAACCTTCGATCTCTGTGTGCGCCCAAATAAAACTGGGTATTCGAATAGCCATAGCAACCAGTACATGCAGTATGAAGGGATTATCAGATTAGGCTGAATTTTGGCAAGCTGCTCCAGGAGGACCTATTCATTACTCACTCCAAAAATCAATTTAATATCTTTGGAGGTAAAGTAGTAATTTGGCATTGAATGAAAGTATTACAAGAGCTCTCCAAACATTCATTAGCTCGACGGGTGAAAAAAGGAGTCATTTTAAAATGCCCCAAAAACAAATTTTTAACTCGAATTACGACTCTCAAACTTGAGACATGATAGAATGATAATGAAACTACCCATTTCTATCAAAAACAGAAAATCGACTGATCCAAGCAAATTTACTATTTTGGGCTGTTTGCTACGTTGTGGTCCATGCGACTTATTGTAGGTTTTGAGGCGGCGGGTCACATATATACATTTGTTTAACAATTGAAAATAATAAAAGGAAGTACATCAATATACAGAACTTTCTAATAAATATAAATGAGTTGCTATGAATAAACATTCTTTACACTAAATACACAAGAGGCTAAACCATTCAGAGTTAATGTGCTGATCCATGAAGTGTACATGGAACAGAAGGATAAAAGAACATTGCAAAAGTAATGTACAAGGAATGTAAAACATGAGATGAAGTAAGAGTACTTCAAATAGTGATATAGAGGGAATGTAAAGAATGAGATGAGATTGTAAAGCATGAGATGAATGAAGGAACAAATATATAAGAAGGGAAGATCAAAGGAAGTGTAAGATAGTAAATATAAACATTCAATACTTTGTGTTTAAAATAAACTCCTACACAAGTATAGACCTAAATTGTGGCACCCTTTTCTTTTACAACTTTTTTGAAATTCTTTTTTTTTTTTGCTTGTCAGAGAGTTATGGATGAAACTGGACCCCATAAAATCTGGTAACCCCCGCCGCTCTCTCCCCTCCCCCCAGCAAATTTTGGAGGCGAAAAAAAAAAATTCTTGCAGGACTGGCAAAAAAAAAATAAAAAAAAATTACCCCCTTTTCATCAAAATGTTCTCTTTCACCTTCTCATTTCCCCCTCCCCCCCCCCCTCTCTCTCTCTCTCTCTCTCATACACACACTTCGAACACACGTCCTGGTTCATTTCACACTCCCCCACTCTCCATGATTTATGTCATTCATGTTTAACGTGAGAGGACCTTTATCATGTTCACATAAGAATTTTCAATTACATATATCTTTCTTACTATCAAGATTTAAGGTGCAATTATTTACACACGTTGATTAGGAAATACATTTAGATTTTCTCACTTTTTAATTAATATTTTCCTACATGCCGAAATGAGAACAGTCTTTAGAGAAGTTTACACATAGTCTTACTTCTTAAATATACGTTTAATTCTT
The DNA here is from genome assembly GCA_025617745.1 of Heliocidaris erythrogramma. Classification (NCBI taxonomy): domain Eukaryota; kingdom Metazoa; phylum Echinodermata; class Echinoidea; order Camarodonta; family Echinometridae; genus Heliocidaris; species Heliocidaris erythrogramma. The sequence goes on along the minus strand of CM046859.1, from coordinate 49,156,165 downwards.
TTCCTTTAAAAAAACATAATTTATCTGCAGTCATACACTCTTTCAAGAGTTCCATTACAGCTGACTGGTCAAGGTGAAATAATATCATTCTCTTCTTGACAGTAGTACAAATATGTACATGCATTAAAAAAAAAGAATTTCAATAATTTGAATTTACACTAGAGAAATAGATACTATTAACTTATTTGCCCACTACACCCCACAAAAGTAGAAATGATAATTAAAAGAAATAAATGACCATCTAATTTCCATGTTCAATACACACACCATTCTAATCTTGAAAAAGAAAGATAATGTTGAGTCTTGTTGACAGTTCTCAGAAATATAAATTAAATGATTCATCTTCTTTTTAGTTGGTACATGTAGATATTGCATATGACTAGTACAAGTATTAAGGGGGAGAGAAACACACACAGAGATCTAATTCTATAGTTTTAATTGAAATAAATTCTTGAATAGTATGGATTTCTCTGTAGATCAATAATAGAATAATAATTAAATTAGCACAAAATTCAGAGAATCAGTTAATTATTATTATTAATTTGTTATACATGACGAGAAGATTTAATAAAGGAGAGGCCAAGTGGCTCTGGCAGTGCTTAACTGAATATCATTAGGGCCATGTAATGTCACTAGGCCACATAGTAGAGGAAGACCTCCTCACAATAACGAGCTACTACACTAAGTGGCTGTATGTGACAACAACATTTGACATGGGGAGGGGGTGGGTAAGTTGGTTAAGATATAATTGATTTTATTTTATTTTATTTTATTCGTTTCGTCAGGTATACTGCAATACAAACATAACCAGGTACCATGACAGGATAGCCCATGAAAGCCGAAATGGCTTATTTCCAATGGGGTCCTTACCTAAATAACTGATTAAAAAATACACAAAGAAAACACATTAGTACGGCTACAAGACTATCGTACACGTACGACAAGTAATTAGAATGTACCAAAGTAGCAAAATAAAACATAAACATTTTTATAAAGTAGGCGAAGATTACAAAAATGTGAAAACAAGACTTACTCAACGGAAAAAAACTATATACAGAAAATCATAATGAAACTATCGATAATAAACGTTGGTTACATAAGTCATATAATATAGGAAAAAACCATCTGAGCTACAAAAAGGAGAGGAGAAATATAGTTATGGAGTAGACACATTTTTTAGATGATGCTTCAATACCCTTTTAAAATGTAAAAAATTCTTAACTGACTTAACATGATTTGGGAGGGAATTCCAGAAAAGAATACCGTTAAAATAAAAGGAATTTCCAATTTTACCTTTCCGCTTAGGCACTACGAAATTAAATTGACTATTTCTAGTGTCATGCCCATGAACACTTGAAGAGCGAGTAAAGTTATTTGAAATATAGTGATCTGCATTAGAGTAAAAAATCTTATGTACATGGTGAATTAAAGTTGTTGTGATCTAAGGTTTACATGAAGAAGACCAGCTGTTTCAAGTTCACTCTTCCCAATGTGTGTTCGTGGTGGTAAGTGATTGATAAATCTTACAATCTTATTTTGAATTATTTTTAACTTGTTTTGATCCACCTTGCCTAGACTGCAGTACCATGCCGCATTAGCATAATCAAATAAACATTGTATTAAGGAAAAACTTAAAATGCGTCTTGATTTTAAGTTCATGCAATTTTTGATAACGGTACAAGAATTTAGACGAGCATTAGCTTTTTGACAATACTGTCAACCAAACTTGAGCAAGAAAGATCACTAGCTATATTTAGTCCTAAATACTTCACAGAATCCTGTCTCTTAATGAGTTGATTGTTATAACTTATATTGAAATCATCAGTATACTTCAGCCTACCCCGCGAACAAAACAAAATACTTTCGGTTTTACCAATATGTAAGCTAAGCTTATTTGCTGTCATCCAATTAACACAGTTTGATAATTCTAAGCTAAGTTTTTCCCCGATCAGCTTAGGATCAGTACCAGAATATAGTAACACACTATCATCCGCATATAAAAGTAATTTACTGTCGTTGACACATACACACATATCATTAATGTAGCACATGAAAAGAATAGGACCTAATATGCTCCCCTGGGGAACTCCGCATCTTATGGGCATAGAATCGGAGAGTACATTTTGCAACGAGACAACTTGATGACGATTGGTCAAGTAAGACCTAAACCATTGCACACATGCAGAATTTAAACCCATTACTTCTAATTTACTTAACAGTATATTATGGTTAACGGTATCGTTCCTGACAAAAGCTAACAGGTGAATAAGACAAGTTTCAGTGGAATAACCATTTCTAAAACCAGATTGAAATTCGTATATTATTTTGTTTTCTTGAAAGTAGTTCTCTAATTGGGCATACACACATTTCTCTAGGACCTTCGAGACTATACTTAAAACGCTAATCGGTCTATAATTGCTAACATTAGTTTTATCTTTCTTTTTATAAATGGGTGTTACTTTTGCAATTTTCATTTCATCAGGGAAGGTGGAGGTTGAGATAGATAAGTTAATAATGTAAGTTAAAGGTTTATACAAATATTTAGCTCCATCCTTCAAAAATCTGGCAGGTACCAAGTCAAGCCCGGTACTTTTTTATATTTTCAACTTATTTAATTCATCTAAAACAAACTTTTCTTTGACAGGAGAAAAAAGAAAACAACCTTTCGACACACCCTTAGCGTCGTATAATTTTTGTAATTTAACACTGTCCGTTCCAATTCATTTGCGTTGCTATCTGGCAGATTACTAGCTAATTTTTCTGCCACAGTTGTGAAATAATTGTTAAATTCGTTCGCTATCCTCATATTATCATGACATAACTCCCCTTGGATATTAATAACATTTTCTTTAATATTCTTTTGTTTGTTTTTACAACCTAAATCTTTCAGATTCTTCCACAACTTTTTAGAATGATTTTTATGCTCATCAATTTGATTTTGAAGTATTCATCTTTAGCCTGTCTCACTTTTCTTTGCACCAAATTACGTAAAAGTTTATATTTCTTTTCTAATTCTAAATTACCACAATCCTTTTTCATTCTTTTAAAAGCTATATTTCTTTGTCTTATTAACGAAATAATTTCAGCATTCATCCACTTATCGGTTCTTTGCTTAATTCTTACTGGTTTTAATGGAGCACATTTATCAACTATAGACATGAAAATATTTTTGAAAATTGACCACGCAGTATTTACTTCTTTACATTCTAATATGTCAGACCAATTGACTCGAAATAAAACATTATTAAAATCATCTATACAATAGTTTCTCATACACCGAATATTTATATTTCTATGCTGTCTGAATACAGGTCTTATTAGCTTCCTAGAGCAGTAGGTTAAAAAATGATCACTTAGGCCAATTTCAATAACACCACTTTGACAAATATTTTCTTCTTTACTGCTGATTACATGGACTATTAATGATGAAGTGGCCGATGTTGTTCGAGTGGGTTTAGTTATAAGTTGACTCAAACCATTTAAATTCAAAATATTCTTGTATTTTTTTGATAATGAAGACTGCTGCAAAAGGCAGATATTCATGTCCCCTAAAATTATAACCTCATCATCTTTTGTTAATTTATCCAAGGTGTCAGTGAGATATTCAATAAAATAATGATCTGTAGGGGGTCTGTACACAACTCCTAGAGTAATGGGTTTTGTATGGGGTAATAGAATGTCAATCCATAACGATTCAATATCATTTTGTGTAAGATCTTCTCGTACGTTAAATGCAATATCATTTCTAATGTAAAGACATACTCCACCACCATGTTCTCCTACACGGTCTCGTCTTAAAATACAATATCCATCGATACAAACTTCTTCATCGTTCACGGAAGAGTTTAACCACGTTTCAGTGATTGCAATTACAGAGATTCTATTTTGGGAGAAAAGGAGTCGTAGTTCAGGTATTTTTTTGAAGAACTTTAAACTCCTCTTTGGCCATTCTAATGATGCATATTAGACTGGAATCCAGGTATGATTTCAATATGAAGAAATAGATGTTGATCAAAGCAGGGTCTATTTCATTGAAGAGCTGAAGTAGAAATCCATGTCTGTCGAAAGAAACGAGGAAAGATTTTAGAAAATAGCATCCATTATATATTTTATAATTAGAATATGAAAAAAAGATTTTTAGTGCTTCCCATTAATAGTTAACATTGACTCTTTAAATAAAATTAATAAAATAATAGGTGGGAATTCTCAAAAGTATTTAAAGAGGGAAAAAAATTGTCCAGTTGGAGTTAACATTTTCAAGGCTATTCAAAAGAAACCAAATTAGTGAAGTCACAAGAAAATTCAATTATGTTTGTGTATAAAAAAAATTATGGCTTCCTTAAACAAAGAAATGTTTACCTTCATTGTATTGAGGTACTAATGGTAACCAGGGGCGTCGATTATGGGGTGGCAAGCAGGCGAGGGCAATATGGTTCTTTTAAGGGCAATATTTTCGATATCCACCGAAAGTAGAGCCAGTCAATATTATTATTATTACCTAGACTCTATAAAAATTATGCCTATTTTGTAGCAATTACAACACTTCTGTTTGCCTGTCATTCCTTCTGATTTCAGGGGAGCGTTTCATCAAGCGTTTTGTCAGTGATTTTTACTGACAAATTTGCTCTCTGCAATCAGATGCAAGGATTTCAGTAGCTTATAACAGTTGTCGGTAAAAATCACTGACAAAATGCTTGATGAAACGCTCCCCTGGTTATTTATACAGAATTGTAATCTGGGCCAAGCAATAGTGACGTAAATTGTTTTCGCGCGTATCCATTGTTTAAACCTTTGTACACTTTAACGCGTACACAATACTGCGCGTATGCACTATGATTAAAAGCGCGCTGACAAGAAAGGGTGGAATATGGCAAAAAAGCTGCCCTCTTTTTTAGTGCATTGGTCTATGGGGAAAACCCGGAAGAGGCAATATGGCAAATATTGCCCGCTCCGGTGACGGATTCGGAGTTGCGTGTAAAATACGACTTTTTATTTTGCAGCTAAAAATGCCCTGTATAGGTAATAATTATATAATATTGACTGGCCTTGAGGGGGACATCGAAAAATGTTGCCCGCAACAGAATCATATTGTCCCGAGTCGAAGACGAGGGCAATATGGTTCTTTTAAGGGCAACATTTTCGATATTCCCCGAAAATAGAGCCAGTCAATATTATTATTATTACCTATATCAAGTATATCATGCATATGCCTATCTTGTAGCAATGACGGACGTCTGTTTGCCTGTCAGTCTTTCTGATTTCAGATCATTCATGCAGGTATGTAATCTGGGCCAAGCAATTGTGACGTAACTTATTACCGCGCGTATCCATTGTATAAGCCTACAATTTAACGCGTACACAATACTGCGCGTATGTACTTTAATAAAAGCGCACTGACAAGAAAAGGTGGATGTTAAGGCGGATTCACACCGAACACGACAAACGACAAACGACACGACAGCACGACATGGACGACTTTCTGAAAAATCGCTCTAATGCAAACCCTATGGCACCGTGCACACTGCCACGACGTTTTCCGAAACGTCGTGCACGACGTTTTTAGGGGTTTTTAGTCGTTTCAGAAAATCGCTCAGCGAGCGATTTTCCCAGCACGACAAAACGACATTTTGGCCACCAACCAATTAGCGTGGAGGATTTGCAGTGACGTCATATTTATCCAAGGATGCTAATTGATGGCAGAAACTTTTCATTTCTGCAGCTCATATCTCTATGGGATTTTACGTGTAAATTATTTTATCGCACCGCACAAAAAGTACCATAGAGCTATGCACAAAAACACAGCACTCGTTATGTTTTCGTCGAGTCCAACCAAAACGAGATTTTCAAGTTACATACTTGTCTGATTGATCCTTTGGTTGAAAGGTTGCTGAAAATTTATCTTCGGTAAGTAAAATTAAGCCTAATTTGATGAGAGGTCTATCTATGTAATGTTTGACCAACTTATCAAAGGCCAATATGTTTGACCAACTTGACAAAGACCAAAACCAACGTTAACAATAACATACAGTATAGGCCTAGATCTAACTATAAATGGTGGCTAAACCAAACTTTACTTAGCCCTAGCCTAGGCTAGGTTAGGCCCTACTGAGCAAATTCAATGAGTAGATCTAGATCTAGATCCCTGGCTCCAGATTTAACTTAGAATAGATCCAGCTGTCTAACTTGTTAGATATAATTCCTAGCATTAACATATAAACTAAACTAAACTAAAGTAAAGCTAAACTCAAGTCAGGCCCGGTCCCAGGACCATTCCAGGTCCAGGTCTGGAGTCCAGGCAGTGGGTTTATGCACGCTTGGGCTAAAATCACTTGGTCTAATTTCCAGATGGGCTACCTTCATTCGGGCTAAACCCTTTTGGTCCAGTCTTCAGTTGGTCTAATTTGCACTTGGTCTAATAACCAGAAGGTCTAATGACCACTTGGGCTAATTATCACTTGGTCTAATTACCATTTGGTCTCATTACCATTTGGTCTACTTTATTTTGTTGTCACTTGGTCTACTACCAGTTCGTCTAATGTCAGTTTGTCTAATTCCCAGTCAGTCTAAAGCTAGTTGGTCTACAGGCATGTCGTCTAAAATCCACTTGGTCTAGTATCCTTTTGGTCTACGTAGCATTTATATGGTCTAGTGTGAAGTTGGTCTAACTTTCATTTAGTCCATTTTCCATTTAGTCTAATTGTCAGTTGGTCTAAATGCCAGTTTGTCTAAACATCACTTTGTCTAATTATCACTAAGGCTAATTGCCTGTTGGGCTATTCCTTTTTCGTCTACGCACCTGCCAACACTATGCGTCACCTATAAGTACGATCTTTTGTAAAAAAAAAATGTAATGTTGATGATGAATAAAGGAACCCCGTGGAAGGGTAAAAAAATAAACAAATAAATAAAAATTGCTGCTCGGTCGCTTCGCTTCCTTGCATAACATAATTTGACTTGGGGAGGGGGGCGCCAATTCACTGTTTGTCCAGGGCGTCATAATACCTAGATACGCTACTGCCTTAAAAGAAGAAAGCCTAAAGGCGGATTCACACCGAACACGACACACGACACGACAACACGACATGCTACACGACAAACGGCAAAAAATCAGTGCACACCGCACACGACATTCGCTAAAAAGTCGTGCTGGAGAGAGGGTGATGTCGTCTTTGAAGATTAGAGTATCGTTTTTGATGATGAGAATGTCGTAATAGAATTTATTTGAAATTCATCATTGTAGTCATCAAATTAATTAGAAAGATGAGACGGAAGTTTATATTTTTAAATTTTGAAATCATTTATTCTTGATTTGGATTTTCTAAAAGTTGTTAAATTGTTCATGTGACTATGTTGAAAAATTACAAAAGTGATATTTGGTGTTGTATATTCGGAATAATCACTACTGAGGTTTTATTTCTTCATAATTATGCTCATGTGGAACCCCCCCCCCCCCCCCCCCCCCGCCCGTACCCCTGTTATATACCCCCTGTTATACACCTCCGTTTGCGTACAGTGCAGTATTGCGTCCAAAATAACTGAAAAGCAGCCAGGGCGTCGAACTAACATTCCGCCTAAAATAAAACATCAGAGCTTTCGCGCTTCGCACGGGAAGGGGGAAACTCCCCCTCCCTGCACCTAGCTGTTACGTACGGTGAAATGTTGAGTCCAAATAACTCCCCCCCTCCCTGCACCCATCCCCAGCTTAGCGTGCTCATCACCAATTTCGCACACTTCGCGTGCTCACAACCGCCCCCTAAAATGAAATCCTGGCTATGCGGTTGGATCCTTGACGTCTGCCCCCCCCCCCCCCTATTGAAAATCCTGGCTACGCCTGTGGTCAGAGCTTTCGCACTTCCCGTGGGAGGGGGAAAACTCCCCCTCCCTGCATCCCCCCTGTTACATACATTGCAGTATTGCGTCAAAAAAACTGAACAGCAGTCCGGGAGTCGAAATAACTTTCCGCTAAAAAAAAAAAAAAAGGTGCTACAAGCCGTTATCTTTCTCAAAAATTTGCTATAAAACGTCTGAGCTTTGGGCGGGAAGAAATTCCCCTACACCACCCCCTAAAACCGCCCTTAAATTAAATCCTGTTTACGCGGTTGGATCCGTCACGTCTGCCCCCCCCCCCCCCCCCCAACTGAAAAATCCTGGCTACGCCACTGATTGTCCATGACACAACCGATGGTGGTCTCCCCGGCATTAAATCTGACCTCTGTGACATTATATGTACATTTTCCGAAACCTATAAAAAAAAAAAAATATTATTCTCTCTACGATTTGGTGCAGCCACTGAAGGGGGGGGGGGGGGGGGAGGGGGTTGAAATAAATGGCCAAGGGGAAAGTTGTGAAATGATAGGACCCCTCACGCACCCTCTCCTTCTAACTGGTCTTATACTTCACAATCTATCTATCAAGTATACTTACTTCAATACCAATAGACCTGCAATAATATGTCAGTCACAACCGAATACCCTCCAATTTTCTCCTTTCTTTCTAATTGTAAATTTATGGTTTTGCAAGCCTGTGAAATGAGCAACTAACAATTATATACTTTTTTTTTTTTTACTGGGGGGGGGGGGGGGGGAGGTTGTTGGGCGAAATTGTGGTGGTCTGCAGCCCCCGGGCCCCGTGAACCAAACAATTACTCTTTTTTGGTTGGAGGTTCAGGTGGTGGTGGTGGTGATGGGTATAGGGGGGGGGGGGGGGTGTGTGATGTGATAAGGCCTATAGTGCAATAAACTAAAAGTGACACTTATTCCGTGAGAAATATTCCGTGTAGGTTCACGCACGAATGATAATTAATAAAGTAGACTTGGCCGACTTTAAATAGCCGAACCAATTTTTAAAAAAACACAATGAAGGGAACGAAACAAACGAGGGGCAAGCCTGGCGTGAATTGTTATGAAACAATATACATATTAGAGAAGAAAAATACACCATTATACATATGAATTGCCACTTCCCTTCCCTGGCCTACTAATATTGAGTGACGACTCTGGCATTAACATGTCAGACATTTATATTATTTCTTTTCTGGGGCTGAGGTGGTTTGCTTGTAGTCTAGTCTTGTCTTCAGGGGCGACTGAGTGACTTTCAAAGTGGGGGAGGGGCGCCAAGAAAACAGGGCACTTTATAAGAGAAATGGACACTTAATTCAAAGGAAGTTGGGAAACTGTCGACTGAAAATGGGCACGCCACAAAATGAACAGGGCGCTTATCAGAGATCAAAAGGGAAGAGGCACTTTTACAAAGTAATTCACTTCACTCTCAAGCTTTCTTCTCTCTCTTTAGCGAGTCCTTCTTTCTGTATGATTTTATCTTGTTCTCCCCTTACTTTTGAATACATGGGATGTACACGATGGAACAGCCTTAGTGTGAATCAAAGAAATAGTCGGTCGTTGAATGCTTTTAAGTTGTCACTGAATAACCCTAATTAATAGTTGATCTAAAGACTTTAAATTAAAGTTTGGAAAACACACTTTTCTTCAATATAATTCTTAGTTGTCTTCAAATCTGGATTTTGTGTATAGGTAATATAATTTAATCCTTTGTTAGTATTTTCTACAAAGGATTGTATTCTTTTATCTGCATGTCAATCTTTAAAAATAGATTAATGTGCATAATAAATGCTGACAGGGCTGTTGTGGAAAGCAGTTGGGGTCTGTCAGGGTTATGCTGAGTACGTCTCTGGTATCATTTTACAACAAAAATCATACGAACCAGGGGCGGATCCAGCATTTAGTAGAGAGGGGGGCATACTAATGCAGGTTTGTCAACTTTTGGAAAAGGTAGACCCGTATTTTTGGGGCCATGCAGCTTCTCGAAAAGTCGCTCAGCGGGGGTGGGGTGGGGGATGGGGGCGGTCCTTTATGGTCAAAATGCATACTTTTCTTCCAAAGGGGGGGGGGGCACGGAAGTGCCCCCCCCCCCCCGATCCGCTACTGATACGAACAATTCAGAAAGATCATGTTCATTGTCAATGGACGCTAGTATTGAATATGTCTAGACTGCATGGTTCATTAAATCCACTCATTATCAGAACAATATATTCAATACCAGGATCATCTGATCATGAGTCAAGATACACTGCCTTTTTAAAAACATCCTTTGATTATACCTGACATACCGTGAATTTTGCAACAATGCAAAAAAAACAGAAACATTTTTTTTTTTGGAATTCCCCCTCCCACACAGATATGGCTTCATTGTATTCTTTTTTTTAATATTAGAAATAAAAAAAAACATTGTTCTATTCAACATTTCAATGTTGAAAGCAAGCGAACCATGCAGGCAGTGACATTTCTTTTTCGAAGTACCTCCCACACAGATATATTTTGCGTGTACTTTTTAAACATCGTATTTCTTTGTTACTTCAAACAACAGTTCTTCAAATACCGTGATTATTAGTGAAAATACATTCTCTTTATAGAATCATCTATTGATTTATACCTGTACTATATTGTGAATTTGGAGGTCACACATCAACAATGTAAAATCCAACATTTCAATGTTGAAAAAAAAACGAACCAGGAACTGGAATATGTTTTTTCGAAATCCCTCTTCCACGCAGGCATGAGTTCACTGTACTTTTTAATCGACATTGTTCCTTGTTACTTCAAACGGCAGTTGCCATAAATGTATCAACACAGAAATGTATGGTCATAAATGTCATAAAACAATACACATAGATACATATCCTAATAAATGTAAAAAGTCACTAAGTTTGGAGAAGTTCCCGTCTATAACTGAATTGTACCCCAAAACCATTGCGACTTCTCAAATATAGCTTCGTACCTATTATAGAACAATATGCTGGGATAATCTTATGAGACCGACGACCCACGGGTAGGAAATGATGAAACATATAGGACAGCCTAACAATATGTACTGATACAAACATGCCCCTTTTCCCCAGGGGCGACCCTGGAGGGGGGGGGGGTCGAGGTGCTGTGCCTCCCCCCCCCCCCCCCCACCAGTGCTCTTTTCCCCCTCTGATATGTGCCTTTTTTTCTTTCCATAAGAACACCCTTTCCCCATCCTATCAAGTTCTCCTGTTCAAATCTGATGAGTGCTTATATTTACTTCTGATAATTTCCCCTTTTCCTTTCAATTAAGTCCCCCTTTTGCCACTTTTTAAGTGCCCTTTTTCAAATCTGATGAGCGCCCCTTCTTTCCTTCTGAATAAGTGACAATTTCCCTTTCTTAGAAATGCCCATTTTGACAAGTGCCCTTTTTCAAACCTTATGGATGCCCTTTTGTTTTTGTTTTTTACTTCTGACAAATGTCTCCCCCCTTGCCCTTTTCCCCTATTGACAATTCTTCCTTTTTCAAATCTGAATAGCGACCCTCTTCTTCGATTATGAATAGTGACCCTCTTCTCCGATTATGAATAGCGACCCTCTTCTTCGATTACGAATAGCACCTGCTTCGATTATGAATAGCAACTCTCTTCTTCAATTATGAATAGCAACCCACTTCTTCGATTATGAATAGCGATCTTTTTCTCTGATTATGATCAGCGACCCTCTTCTTCATGGATTGTGACCCTCTTCTTCGATTATGAATAGCGACCCTCTTCTTCGATTATGAATAGCGACCCTCTTCTTCGATTATGAATAGCGACCCTCTTCTTCGATTATGAATAGCGACCCTCTTCTTTGATTATGAATAGCGACCCTTTTCTTCGATTATGAATAGCGACACTCTTCTTAGATTATGAATGGCGACCCTCTTCTTTGATTATGAATAGTGACCCTCTTCTTCAATTATGAATAGCGATCTTTTTCTCTGATTATGATCAGCGACCCTCTTCTTCATGGATTGTGACCCTCTTCTTCGATTATGAATAGCGACCCTTATGATAAACGACCCTGATTTGGTATTATGACTAGCGACCCTCTTTCCGTATTGTAAATAGCGACCTTATGTCTTATGATTTAGTGGTCCTTATATTTTTTTATGAATAGCGATTAGCGGTCCTTATGACTATCGAGCGGACCCCCATCATTCTGTCACTCAACAATGACAAAGAAAAAAAAAAGTTAGATCTAGATCAATAATTCGTGATGAGATTCTGGATCATATGACTATAAACAAATTGTTTAGTGTCAAGCAGTATGGTTTCTTGCCTGGTCGTTCAACAATGCTCCAGCTGATAAACGTAGTTGATGAATGGTCTAACACTCTGGAGGAAAATGGTTCAATTGATGTGATTTATTTACATTTCATGAAGGCCTTCGATAAGGTGCCCCACCGTCGGCTGCTTGCCAAGATTAGAAGCTATGGCATAAGTGAGTTGGTGGTTAATTGGATTGAAGCATTTCTAGTTGGGAGAAGACAGCGTGTATGTGTGAATGGAGAATATTCCATTTGGGGTCTTGTTGCAAGTGGAATTCCACAAGGTAGTGTTCTTGGGCCCGTGTTGTTTGTGTTGTATATAAATGATCTACCTGACACGATTTCTGAGAGTAGTGTATATCTATTTGCTGATGACACAAAGATTTTCAAGTCCACAACAGATGAGAATGATTGTATTGCCCTTCAGAGGGATCTTGATAGGCTCAAATGCTGGTCTGACAAATGGCTGCTTAGATTCAACCCTAAGAAATGTAGTGTTCTCACCATTGGTAACCCCAAGTCTGCCCTGGCAAGTCCATATGTGTATAGGCTAATATGACCAGTGATAATTCGCAAAGTGCCCTTAAGCAAGTGTCATCTGAGAGAGATTTGGGAGTGGTGATTGATGATAAGCTAAACTTTGAAGAATATTTACATAGAAAGATCAATAAGGCAAACAGACTAATGAATTTAATCAGACGAACCTTTGTTTATTTAGATAAGGATAATTTTTCACTCTTGTACAAATCGCTTGTTCGTCCCCAAATACGTACGCTCATGCTGTGTGGAACGTGTGTGTGTAATTGGGTTTTTACAGACGTGTATCAATCAGATATGATTATTTACGTCTGGGACCGACCTTTAACGTCACCATCCGAAAGACGTAACTTCCACTGGTAGCTGGATTACAGGCGCACGCCACAACGCCCCACCTTAAGAAACATATACATGCTTTGGAAAATGTTCAGTATCATCTCTAGGGCTAGGTATCCCTAGGTAGTACAAATAAGAGAAATGTCTCTAAGTTTAACCTAGAACTAGATCTACATAGATCTAATGTTAGTGACATGATCAGCATTGACATGATTGAGTGATAGATTCTAAGATGTAAGAATCGTTGCTTCTTAACAACTTGATTTCCAGTTAAGCTAAAACAAATGTGGATAGACGTGTGTACATGGTGTATGAGTCTTTTGTTAACTGTTAGGGGTTTTTTATTGCATAAACTCTAGTCCAACTTAAGAGCATTATCGTGTACAAATTTAATTAGTCAATAGTCTTGTTAGTGTTTATTAGTGACTGTTACTGAGTGTAATCTACATGTTCAGTACAATGAAACCAAGTCAGAGGATTTCCGTTTCCATGCCTACCATGTCTACTAGGTCTAGTAATAATAGCAGTAGAGCTAACACCAGGAGTGCAGGTAAAAGGGATGCTGCTTCAAGGAGAGGCAGCCCAAGGCCTGGCTCGCAGCCTATGCAGGTTCGTGCCCCGCAGTTTGCCAGCTATGATGTGTGGGTATGCAAGTTATGTGATAATGAGTTTGACCAGGCTGATGACAAGCTTGTTGTTTGCAGTAGGTGTGAGTTGTCATACTGTATCTCTTGCCTTCATATGCCTGATGACCAGTATTCCGCACTCTCAAATTCTGACTCTGATCTTCACTGGTATTGTTCCGATTGTAAAGAATCTGCTCTCCATGCTGTGCGTGATGACTTTGAGATAGAGGAAAGGTGTGAGGCTTTTTTCTCTAAGGTGTCGGCCAAGTTGGAGTTCTTGGAAGCTAAAATGGCAGTCAAGGCTGATGTTGCTGTTACTGATCAGCTTGTCAGTAAGGTTGAAAAGTTGCGTGGCGATAGTGAGGGTGCATGGATGAGTATTGATAGACTTTTCAAAGATGTTGATCAGCTTCAAACTGCCAGCTGTGGCCTGACTGAGACTGTGACATCTTCTTTCATTGCTGAAATGGATGCTACGGACAAGAGGAAGAAGAATTTGATTTTCTTCAATGTAGACGAGGGTGACGCAGATATTGCTGCTAGCAAGGAACATGATGCTTCTGTTGCTGCTAAACTCATTTCAGATATTGATGAGTCTGTTGTTGACGTCACTGACTGTAGACGCCTTGGTCAACGTAAACCCCGTCAGGGTAATGAGAAGTCTCGTCCACGTCCCCTTCGAGTTTCTGTAGCTACAGAACAGCAGAGAGAGAGAATCTTGAAAAAGGCTGGTAAGCTGAGAGAAAATGAGGCCTCAAGGCACATTGCAATCCGCAAGGATATGACTCCCCTGGAGAGGGAGCGATATCGTGAATTTTCAATGCGATGAAATGGAAAGCTCAGCATGCTCAGTCTGGGATAAATGCTGCTAGGTCAGGCAATCAACAACCACCTTTACAGCAGCATGGTTCCCCCAATATCCAGTCTGGCCATCCACCAAATCGGTCTGATGGTACTCCTCCAGATGGCCGGAGACAAGCTCCAAAAAAGTAGCAAAGCCTACTTGCTGTAATCCCTGTATATGCGTTCGGGAGTGCCAATGTGTACACCCAAAATATGTTAATCCTTGTAAATGTGTTAATCCATGTAAATGCGTTCTGCAGCCTGTGTGTCGTTATAACCACCCTCGGCGGTACGAGTGTACTGAGCACTGTTTTTATAATGTTCAGAGAACTCCTGAGTTTGATACTTTGTTGAATATAGCTTCAAATACAGGTATTGAGGCAAAAACAAGAGGTGAAGCAATGAAATCTTTGAAGTGCATGTACACTAATGCTGACTCTTTACGCAACAAAATGGCGGAATTGAAATTATTAGTTTTTCAAGAGAAACCCCATATAATAGCTGTCACTGAAGTTAAGCCTAAAAACTTTAGAGAAATACAATTGGAAGATTTTGCATTAAATGGATATGTCATTCAATCAACCAATGCTACTAATGACTCTGGCAGAGGGATTATCATTTTTGTGCATGAGTCACTAAGTACCAACGTGGTCAGTGCAACCTTGATCCCTGTTCAATTTGATGAGGTTATTTGGATTGAGATGAAATTGAGAGGAAATGACAAGCTATTGATAGGTTGTTTTTATAGAAGTGAAAGTGGAAGCAAAGCCAACAATGTAAATTTATTGCAATCTATTGCAAGCATTTCAAAAATGAAGCACAGTCATGTCTTGTTGATGGGTGACTTTAATTATCCAGACATTTGTTGGACTTCTTGGACAACTCCCAAAAGTGAAGATAGTGGTGAATTCAAATTTATTGAATGTATTCGTGATGCTTTTCTAGTT
Organism: Heliocidaris erythrogramma; assembly: GCA_025617745.1. Classification (NCBI taxonomy): domain Eukaryota; kingdom Metazoa; phylum Echinodermata; class Echinoidea; order Camarodonta; family Echinometridae; genus Heliocidaris; species Heliocidaris erythrogramma. Next base: position 49,140,759 of record CM046859.1, on the reverse strand, counting down.
CAACATGTCAATAAACCGATAGATTTGGTTGTAAACCCAATATACTTGATTTAATATTTACTAACAACGAAGACCATATTTCAAATGTTCAGTACTGTAGCCCAATAGGACTGAGTGACCATGCTGTTTTGATATTTCATCTGAATTGTTACTGTGACCCCTCTAATAGCAAAAAAAGGTATATTTATATGATAAAGCTAATTTTACTGAAATGAGAGAAACCTTGTATTCGTTAGATTGGCCAACTCTGTTTGCGCCAGTAGAAGATGACGTTGAACGTCAATGGAGCATCTTCAAATATGAAGTCAAATCTGCTCAGGAGAAGTTTATTCCATCTAGGATAATTTCTAGAGGGCAGGCATGGGGGAATAAAGGTGATTTCCCTGTTGATAATGACACACTTAAGCTTATTAAGAGAAAGCACATGAGTTGGGAATATTATCTTAGGGATAAAACAGAAAGCAAGAAAAAAAGAGTACAACAGTCTCCGTAATCGGGTCAAAGCTGCCACTAGGCGGCTTCAGAAAAACTATGAAAGTAATATTGCAAAAGCTGTGAAAATAAATCCGAAAATTTTTTGGAAGTATGCCAGGACAAAGACTAAAATCAAGTCTGGAGTGGCACCTCTTGTGAAGTCTCTTTCATCTTCTTCTGAACTTACCGAGACTGATAATGAAAAAGCTGATATCCTACTTGATTATTTTTCTACTGTTTACACGAATGAGCCTGTTGGTAATATTCCCAGTCCCCCTCAGCATAATATTTTTGAAGATTTTTGTGATATTGAAATTAATGAAGACAAAGTCCTGTCTCTGCTTTCCAAACTTGACATTTCGAAGTCCCCGGGACCAGATGAGTTTCACCCTCGAGTGCTGCGTGAGATCGCTCCAGTCATAGCTGGTCCTTTGAGTGTCATTTTCCAAACTTCTTTGCGGAGAGGTGAAGTTCCATCAGACTGGAAATCAGCGAATGTTAGTGCTGTTTTCAAGAAAGGTGATAGATCGCTGCCATCGAACTATAGACCTATTAGTCTTACATGTATAGTGTGTAAGCTTTTGGAATCAATAATTCGTGATGAGATTCTGGATCATATGACTATAAACAAATTGTTTAGTGTCAAGCAGTATGGTTTCTTGCCTGGTCGTTCAACAATGCTCCAGCTGATAAACGTAGTTGATGAATGGTCTAGCACTCTGGAGGAAAATGGTTCTATTGATGTGATTTATTTAGATTTCATGAAGGCCTTCGATAAGGTGCCCCACCGTCGGCTGCTTGCCAAGATTAGAAGCTATGGCATAAGTGAGTTGGTGGTTAATTGGATTGAAGCATTTCTAGTTGGGAGAAGACAGCGTGTATGTGTGAATGGAGAATATTCCAGTTGGGGTCTTGTTGCAAGTGGAATTCCACAAGGTAGTGTTCTTGGGCCCGTGTTGTTTGTGTTGTATATAAATGATCTACCTGACACGATTTCTGAGAGTAGTGTATATCTATTTGCTGATGACACAAAGATTTTCAAGTCTATAACAGATGAGAATGATTGTATTGCCCTTCAGAGGGATCTTGATAGGCTCAAATGCTGGTCTGACAAATGGCTGCTTAGATTCAACCCTAAGAAATGTAGTGTTCTCACCATTGGTAACCCCAAGTCTGCCCTGGCAAGTCCATATGTGTATAATATGACCAGTGATAATTCGCAAAGTGCCCTCAAGCAAGTGTCATCTGAGAGAGATTTGGGAGTGGTGATTGATGATAAGCAAACCTTTGAAGAACATTTACATACAAAGATCAATAAGGCAAACAGACTAATGAATTTAATCATACGAACCTTTGTTTATTTAGATAAGGAAAATTTTTCACTCTTGTACAAATCGCTTGTTCGTCCCCAAAATAGAGTACGCTCATGCTGTGTGGAGCCCCCACCTTAAGAAACATATACATGCTTTGGAAAATGTCCAAAGAAGAGCAACTAGATTAGTCCCAGAGTTAAAGGGGCTGCCTTATGCACAAAGATTGAGGAAGTTGAATATCCCTACCTTAGCTTACAGGAGGGCTCGAGGCGATATGATTGAGACATACAAGATTTTTAATAAATACGATTCTGATGTAACCCAAATATTGAATTACAATCCAGAGATCAGACAAGAGGACATAGTAGAAAATTGTTTATTCCTAGGACCAAAACTCAGAGATACAAAAATTCTTTCTATGTACGAATACGTAAACCATGGAATAATCTTTCCAACGACACCATTACTGCCCCAAGTGTGCACAGTTTTGAAGTAGCTTTGGATAGGTGCTGGAAAAATGAGCCCATTAAGTACGATTACGAATCGCCTGCACCAGGAAATGATCCAGCCATCTTGAAGAGGAAAAAGAACTTGGAACTGAATATAGAGGCGTAGTGCCTGCGTTCAGTATCTTCCCTAGGTATCCCTTGGTAGTGACAATAATTGAAGTAAATATGTTGAATTTACAGTCTAGAGACTAGACTCTTGCCTATAACTTAGAATCTAGACCAATATTATATGGTCTAGGCTCTAGATCTGGACTCTGTATTACCCAGGGATACCTAGGGAAGATACTGAACACAGGCACGTCTACGCCTCTATATTCAGTTCCAAGTTCTTTTTCCTCTTCGAGATGGCTGGATCGTTTCCTGGTGAAGGCGATTCGTAATCGTACTTAATGGGCTCATTTTTCCAGCACCTATCCAAAGCTAGGCGTAGACATAGTAGAAAATTGTTTATTCCTAGGACCAAAACTCAGAGATACAAAAAAATTTCTATGTACGAATACGTAAACCAGGGGCGGATCCAGGATTTAGTAAAAGAGGGGGCACAAAAATGAAAGTTTGTGAAAAGGTAGACCCGTATTTTTTTGGTCTCGCCAGCTTCTCGAAAAGTCGCTCAGTGGGGGGGGGGGGGGGAGTGAGGGAAAAAAATCGCTTAGTAAGGGGTTATGGGGTCCAGTTTCCCTCCATAATTCCCTGACAAGGGGGAAAAAAAAAAAAGGTCTTCACTCTAAAAGGGGGGGCACATTCGAGAAAATGGCGGGTCGTCTATGGTAAAAATTCATACTTCTCTTCCAAAGGGGGGGGGGGGCACGGGCCGGCTGTGCCCCCCCCCCCCCGGATCCGCCAATGCGTAAACCGTGGAATAATCTTTCCAACGACACCATTACTGCCCCAAGTTTCGCTTAATTTCGCAAAACAGTTATATGCACATCCTGCTCAGTATGCAAATGAGGGAACCAGTGACGTCACCCACTCTCTATTTGTTTTGTATTTTATTACATGAAATACGAAATATTTTAATTTTTCCTTCATGTCCTTGTTATAATGTGAAACAAGGTTTGATTCCTCGCTGAACATATGTGACCCGCCGCCTCAAAACCTACAATAAGTCGCACGGACCACAACGTAGCAAACAGCCCAAAATAGTAAATTTGCTTGGATCAGTCGATTTTCTGTTTTTGATAGAAATGGGTATTTTCATTATCATTCTATCATGTCTCAAGTTTGTGAGTCGTAATTCGACTTAGAAATATGTTTTGGGGGCATTTTAAAATGACTCCTTTTTGTTCACCTGTCGAGCTAATGGATGTTTGGAGAGCTTTTGTAATACTTTCATTCAATGCCAAATTATTACTTTACCTCTAAAGGTATTAAATTGATTTTTGGAGTGAGTAATGAATAGGTCCTCCTGGAGCAGCTTGCCAAAATTCAGCCTAATCTGATAATCCCTTCATACCGGTTGCTATGGCCATTTGAATACCCAGTTTTACTTGGGCGCGCACAGAGAGCAAAGGTTTAGCACTCTTTTGTTCCGAACTTAAATGGCCATTTTCTCTGAATAGGAATTATTGATTGCTGGCTACATGCCGATTCTAAATGTGATATTTAAAGGTGTTATCATTGAGTAAACTAGGCAAGTGATATACCGTTGGAAAGCTGAGAATCTCTACTTTCAGAAAATGTATAAAACAAAAAATATAATTTTGGCGACTTATTGTAGGTTTTGAGGCGTCGGGTCACATATGTAATTGCCATTGTTGCAACCTATACACAATTCAATGAGAGCTTCCTAATTATTGTGAAATCTGCAGAAATATTCTATATTTCACATAATAAAATACAAAAGAAATAGTGAGTGGGTGACGTCACTGTTCCCTCATTTGCATACTGAGCAGGATGTGCATATGGGCAATTCCATGAAAAATGTTCACTTTAGTAAAAAAATGAAGTTTGCAATTGCACTTAAACTCTCAAATATTCTTGAAAAGTAATGTATAAATGTTCATTTTCCAATAGACAAATCATTAAACTGACAAATTTTCGTATTTTTTTCCACCAGTGAAAATCTAATATGATGTATCGCAATAACACAAAAATGTGGCTATTTTTGAAGAGTTTATTCTTCCTGTCTCTAATGAAGGCCTAAAATCTACTGGAGGTCTCCTTCAACTTTTAAACAGTAGTTCAGTGTACATATCAACAAAAAATCACAATGAATGTTTATATCATTCATCAATTTTCGAGGCATTGATCCTCAAAATTGTGTGATTTCTTTATCATTAGAAGTGTCATGTCCGTTACGTTTTTCACTTAAAGTTTTCATAGCCAACAGGAAATTTGTATTTGGTTACTGTAAATTCAGTTTCTATGTTAGAACTAAATCCCCTTACATGTGTAGCAACCATTTTTCCTTACCACTGTCAGTTTTCAAGCAAATGGCGTAACGGACATGACACTTTGCGTAACGGACATGACACTTTATATACGACAAGTGGCAGAAACCACATTGTGGGCTCCATTTAATAGATTGATTATTATTTTCAATTGCTTGAGGATAGTGGGATGTTTCTAGATACTAGTGACTCATAAATATAAATCTGCTTGTTATATTTAAGACACAACAACAAGCAGATTTTCCAGTTTACCCATGGAAGTCTGTAGATTTCAGATGATCTTGCTAGCCCTGTTATGTAATCCCATTCCAACATCTTGATCATGATTGATGACCAACATGCAGCAGCAGGTATGTCCCTGTTTATTTACATAGTGGATTACTGAAGCCAAGACAATGCAGTTCCACTATTGGCCATCTCCCTAGCACTTTTCCCATGATAACTTAGACCTCATTTCATAATGACACTGGTTTTGTGGAACTGCTTTAGTGCATGTTGCAGATACATATAGTTAACTTTCTTTCTTTAAAACTGATGTGAATCATTCAGGACATTTTCATGATATGTTCAAACTTTTGATCAGGTCTGGTTCATTAAGTTTTCTTTGCCTCAAAGCTTGAGACGTGCTCTACTTTGTTGTATGTTGTTGTGGTACTCTAAGCATTATATTCCATGCATTGTAGTATAGTTGTTAGATCACTAAAACCTGCAAAAAAGAACTTAGATGTGTTACTATTTAACATTTGGTAGTAGTACTGAGCTGTTAGTTTTGTCTTTTTTATGCCAAATGTTTTTTTGAAAGAAAGAAGTGAAGATATGGTTCACTTCACAAGGATCATGTCCGTTACGCTAGCATATTAATACTATCTGAGAAATATTAGCCTATAAAGGAGAAAACACCATAGCATCAACTAATAATTTGTTCTGTTTTGGTATGGAGGGTAGTATTAACTAACATGTATCATAAATTGTAGCTAGCTGGTGCAGAAGCAAGTTTGCTTTATTTTTTATATCTTGTGTAAACATTGAAAAACCAACCCTTCTAAAATTACAGAAATATATGAGATAGTACAGAATACCAGTTATGATGTGTGTCCCTATCTTTCAACCTTACTATATGAACAATAAAATATCTGCCATATCTCGTAATAAAACAAATATGTCCGCTCACAAAAAGTGGACAAAACTGTCATGTCCGTTACGCTCAATGCGTCATGTCCGTTACGCTACATTCTGAGCTATAAAAAAAGAATGCAATGTAAAACTAATCTCAAACATGAATTTATGATTACAGCATGACTTTAAGTTTTAATTAATACCCAAACCAGGTTCATTCTATCCCAAAACTCACAGGAATTTTCATAATAAAAAGTAGGTTAAAAAGCCTTGTCCATTTTGTGTCATGTCCGTTACGCTCACAACGAGTGCATTTTCTCCACAACCGTTCAATAAAATGATGTGAAATTTCATGAGTATATCCCTGATAGTCAAATGTGTCTGATAAACTCAATAAAAATTGTTTGGAGACTGCCAATTCTATTGTGTGATGTTTTGAATTACAAAAAACTGTCTGAATGTCATGTCCGTTACGCTGGAATTGACCATATATCTGTTTTGCGAAATTAAGCGAAACTTTAAAATACCATAACTTTCTTATTTTTCATCCTATTTTGATGGAATTTTCAGTGTTTTTATTCAAATCAACTTTTTGTTAGGGTGGACTTGGCCTTTAATGTAAAGTAGATGGTCTAGGGCTAGGCTCTAGACTCTAAAAAAAGTCAGTGACAGGTTCAAAATTTGCAGCCAGCGCAGTGTTTTTTGTTTTTTGTTTTTGTTTTTGTTTGGGGGGAGCCCCTCTCTCTCTGTCTATAGACACTAGACCTAGTCATGATAGGCCTAGTCATATCCAGACCATGCCACCTCCGCTTGCCAGGCCAGCCAGATACACTGTCTGGACTCCTGGACCTGGACTGGTCCTCGATCGGACCAGGCTGGAGTTTACCTGTTGTTAGAAATTAGATCTAGGTCTAGGCCTGAACGATAGACAGTTACATCTAGATCTACGTTAGATCTAGTTAAGTAGATCTAAGTTAGATCTGGATCATGGGGGGGGGGGGGGACTCAATATACTAGACAGACGGGTAGACCCTATAGCTATGTGCCGCTTTGACGACCCCTGTAACTTACTAGGCCTAGTATAGTACTAGTAGGCCTAGTACTCATACGGACGACCTAAAATAAAGGTTGTCAGTTCCAAGACATTGCAATTTGTCGCTGCTGTTAGATCTATGCAATTCCCAAGACCATATTTTTCACTCGGCTGGTGGGCCTGTAGACCGAAAATTCTGTCTCTCGTTCTTCGAGAGCTAATTAACGAACGAGAGACAGAATGTTCGGTCTAACAAAGTTAGTGGGCCTGGACCTGGTCCCGTAGTTCCCAAGACCCTGTATTTTCAAGGTTGCCAGAGTGGCAGAATTTAGCCCGACCAGACGCCGTGCGACAGCGCTGTGTATAGTTAGCAGAGTTCTGCTTTCTGGCAGAATTTTGAAAGCTTTAGCATCTAGCATTTTATGCTAGGCATCATTTTATGCTAGCATAATTCTGGTGTTTTGTTGTTTTTGTGGGTTTTTTTTGCTTGTCAGAGAATGTTTGAGTAAAAATACACCCCCAAAATTTTTGAGTAAAATTTTTTGATTTTGCAGAATTTTCGCTTTTCCCTAGGCCTAGCAGAATAGTATTTTTTTCGCTGACCAAACTGTATTTTGCCCTTTAAGTTTAAGTCCCTTCCTTAAAGGACAAGTAACCCCACGTGATATTCTAGATGCACCTATTGTCTGCTACGTCTTTCCATGGAGGCTGCCATTTTGTGCATGACACGGATCATTAGGTACCATATGCATTGATAATAGCCTACCTTTACAACAGATACGTCGCTTTGTTCTGATTGTATTACGATTGTTATTGGCCATGGGCCTAGATAATTGACGACCCATGAGTTCTAATAGCCATCCTGTAAAGCAGATTCCTCGCTTTGTTTTGGTATTGTTACGATTGTCTCCGTCCTTGACGTCAATTCTCCGTCCTTGACGTATATTTTTTATGAAGTATATTTTTATGAACAAATTAAGACCTTTTAAAAAATATATAAAACTAAACTTACATTTCAGAATATGTGACTTTATCTAATATATATTTGTCCTCTAAAAATCAATTACAAGTTAACGATGAAGGAAATTTTACTTGGGATGAAAAATATGTTCGTGTACACATAAAGTAATGGCAGCCCCCTTATTATTGCTAGCAGACGATAACTTGGCTGGAAAATAGTGATTTATATCTATATCCTGTGTTTTTACATGAAATTGCATGTATCAAATAAGAGGCATATACTACACCATTCAAAATAAGCTAATTCATACGCTGAGGTTAATTTCCCTTTAATACTTAACAAATAACAGACACCCGTTTCGAGGGCGGCTGCGCCACACCCCCGTCTGAACAAAAAAATGAGTCCGCCCTCCCCCTCCGGATCTGGAGCCAGGGTCAGGGATCTAGCTCTACTAAGTCATATTTAAGTTGCTCATAACCGTAGCCTCGGCTGGGGCCAACTATAAAAGTTAGGTTTAGCCATCATTCACTCCGCAGTACAGTTATTATATTATGTTAACGTTAGTTTAAATTTGGTCTTGACTTTGTCAAGTTGGTCAAACATTGGCCTTTATTAAGTTGGTCAAACATTAAATCTATAGAACCTCTCATCTAATTTATAGTATTAGTCTTACCGTAGATAAAAAAAATTTCAGCAACCTTTCAACCATGCAAAGCCAAAGATTAATCATGCAGGCAATTTTGTGTAGGCCTATACAACTGTAGCTCTACTTTTGTGCGGTGCGATAAACTAATTTACACGTAAAACCCTATAGAGATTTGATCTGGAGAAATGAAAAGTTTCTGCCATCAATCAACTAGCTGGGGATAAATGTGACGTCACTTCGAATCCTCCACGTTAATTGGTTGGTGGCCAAAATGTCGTTTTGTCGTCCTGGGAAAATCGCTCGCTGAGCGATTTTCTGAAACGACTAAAAACCCATAAAAACGTCGTGCACGACGTTTCGAAAGCTGTCGTGGCAGTGTGCACGGTGCCATAGGGTTTGCATTAGAGCGATTTTTCAGAAAATCGTTCATATCGTGGTGTCGTGTCGTTTGTCGTTTGTCGTGTTCGGTGTGAATCCGCCTTAAGACAGTGAACAAGTATTAAAAGCGGTATTTTTGTGGGATAGCATGCAGGTGACACTTTTTTGGTGCTAAAGGTGGGGGGGGGGGGGCATTGTGCCCCCTGCCAACGAGCGAGTTAATTTACGCTTTAGATGAACAAATAATAATAATAATAATAGTTAGATACTCTTCTTTCTTCTTGTTCTCTTCTGTCCTTCTCTCTCTCTCTCTCTCAATCTCTCTCTTTGGTCACTTGGAAAATCATTGGGGGAAATCGCGCCCTGTAGCGCCGCCCCTGAAAAAAACAGTTTGCATAGCTCAAAAGAATCTGAGAAGCTTAATGGCAGAATATTTAGTTCTTGATATGAAAACAGTGTGACACCTTTAAGCAGGAACTTATCGAGAGCTGGAGACACAGTGCCCAAATGTTTAATAATATTGCAGCAATTAAGATATCCCCCGCCCGAAGCTTGCTTGGTACGCTCACTCGCACTCATCATAACTCATGTCATTAACATAAAGTCCTATCTATCTCATTTATTGAGAGATTGTGCTTGAAATTAAATGCTTTTGCGGCATCTTCGTCATGTATAATGCAAGCTTCATGCATGACCTTCCACGAGAACATAGTATTTTTGGTCGCTCGCTTGCTAGTTAGGAGTAGAGCAGAATTGCCTATTGTGCAAAGATTAGAAAATATATCCTTAAAATTTACACAAAATGTGTGTTAAATACAATGTAGGGTTTCAGCAACGTATCAAAACGCCAGTTTCCATTCTTGTATTCACCCTTTATAAATTCCCCCTTTTTCAAAAAAGGTACCCAGTTCGTTCAATACCCAAGTCTGTGGGTCGTCTTATCCCTCCTATGGAAATACACTGGCACCGCCCCTAGCTTTTGACTACTTGCACAAACATTTGTACATCGGATATCAACTAAGAAACATTATTATCAACAGAAACACATTATCAACCAAACATAATTTGAAGTGCAATACAAAATCAGGTTCTTCTATTAAGTCATGAAAAGAAGAGGAGACCTATGAATGTTTTAATTACGAAAAAATAATACCAAATAATTGATTTTAATAAATGAAATCATTAATATAATGTCGGGATTTCGATTGATCTTGGTATAAGCAGCAACAAGGTGAATAACTCTTTTAATGCACATTTACTTGGCTGACTTCTTTGAAGTCATCACTGTTTCTCTGTCCTTTCTCAACTTGCTACTAAATGGGCAGAAGAATAGTAGTTAGACCAAATGGCCATTAGACTATATGAAAATTAGACCAAATGATAAGTAGCCTAACTGGTTATTAGACGAATTGGATATTAGACCAAATGGTCATTAGACCATATGACAGTTAGACTGAATGATAAGTAGCCCAACTGGTTATTAGACTAAATGGAATTGGACTAAATGGGCTTGTACTTTACTAAGCTGGTACTATAGGTCCACATCTAGAGTCTAGGCCAAATACTATTGGTCTAGATTAGTCTAGTTAGGCAAGCATCTAGTCTCTATACTCTGAATTTAAAATATTTGTATCTATAGGCCTAGGCCTATTATCAATTTACATGTCATTGACTAACAAGAGATCTAGAGTCTAACTTTATGTCGATCTAACTTAGATCTAATTCAGAGAGCCTTTTTTCTTATTTGTTGGTCTAGATATAGGCCTAGTGTTTCCTTTTCTTTGTCATTGTTGAGTATAAAAAGAATGATGTGTACAGTGTAGAGTCTAGAGTTTGACTTCATTTTTTAGGCTTCATTTTTTAGTCTAAAATGTTAGACTCGTCCATATCTTTTTGTTTTGTTAGTTTTTGTTTTAGGTAGTTTTGTTTCTTTTTGTTTTAATCAAAGCATTTTCAGTAGATCTAGAAGCAGTATAAGTTACAGGCCAATAACAATAAAAAGGAGGAAAATAATCAGATCAATTTTACATAATTAAGGCAATAAAATTAAAATTTTCAGAGATTTTTTTTAGTAGGGCTACAAATCTGCAATAGGGATGTCAAAGATCTAGCAGTGGCAGAGTTATGGGGGCATATCCTTTTTGCTTGTCTTTATTATGATTTATCATATGCCATATCACTAAATAAACTTATGATAGATTGAAATAGGTTAAATTTTATGTTTCATTTTTTTTCAAGTTGAATAATTACATAAATTTACATCACAAGACCACCCATTCTATATGAAACTACATGTGGATTTCTAAGATGAAATAAACCTTACATATTTATTTGTAGTCTTATTTTTTGCTATTTTCTTTCCATTTTTTGCAGCATAAAAGAATGGGCCATGATGAACTTCTGGAAACCCAGGCAAATCGCTGTACAAAGATGAGGATATTAAAGGCGAGACACATTTGCTGAAATATTGCCAGCAAGCTTGAAAGATCTGGTAATTATTTTGTTTCATTCAACTATAAAATGAAGTTAAAGATTCGTTTGGAGGTGGAAACTAAGTCGTTTTTATATCTAGATACTTTACATATAGTGCATCCCCCATCAATTATGTTCTTATAAATAATTGATTTTTAAAGACACTAAACAGCTAATTTCATATTACACTGAAAACAGAGATCGGTGGTGGATGAAGGAAAAGGACAAATGAAATATGTCCATTCCTCAGAAAAAAAATGATAATTTTTTGTTATTTTCCTTGGACAATGTAAATTAAAAGTTCCTGTCTTTATTGTGAATACATCACACAACCCCCCCCCCCCCCCCCTTGTTAACTGATCCTGGATCCACTACCACCACCAGACCTATAGTTTTTAGCTGTAATAGGTCTAGGTTTAACTAGTTAGGTCTAGACCTACCCGTTTATTTCTCACGTCTCATCAAAGTCTTTAATTTCCGCTTCATCCAGCACCTCCAACAGTTGTTGAGTTATATGTAAGTAGACATCTAACTTAACAGTAGGCTCGTCTAGTAGATCTTCAAGTAGATAAGCCACAAGTTAGTTCCTTGCCATGTTTATCTGAGGAAAATAAAAGTCAACATGATGAAACTAATGAATGCGATACTGGAACAAAGACCATCCAGCTATTACTCAGCAGAGATCTATAACCTCTCAACAAATCAAGGGTTTTTATTCTGGTCTAAAATCAACACTAAATTATGTACCCCCCCCCCCCCCCCCCTCTCTCTCTCTCTCTCTCTCTCGAATATAAAAATATAAAACCTCATCTTCATCATGATGCTTGCCTAGTTAGCCTTGGCTTTGGCCTTGGCTCAACTTTAGAAGAAAAAAGGGGGCCAAAGCTTATCTAACATTAGTACACCTAGGCAAATTAACTTTTACTCAAATGGAAAGGTTTGGGGTCAAAAGTGCATTTAAATTATTCTACCCACGATGCGAGCGCATGGCGCACAGCAGCGTACGCTATTGAATTATTCGTGAGTCTGCACGGTCGGCCGCACAATGGTACTGTATACATACACGTAGTATACGCCGAGAAAGATATGGATACCGAAGAAAATCACAGATGAAAATCGCGTTTTTAATCAAATCAGAAAAAAATATGTCACAACTGTAATGACTGGTGAACACTTATTATCAGGCTTCACTGTCGACTTAAAGAAAACTAAAAAAAAAGATGCAAAATAACGCATCATTTTTGACGATACAAGCCACAGCACTCGTGTCACAGCCGTCGAAGAGCCAAGAGCAACCACATTATCTAGACGATGATGTCATGAGTCAAATATGCTAATGAAGTTCTCTGTGTCACTGAATTTGATTGGATTAGGAAACGTACCTTCTTGTTTTTTTTCCTTTTCCGACAAGACGTGTTGACCAATCACAGTGAGTTTGAGATATGTGATAGAGAATTTTTTTGCGGGTAATATGATGAAAGCCACAGCTGCGTGGGATGTCTGGCTGCGGAGTTACAGCCTTACGAACAGGCCGCTGTTACAACTGCAATACGTCAACTTGAGGAAAAGCATGTACATTTCTATTGGGCAGCTGTTCTAAAAATAACTAACAGAGATGTCTTTGAAAAGCCATTCCGACGTTATTAGATGTCTATTTATTTTAAAATTGAGGTATTTTTTTAGAAAATGTCTAAAGAATGGATTAGTGGAAGCCACAGGTTTACGGGAATTTCCAATTTTATGATATTTCTAAGTCAACACAGTATTTTGGGTTATGCTAGTGTGTCTCCAGTTATAATGCAGGGCGCGCGCGCGTGTGCTACTCTTGTATTTAAAGACACAACCTTTCCACATGAGAACCACTGCGTTAAATTACAACCCGACATTAGCAAACTGTGTAATATTTACTCAAAGTAGACCTGGACCTGGACTGGTCTCTGGAAAATATCAACATGGGTCATGGTATGGAACACCCCTCCTCATTCTCAAAAAAAATCTGGACAAGAATAGCCTACAGAATCAATTAGGGCCTCATCATTCTCACCTGGGCCCTTTGTCTTTCAGAATATAATGTGTTCAGGATCTATGCGTCTACATCTAAATTAGATAACCATATCATCGACATACAGACTAAGTTCGATCTATTTCGAGGTTTGCTAAATCTGTCACAAAAGTGTCAGCCATTGCCATTGGCATTGACATCAATTAATACATGAAAAGTCATGATCTATCGAAACGTACCGAGATAGTCCCGCCCGAAAGTCTGGGTAAGTCCTCACGAGTGACAGGGTGGTAAGGGGAATCGAGCTGCAACATTACTCGTGACGAAGAAAATTGAATTGAAATTTCGAGAGTAAATTACACATTGTTTCATGACATACAGCTCTATAGAATCCTTTCAGAATGTAGGAAAATTGAAACAGATTACTCACGATGGCAGAACTTCTTATAAATATATTCTAATTTTCGAAAATTAAGCATAAATACAAGTGTACTCGCCCCTAAACTTTTTACAATTTTTTTTACTCTGTGCGGGTGACGTCAAATTCACAGCGGAAGTGACGAAAAGAGGTCAAATCGTTCCTTTTGAAGAACATTCATATTCATGAGGTCCAGTCCAATCAAAATTTGATGAATCGGAGTATGCAAAACAAAGATGAATAATGCATAAGCTATTTCTCGATATTTTGGGGGTATCGGGGGCTTCGGGAAAATGAAATGTTACCTAATGGGCGAAGCCGAATACGCTTAGCCTGAATGGTGAACCTACAGCTTATATGCAAATGAGGCAATCCGCGGGTGCTACCTTTCCGTCTATAAGTTTTAATTTGTCTATGGGGTAGGACCATAGACAAATTAAAACTTATAGACGGAAAGGTAGCACCCGCGGATTTCCCTCATTTGCATATAAGCTGTAGCGTCACCATTCAGGCTAAGCGTATTCGGCCCTGATTCGGCCACGCCCAGTTGGTAACATTTCATTTTCCCGAAGCCCCCGATACCAAGAAAATATCGAAAAGTATCGAGAAACTCCTTATGCATTATTCATTTTTGTTTTGCATACTCGATTTATCAAACTTTGATTGGACCGGACCTTATGAATATGAATGTGATTGAAAAGGGACGATTTGACCTCTCTTCGTCACTTCCGCTGTGAATTTGACGTCACCCGCAAAAAGTAAAAAAAGTTGTGGAAAGTTTAGAGGTGAGTACACCTGTATTTATGCTTAATTTTCGAAAATTAGATTATATTTATAACAAGTTCTGCCATTGTGAGTAATCTGTTTCAATTTCTCTACATTTTGAAGGGATTCTACAGAGCTGTATGTCATGAAACAATGTGTAATCTACTCTCGAACTTTCAATTCAATTTTCATCGTCATGAGCTAAATGTTGCAGCTCGATTCCCCTTACCACCCTGTCACTCGTGACGGCTTACCCGGACTTTCGGGCGGGACTATCTAGATACGTTTCGATAGATGATCTATTGATTGATGTCAATGCCAATGGCTGACAGATTTCGTAAACCTCGAAATAGATCGAACTTAGTCTGTATTTCGATGATTTGGTTATCTAAGTTAGATGTAGACGCATAGACCCCGTTATATTCTGAAAGACAAAGGGCCCAGGTGAGACCCTTTCTAATTAATTGATTCTGAAGCGTAGGCTGTTCTTGTCAGGATTTTTTTTTTTGAGAATGAAGAGGGGGTTTCATGTTGATACTACTAGTATTTTCCAGAGACCAGTCCAGGTCAAGGTTTACTTTGTGTACATGTACAGAGTTTGGTAATGCAGGGTTGTAATTTTAACGTAGTGGTTCTTAGTAAAAGTTAATTTGCTTAGGTGTACTAATGTTAGATGAGCTTTGGCCCACTTTTTTCTTCTAAAGTTGAGCCAAAGCCAAAGCCAAGGCTAGCTAGGCAAGCAGCTAATGATCTAGACCGAACGAGAGAGAAATTTCGGTCTAGGCTAGCATCATGGTGATGAGGTTTTATATTTTTTACATTTCAAGAGAGAGAGAGAGAGAGAAGGGGGTACATAAATTAGTGTTGATTATAGACCAGAATCAAAGGCCTTTTTAAAGAGGTAATAAATCTCCCCTGAGTATTAAATAGCTGGATGGCCTTTGTTTCAGTATTGCATTCATTAGTCTCATTCATGTTGACTTTGATTTCCATCAGATAAACATGGCAAGGAACTAACCTGTGGCTGATCTACTTGAAGATCTACTAGGTCTCCTTACATAACTTAACAACTGTTGGAGGTGCCGGATGAAGTGGAAAGTCCTACTTGATGAGACATGAGAAATAAACAGGTAAGTCTAGACCTTACTGCGGCAGCCTGAACGCATAGCGTTCGTGGCAGCATCCCTGGGCTAGGGACTAGACCTAACTAGTTAGATCTATACCTATTACAGCTAAAAATTATAGACTAGGTCTGGTGGTGGTAGTGGATCCAGGATCAGTTAACTGGGGAGGGAGGGGTGGTGGTGATGTGTTCACAATAAAGAGTGGCATTTTTAGTTAACATTGTCCAACCAAAACAACAATTTTTTTTTTCTTTTTTCTGAGGAATGGACAATTCATTTGTCATTTTTCCTTTATCCACCACTGAGATCTGTTTTCAGTGTAATATGAAATTAGCTGTTTAGTGTCTTTAAATATCAATTATGATATATTTAAGGGATGTTCAGTGGGATGTCATAAATACAAATTTTAGTCCCCTTAATTATTACATTTAACATTTCATTAATTCCTGCAAACAGAAACAAAACAAAATAAGATGGGTGAATGTATGTTATTGATGATATTATTATTTTCATTATTATTGTTATCATTATGATCATTATTATTGTTAGTAGTAGTAGTAGTAGTAGTAATATTAGGGCCAAATATGACACTATTGATTACAGTCCATAAATCTATTGTAGTTAGTCTCCTCTTTGAAAAGATGAAGAGGGTGAGGATGAGTGTTTGTGTGATTTTTTTTCTTAATACAGGGTAATGCTTCTCTACCTCATCTATTCTACAACAGATGATGATGATGATGAAGAGGAATGCTTACCTACTGAGAATGAAGACAAATTCTGAGAGGAACAATTACTACTTAGCTGCTTCAGTTTTGCATGGTAGGCATATGCTTTAAGAGTAAGATTGCTATCAGCCTTCAGGGGCGTCAATGTGTTTTTCGGAGGGGGGGGGGGGGCAAAACAGCCTAATAGCACCCTTCATGATTTTTTCAATGCCTCTTAATTGCCAGCTTCTCCAAGGTAACATGAGTCAGGGAAATATAATTATTATTATTTTTTTAATTTTTTTTTTTAGGGGGGGGGGGGCAAAACTATATTATTTGCCCTCCTACTGCCCACTTACCACCCCATAATCAACGCCCCTGGTTGTTATTAGTACCTCAATACAATCAAGGTACACACTTTTTGGTTTAAGAAGCCATTTTCTTGTGACTTTACTAATTTAGTTTCTTTTGAATAGCCTTGAAAATTTTATCTGTCCAACTGGAAAAACTTTTTTCCTCTTTAAATACTTTTGAGAATTCCCACTTATTATTATATTAATATCATTTAAAGAGTCGATGTTAACTATTAATAGGAAACTCTAAATTTCAGTCTTTTTGCAAATTCTAATTGTTGCTTGCTAAATTATAAAATACACAATGGATGCTATTTTCTAAACTCTTTCCTCTTTTCTTTCAACAGACATGGATTTCTACTTCAACTCTTCAGTGAAATAGACCCCTGCTTTGATAAACATCTAAATTTCTTCATATTGAAATCATACCTGGATTCCAGTCTAATATGCATCATTAGAATGGCGGAAGAGGAGTTTTAAACGGGTGCCGCGGAACGTCTTGGAAAGTGGAGGGGCTTAGTAGGGGGGGGGGGGGGGGGGGGCTGCGTGTATTACCACATTTTTTGCACTGCCGTACGTTTGCACGTGTTTACTGAAAAAGGTGGGGGGCTGCAGGCCCCCCCCCCCCCCCCCCCCACCGGTTCCGCGGTCCCTGTTAAAGTTCTTCAATTATATCTTAACCATATTACCCACCCGCTCCCCATGTCAAATGTTGCAGTCACATGCAGCCATTTTGTGTAGTAGCTCGTTATTGTGAGGAGGTCTTCCTCTTCTATGTGGCCTAGTGACATTACATGGCCCCTAATGAAATAAAGATAAGCACTGCCACAGCCACTTGGCCTCTCCTTTATTAAATCTTCTCACCATGTATAACAAATTAATAATAATAATTAACTGATTCTGTGAATTTGTGCTAATTTAATTACTATTCTATTATTGATCTTCAGAGAAAATCCATACTATTCAACACTTTATTTCAGGGATGCCACTGTTCAGACAAAAGTAGCAATTCCTACTTTTTCAACATAATTTTAGCCATATAAAACCACTGTTTATGTAGTACCCAAGGGCCCATTCTAGATGATTTTCCCACTTTTTTATCAATTCTAATTGGCATCCCTGTTATTTAGATTCAAACTATAGAATTAGATCTCTGTATGTGTTTCTGCCGCCCCCGCCCCCCCTTTTTAGTTAGACTTTTAATACTATTAATATGCAATATAAATGTACCAACTAAAAGGAAGATGAATCATTTGATTTATATTTCTTAGAAGTGTCAACAAGACTCACATTTGTAAACAAATTTGTAGGCATTTTACTCCAGTGTTAAAGATCGTATGCTCGATCTGTAATGAAAAACACAAGTCAGAAAAAATTGGAACCAGCGGGATTCGAACCTGTCATCTACTGCTTTCCGGGCAGCGACTTAACCACCAGGCTATTCTGGTTCACGGCCAAGTCACGATGAACTGGAATCAAATACCCAAGATCCTCTTCTTTCTGACTCATTAATATTCAACAGTCCGCCGTAGACAATGGTTAGTAAACGAAGAAGCTTGATGGGAGGAATTTTAATTTGTAAACAAATTAAAATAGGCATTTTACTCCCAGTGTTAAAGATCTTATGCTCGATCTGTAATGAAAACCACAAGTCAGAAAATTTACAAATTAAAATTCCTCCCATCAAGATTCTTCGTTCAAAGACTCACATTATCTGTTTTTCAAGAGCAACATGGTGTGCGTATTGAACATGGAAATTAGATGGTCATTTATTTCTTTTATTATTTCTTCTTTTGTGGGGTGTAGTGGTAAAAAGTTAATAGTATCTATTTCTCCAGTGTAAATTCAATAATTTACCTCTTGAATAGGGATTGAAATTAATAATGTATGATTCATTTATATTGAAATTCATTTTTTTAATGCATGTACATATTTGTACTACTGTCAAGAAAAGAATGATATTATTTCACCATGACAAGTCAGTTGTAATAGAACTCATGAAAGAGTATGACTGCAGATAAATGATGGGTTTATTTAAGAAGTAATACAATGTCTAAACATCTCTAAAGACTGTTATCATTTCTGCATGTACAAAAATATTCATTAAAAAGTGAGAAAATCTAACTATTCCCGAATTGACGTGTGCATAAAATTGCACCTTAAATCTTGATTGTAAGAAAGATAATTGTATCCCCCGGCAGTATGCCGGAGGATACTTTGGATTCAGCAGCGTTTCGCCGCCGCCGCCGCCGCCGCCGCCGCGTCACATTCTTGTGTGCGCTCTAGCGGTCACATTTCTCGACAAATTTTTTTCAGACTTCCTGTGGACGTGTATCTTGGTAAAATCTGGACCCCTATAGTTTCTGGTGATGCTGCCCCCAGTGTTCCGTCTTTTATAGGGTAAAAGGCCATATTTTTGGGGATAGTTTGTGTGCGCTCTAGCGGTCACATTTCTCAACGGATTTTGTTCAAATTTTGTATGAAGGTGTCTCTTGGTAAAATCTGGAACCCTATAGATTTTGGTGATGCTGCCCCCAGTGTTCCGTCTTTTATAGGGTCAAAGGTCATATTTTGATAGATGTCTTGTGTGTACTCTTGTGTGCGCTCTGGCGGTCACATTTCTCTACGGATTTTGTTCAAATTTTGCATGAAGGTGTCTCTTGGTGTAATTTAAAAACCTATAGTGTTTGGTGATGCTGCCACCAGTGTTCCGTCTTTTATAGGGTCAAAGGTCATACTTCAGGGCATGACGTGAGTGCACTCTGCAGGCCACATTTCTCAACGGATTTTGTTCAAATTTTGTATGGAGATGTATCTTGGTATAATCTACACATGTTTAATTTTTGGTGATGCTGCCCTCATTGTTCCGTCCTTTATAGGGTCAAAGGTCATTTTTTCCATTTCTTGCACTCTTACTTCTGCATTTCTCGACGGATTTCGTTCAAATTTTGCATGAAGGTGTCCCTTGGTGTAATCTAAAAATCTGTACTTTTTGGTGATGCTGCCACCAGTGTCCCGTCTTTTATAGGGTCAAAGGTCATACTTCAAGGGATGGCGTGAGTTCACTCTGCAGGCCACATTTCTTGATGGATTTCTTTCAAATTTTGTATGGAGATGTATCTTGGTATAATCTACACATCTTTACTGTTTGGTGATGCTGCCCTCATTGTTCCGTCCTTTATAGGGTCAAAGCTCATTTGTCCCTTTTGTGCACTCTTACTTCTGCATTTCTTGACGGATTTCATTCAAATTTTGTATGGAGATGTATCTTGGTATAATCTACACATATTTAATTTTTGGTGATGCTGCCCTCATTGTTCCGTCCTTTATAGGGTCAAAGGTCATTTTTCCATTTCTTGCACTCTTCTGCATTTATTGACGGATTTCGTTCAAATTTTGCATGAAGGTGTCTCTTGGTGTAATCTAAAAACCTATAGTTTTTGGTGATGCTGCCACCAGTGTTCCGTCTTTTATAGGGTCAAAGGTCATACTTCAGGGCATGGCGTGAGTGCACTGTGCAGGCCACATTTCTTGATGGATTTCTTTCAAATTTTGTATGGAGATGTATCTTGGTATATCTCTCAACACATTTCTTTCAAATTTTATATGAAGATGTGTCTTAGTGAAACCTACACATTTTTACACCTACAATTTCTACACCATCCTTTTGTTTGAGGGAGGGGATGGGGGAGGGTCTTTGTCCCTCCTTCAAATCGCTGCCAGTGCCGGGGGATACATTTAGCATTGCGCGGCCCCAGCAATGCACATTTCTAGTTGTTATTGAAAATTTGCATGTGAACATGATAAAGGTCCTCTCACGTTATATCAATGACATGAATCATATGGGGATGGGGGTGTGATCGAGGTGCGTATGAGAGAGAGAGAGAGAGAGATAAAAGAGAGAGAGAGAGAGGGAAGAAAAAAAGATGAGAAAAGGTGAAATAGAAGATTTTATGATTTTTTTTTGGGGGGGGAGGGGGGTAGCCAGCCCTCCAAGATTTTTTCCCCTCCAAAATGAACCAGGACGTGCGATCGAGGTGTGTGTATGAGAGAGAGAGAGGGAGAGAGAGAAAGGGGAGGGAAGAAAAAAGATGAGGAAAGGTGAAAGAAGATTTGATGAAAATGGGGGAGGGGAATTTTTTTTAGGTAGCCCTTCGAGAATTTTTTTTCCTCCTCCAAAATTCGGGGGGTGGGACGGGGGTTACCAGATTTGATGACGTCCAGTTTTCCTCCATAATTCTCTGACAAGCAAAATATGAATTTCAAAAAAGGTTATATGTTATAAAAGAAAGGGGTGGCACACTTAAATAGGCTTATACTTGTCTTTCAAAAGAAAATAGAGGGGGGGGTCAAAAGCTGTTAGGGGGCAGTCTGTCCCCTTGCCCACCCCCACCCCGGGTATGCTAGTGGGGGGGGGGGGGTGAGAAAGAGGGAAAGAAAGTAAAGAATAAAAATGTAATAGTTTTCGGGTCAACTAAAATGGCCGAATTTTCAAGCTTCATAATTCTCTTTGAAAGGTACAATTATAAGTTGCCCCTCAAGAAAATCAAAGGATACCTCTTCTTCTACACCGGCTGATATTTTATTCTTACCTTAATTTGGCCTTCAATTATTATACACACTCCCCCTCCCCCCCCCCCTTTTTTTTATAACATTATCCTACTGGTCAAAGATAGTAAATTTATTAAAAAGTAATTTGAAAAATTACTTATTATGAATGTAAAAGTTTTTTCGCTTAATTCATGAGATGTGATAAATTTAATGTGAACAACATGTATTTATCTTCTTCATAACTACGGTATACAACTCATTGAACTCGACCAAGTAACGTTATTTAAGTGGAACGACGTTAACCCTTTTGTGCTGACTGATCACATGTTGGGACCTAATTATCATAAAGATTGAATGACACCATATGAATGACGCCCATTCGTCAATTATCGATGCGCCGTCATTAGCCAAGTGATGAATACATTAGCATACATGAATAGATTAGGCGGATTTGACCTTTCTTAATGCGCATGCGTGACACTGATCCACATTTATATTTTACCTGTGTGTAAAGCATATACACTGTAGGGGAGCATCGTACAAAATGAATAATGCATCGGGGGCTTCGGGCGCGTTCAAATCGTGCCCAAATGTTACAGCGTAATGGCGGCCGCTTTAGGGGCTTGGGTAGGACCAAGCCCCTAAAGCGGCCGCCATTACGCTGTAACATTTGGGCACGATTTGAACGCGCCGGAAGCCCCGATGCATTATTCATTTTGTACGATGCTCCCCTACAGTGTATATGCTTTACACACAGGTAAAATATAAATGTGGATCAGTGTCACGCATGCGCATTAAGAAAGGTCAAATCCGCCTAATCTATTCATGTATGCTAATGTATTCATCACTTGGCTAATGACGGCGCATCGATAATTGACGAATGGGCGTCATTCATATGGTGTCATTAAATCTTTATGATAATTAGGTCCCAACATGTGATCAGTCAGCACAAAAGGGTTAACGTCGTTCCACTTAAATACTACGTTACTTGGTCGAGTTCAATGAGTTGTATACCATAGTTATGAAGAAGATAAATACATGTTGTTCACATTAAATTTATCACATCTCATGAATTAAGAGAAAAAACTTTTACATTCATAATAAGTAATTTTTCAAATTACTTTTTAATAAATTTACTATCTTTGACCAGTAGGATAATGTTATAAAAAAAAAGGGGGGAGGGGGAGTGTGTATAATAATTGAAGGCCAAATTAAGGTAAGAATAAAATATCAGCCGGTGTAGAAGAAGAGGTATCCTTTGATTTTCTTGAGGGGCAACTTTCGCATTGATACCAATTTGTGAATCTTATAATTGTACCTTTCAAAGAGAATTATGAACCTTGAAAATTCGGCCATTTTAGTTGACCCGAAAACTATTACATTTTTATTCTTTACTTTCTTTCCCTCTTTCTCACCCCCCCCCCCCCTAGCATACCCGGGGTGGGGGTGGGCAAGGGGACAGACTGCCCCCTAACAGCTTTTGACCCCCCCCCCCCTTTTTTTTTTTGAAAGACAAGTATAAGCCTATAACGTGGAGAAGGTTTACGGTTCACTATGTGTGTTGGTAGGAGGAAAGGGAAAAGGGGAAATTAGAAATGGATAGACGAGAAAGGATGACAAGAGAGAAAAGAAGAAATATTCTTTCGTGACAATGGGTGAAGTCCTGAAAAGGACTGTAGACCAGATGAGATGAGATGAGAAGACTTGGTTGATGATCGATGACAAGAGAGAAAAGAAGAAATATTCTTTCGTGACAATGGGTGAAGTCCTGAAAAGGACTGTAGACCAGATGAGATGAGATGAGAAGACTTGGTTGATGATCGATGACAAGAGAGAAAAGAAGAAATATTCTTTCGTGACAATGGGTGAAGTCCTGAAAAGGACTGTAGACCAGATGAGATGAGATGAGAAGACTTGGTTGATGATCGATGGATGAGCAGCGATGGATTGAGTAGCGAAGGTTTGGGTAGATGTGGCTTGAGTAGGAGGTTACTCTTTCCCTCTTTCTCACCCCCCTTCTCCACGTTATAAGCTCCACCATGCAAACCTTCAAAGATCATCTAAAGTATAAGCCTATTTAAGTGTGCCACCCCTTTCTTTTATAACATATAACCTTTTTTGAAATTCATATTTTGCTTGTCAGAGAATTATGGAGGAAAACTGGACCTCATCAAATCTGGTAACCCCCGCCCCACCCCCGAATTTTGGAGGAGGAAAAAAAATTCTCGAAGGGCTAGCTAAAAAAAATTCCCCTCCCCCATTTTCATCAAATCTTCTTTCACCTTTCCTCATCTTTTTTCTTCCCTCTCTCTCTCTCTTTTTTATCTCTCTCTCTCTCATACGCACCTCGATCACACCCCCATCCCCATATGGTTCATGTCATTGATATAACGTGAGAGGACCTTTATCATGTTCACATGCAAATTTTCAATAACAATTATCTTTCTTACAATCAAGATTTAAGGTGCAATTTTATGCACACGTCAATTCGGGAATAGTTAGATTTTCTCACTTTTTAATGAATATTTTTGTACATGCAGAAATGATAACAGTCTTTAGAGATGTTTAGACATTGTATTACTTCTTAAATAAACCCATCATTTATCTGCAGTCATACTCTTTCATGAGTTCTATTACAACTGACTTGTCATGGTCAAATAATATCATTCTTTTCTTGACAGTAGTACAAATATGTACATTCATTAAAAAAATGAATTTCAATATAAATGAATCATACATTATTAATTTCAATCCCTATTCAAGAGGTAAATTATTGAATTTACACTGGAGAAATAGATACTATTAACTTTTTACCACTACACCCCACAAAAGAAGAAATAATAAAAGAAATAAATGACCATCTAATTTCCATGTTCAATACGCACACCATGTTACTCTTGAAAAACAGATAATGTGAGTCTTTAAACGAAGAACCTTGATGGGAGGAATTTTAATTTGTAAACAAAAACACAAGTCAGAAAAAATTGGAACCAGCTGGTTCCAATTTTTTCTGACTTGTGTTTTTCATTACAGATCGAGCATACGATCTTTAACACTGGGAGTAAAATGCCTATTTTAATTTGTTTACAAATTAAAATTCCTCCCATCAAGCTTCTTCGTTTACTAACCATTGTCTACGGCGGACTGTTGAATATTAATGAGTCAGAAAGAAGAGGATCTTGGGTATTTGATTCCAGTTCATCGTGACTTGGCCGTGAACCAGAATAGCCTGGTGGTTAAGTCGCTGCCCGGAAAGCAGTAGATGACGGGTTCGAATCCCGCTGGTTCCAATTTTTTCTGACTTGTGTTTTTCATTACAGATCGAGCATACGATCTTTAACACTGGGAGTAAAATGCCTACAAATTTCTTTACAAATGTGAGTCTTGCTGACACTTCTAAGAAATATAAATCAAATGATTCATCTTCCTTTTAGTTGGTACATGTACATGTATATTGCATATTAATAGTATTAAAAGTCTAACTAAAAAAGGGGGGCGGGAGAAACACACACAGAGATCTAATTCTATAGTTTGAATCTAAATAACAGGGATGCCAATTAGAATTGATAAAAAAGTGGGAAAATCATCTAGAATGGGCCCTTGGGTACTACATAAACAGTGGTTTTATATGGCTAAAATTATGTTGGAAAAGTAGGAATTGCTACTTTTGTCTGAACAGTGGCATCCCTGAAATAAAGTGTTGAATAGTATGGATTTTCTCTGAAGATCAATAATAGAATAGTAATTAAATTAGCACAAATTCACAGAATCAGTTAATTATTATTATTAATTTGTTATACATGATGAGAAGATTTAATAAAGGAGAGGCCAAGTGGCTGTGGCAGTGCTTATCTTTATTTCATTAGGGGCCATGTAATGTCACTAGGCCACATAGAAGAGGAAGACCTCCTCACAATAACGAGCTACTACACAAAATGGCTGCATGTGACTGCAACATTTGACATGGGGAGGGGGTGGGTAAGATGGTTAAGATATAATTGAAGAACTTTAACAGGGACCGCGGAACCGGTGGGGGGGGGGGGGGCCTGCAGCCCCCACCTTTTTCAGTAAACACGTGCAAACGTACGGCAGTGCAAAAAATGTGGTAATACACGCAGCCCCCCCCCCCCCCTACTAAGCCCCTCCACTTTCCAAGACGTTCCGCGGCACCCGTTTAAAACTCCTCTTCCGCCATTCTAATGATGCATATTAGACTGGAATCCAGGTATGATTTCAATATGAAGAAATTTAGATGTTTATCAAAGCAGGGGTCTATTTCACTGAAGAGTTGAAGTAGAAATCCATGTCTGTTGAAAGAAAAGAGGAAAGAGTTTAGAAAATAGCATCCATTGTGTATTTTATAATTTAGCAAGCAACAATTAGAATTTGCAAAAAGACTGAAATTTAGAGTTTCCTATTAATAGTTAACATCGACTCTTTAAATGATATTAATATAATAATAAGTGGGAATTCTCAAAAGTATTTAAAGAGGAAAAAAGTTTTTCCAGTTGGACAGATAAAATTTTCAAGGCTATTCAAAAGAAACTAAATTAGTAAAGTCACAAGAAAATGGCTTCTTAAACCAAAAAGTGTGTACCTTGATTGTATTGAGGTACTAATAACAACCAGGGGCGTTGATTATGGGGTGGTAAGTGGGCAGTAGGAGGGCAAATAATATAGTTTTGCCCCCCCCCCCAAAAAAAAAAAAAAAAAAAAAAAAATATATATTTCCCTGACTCATGTTACCTTGGAGAAGCTGGCAATTAAGAGGCATTGAAAAAAATCATGAAGGGTGCTATTAGGCTGTTTTGCCCCCCCCCCCCCCTCCGAAAATCACATTGACGCCCCTGAAGGCTGATAGCAATCTTACTCTTAAAGCATGCCTACCATGCAAAACTGAAGCAGCTAAGTAGTAATTGTTCCTCTCAGAATTTGTCTTCATTCTCAGTAGGTAAGCATTCCTCTTCATCATCATCATCATCTGTTGTAGAATAGATGAGGTAGAGAAGCATTACCCTGTATTAAGAAAAAAAATCACACAAACACTCATCCTCACCCTCTTCATCTTTTCAAAGAGGAGACTAACTACAATAGATTTATGGACTGTAATCAATAGTGTCATATTTGGCCCTAATATTACTACTACTACTACTACTACTAACAATAATAATGATCATAATGATAACAATAATAATGAAAATAATAATATCATCAATAACATACATTCACCCATCTTATTTTGTTTTGTTTCTGTTTGCAGGAATTAATGAAATGTTAAATGTAATAATTAAGGGGACTCAAATTTGTATTTATGACATCCCACGGAACATCCCTTAAATATATCATAATTGATATTTAAAGACACAAAACAGGTAATTTCATATTACACTGAAAACAGATCTCAGTGGTGGATAAAGGAAAAATGACAAATGAATTGTCCATTCCTCAGAAAAAAGAAAAAAGAAATTGTTGTTTTGGTTGGACAATGTTAAAGGAGATTGAAACCCTGGGAAAATATCCATTTTAATGAAAAGATAGTAAAGAGAGAAGCAATTTAAAAAAAGTTCCATCAAAATCGGTTAAGAAATGAAAAAGTTGTGAAAGTTTGAAAAGTCTCGATTTACTTTCTATGGCGATCCTCAAATTGGCTATTTGCTTCAATGTGGCAGGTTTTTGTGGACAACTCTCCATATGTTTTGTACACAAAATTTCAGATTTTCTCCATTATCTCTAAAGATGCTACTTGTCTCTTTGTGACCTCAACATATGTTGTGTAAAATACATTTTACCATGATATACATAGATCTAAAAAAGAGACAAGCTGTACCTTGAGAGATAATGGAGAAAATCTGAAATTTTGTGTACAAAACATATGGAGAGTTGTCCACAAAAACCTGCCACTTTGAAGCAAATAGCCAATTTGAGGATCGCCATAGAAAGTAAATCGAGACTTTTCAAACTTTCACAACTTTTTCATTTCTTAACCGATTTTGATGGAACTTTTTTTAAATTGCTTCTCTCTTTACTATCTTTTCATTAAAATGAATATTTCCCAGGGTTTCATTCTCCTTTAACTAAAAATGCAACTCTTTATTGTGAACACATCATCACCCCCCCCCCCCACCCCTCCCTCCCCAGTTAACTGATCCTGGATCCACTATCACCACCAGACCTAGTCTATAATTTTTAGCTGTAATAGGTATAGGTCTAACTAGTTAGGTCTAGTCCCTAGCCCAGGGATGCTGCCACGAACGCTATGCGTTCAGGCTGCCGCAGTAAGGTCTAGACTTACCTGTTTATTTCTCATGTCTCATCAAGTAGGACTTTCCACTTCATCCGGCACCTCCAACAGTTGTTAAGTTATGTAAGGAGACCTAGTAGATCTTCAAGTAGATCAGCCACAGGTTAGTTCCTTGCCATGTTTATCTGATGGAAATCAAAGTCAACATGAATGACACTAATGAATGCAATACTGAAACAAAGGCCATCCAGCTATTTAATACTCAGGGGAGATTTATTACCTCTTTAAAAAGGCCTTTGATTCTGGTCTATAATCAACATTAATTTATGTACCCCCTTCTCTCTCTCTCTCTCTCTCTCTCTCTTGAAATGTAAAAAATATAAAACCTCATCACCATGATGCTAGCCTAGACCGAAATTTCTCTCTCGTTCGGTCTAGATCATTAGATGCTTGCCTAGCTAGCCTTGGCTTTGGCCTTGGCTCAACTTTAGAAGAAAAAAGTGGGCCAAAGCTCATCTAACATTAGTACACCTAAGCAAATTAACTTTTACTAAGAACCACTACGTTAAAATTACAACCCTGCATTACCAAACTCTGTACATGTACACAAAGTAAACCTTGACCTGGACTGGTCTCTGGAAAATACTAGTAGTATCAACATGAAACCCCCTCTTCATTCTCAAAAAAAAATCCTGACAAGAACAGCCTACGCTACAGAATCAATTAATTAGAAAGGGTCTCACCTGGGCCCTTTGTATTTCAGAATATAACGGGGTCTATGCGTCTACATCTAACTTAGATAACCAAATCATCGAAATACAGACTAAGTTCGATCTATTTCGAGGTTTACGAAATCTGTCAGCCATTGGCATTGACATCAATCAATAGATCATCTATCGAAACGTATCTAGATAGTCCCGCCCGAAAGTCCGGGTAAGCCGTCACGAGTGACAGGGTGGTAAGGGGAATCGAGCTGCAACATTTAGCTCATGACGATGAAAATTGAATTGAAAGTTCGAGAGTAGATTACACATTGTTTCATGACATACAGCTCTGTAGAATCCTTCAAAATGTAGAGAAATTGAAACAGATTACTCACAATGGCAGAACTTGTTATAAATATAATCTAATTTTCGAAAATTAAGCATAAATACAGGTGTACTCACCTCTAAACTTTCCACAACTTTTTTTACTTTGTGCGGGTGACGTCAAATTCACAGCGGAAGTGACGAAGAGAGGTCAAATCGTCCTTTTCAATGACATTCATATTCATAAGGTCCGGTCCAATCAAAGTTTGATAAATCGAGTATGCAAAACAAAAATGAATAATGCATAAGGAGTTTCTCGATACTTTTCGATATTTTCTTGGTATCGGGGGCTTCGGGAAAATGAAATGTTACCAAATGGGCGTGGCCGAATCAGGGCCGAATACGCTTAGCATGAATGGTGACGCTACAGCTTATATGCAAATGAGGGAAATCCGCGGGTGCTACCTTTCCGTCTATAAGTTTTAATTTGTCTATGGGTAGGACCGGACCCACGCGCGCATTCACTGTGTGTGCAACATAAACTGCGCTGCGCTGCGCTGGAAGGGCGACTTGCAAAGTTGCAGCTAGGTCTATAAATCATAATTAATTCTGTGACTGTGGCTTAGATCTAGACATCATATAGATGTCATGGCAGCACAAATACGTCTTGAGTATAAACTCGATCAGATTACAATATATTTAGTCTAAATGCTTACCTCTGAATGTAACAATCAGCTCCGGCATTTGGAACTTCTGCAACATTGCAACCACAAAGTCATCCGCCATTATGAAGCAGGCCGTGTTTGGCGGAGAAGGAAACCCGTCTAGCGCGAATTTTCAATCTTTTTAAACAACGTTGTTTAAAAGATTATCATTGATGTCTTAAACAGCGGTTGTTTAAAATACAGGGTCCGTCTTTTAAACAATGTTGCTTAAAATTTAAACAACACAATTTTAAACAGCGAAATTTTAAACAGCGTTTTTGCTGTGTAGCTATGGTACTACCATGGTAATACTACACTTACAATAGTATTACCATGGTAGTGTAGTATTTTCCTCATCCTCACTTCATCTTTTCTTTAATTTCTCACTTTCACTTCCGATTGTACAAAGTCATTTTGAGAGGACATTGCCCTTATACCAGAAGTCACTACCACCCCTATGTTATCACATTTATTTATCAACAAGTGGTCAGCTGCATGGCCATGCCCATAGCACATTAATGACTCACCCTCAATTCAAGGATTTTCAACAATACTCCCTTTCTTCTTCATCCTGCTACACTGGCAAGGGATACACTATCAACATGGCAAACAAAGAAGCGGACAAAATATACAGCTCCTCATTGTACCTTCCACACTGGTTCTGGTAGACAAAAGAACATCCCTTCATTGCTATGTAAAAATATGTAGAACAGGTGTCACAAGCATATTCACCTGTTCTACTTATTTTACATAATAGCAATGAAGGGATGTTCTTTTGTCTACCAGAACAATTGTGGAGGGTACAATGAGGAGCTGTATATTTTGTCCGCTCTCTCTTCTCATCGTGTTCATAGTGATAAGAACAAACACCTTTCATCCCCATCTTTGCTTCTCAAAGACTTCTCAAAGTTTTCTCATCGAGTTAACACGATAATTTGAGGATGTCATCTTTTCACATCTGAATTTGTTTCCTGCACTTCAATTGGCCCAGTTTCTACAATTCTCTACTTTACATTCTATACTCCATCATCTCACCTGGAGGAATTTCTGTTTCATCATTTTATTCTCTGCAATTCACTCAGAGAACAATCCAAAATCTCGCTTGTGCTAGCCAAGTAGTTTTGTGATCATTTCTGTGGTGATATCTGTGTAAATATATATTTGAATCGGATTGTGCAATATTTGGAAACTTTTGGCATTTTGGAGGGTACATGTCCGGTTAACCCCTGCACGCATAAAGTCGGTAAGTGGTGATTGCTTCCCATCTCGCCTTATAAGCAGCGACCAACCCCTTCAGCACCATGACCTACTTTGCTGGTACCATGGTATTACCATAGATACCATGGTAATATACCATGTGTTTATGGTTCTACCATGGTATTACCATAGATACCATGGTAGTATACCATGTGTTTATGGTTCTACCATGGTATTACCATAGATACCATGGTAGTATACCATGTGTTTATGGTTCTACCATGGTATTACCATAGATACCATGGTAGTATACCATGTGTTTATGGTTCTACCATGGTATTACCATATTATCAGCGATTTTACAATGGTACTGCCATGGTTTGCATGGTCCTCCCATGGTAATACCATAGTATGTGAGGTTTTACCATGGTACTACCATGGTATGCATGGTACTCCCATTATGATGCCATAGTTTGTGTGGTTATACCATGGTATTATCATGGTATACAATTGCAATATTGTAATATATGGATATCATATGCGACTACCATGTTTCCATGGTACAACCATGGTATTACCGTAGTGTCTGTTACAACCACATGCATGGTCTTTCAACATTATCCATGGTCATACCATGGTACAGTTGTATAAAATAGATGATGGATGGTATCAATGCTACTGTAGTAGCATCATATTATGGGAATACATGCATAAATTGCACTGTACTAGCGGTCATATACACGCTTTCTACGCCTCATCCCATGGTGGTGTAGTTTCCTTGTTATTCCATATTCTCTGCAGTAATGTTGTTTCCCCATTTTTAAAATCAGAATCGATCAGAATTGCTCTGGATTTAGCAACATTTCACGACATAATAAATAATGCAGTCTAACCAGTGTCCAAAATATTGTATGAACCCCCCCCCCCCCCCCCCTCCCCCCACCACCCCTTTCCCCCCGCTTCCTTTTCCCGCCCCCACTGTAATCCTATTCTGAAAGGTATTTATGGAGCACTTGAACTTGTTCGCTGCAATGCAGATTTTTTTTTTCCTTTTGGGGTGTAACTGGAATTTCTACAAGTTTCCAAAGGAAGATTGGTGTAGTACACGTCAGTATTAATGATAAATTACTGTTCATTAGCAATATCCTTGCATATCCATAGACACAGACACAAATACGCAGACATCCATGGTGTGGAAGATTGCTGCTAAATGAAATGTTGACATTGAAGACAATTTAACAGACCATTATATGCCTCTGGTGTTTAAGTTTAATGGGAACATTTTCGTGTTGCATCATCAAACATCAATGTTTTGTCTCATTAAAGTTTACCAATTAAAGGCAGTGTTCTTGATTTGCATAGGTGAGGAAAACATATCAGGGCAGTTACAAAATAACCACAGTTGATTTCATGCCTATCCGACTGACGAATACCGAGATATTGCGAGAAATGTGTTTATTTCCACAGGGCGAGTAGCATCCGCTGGAATTCCAGCAGGATTTATGAAATTGTCAATAGCACCTCTAAACTCGCCAATGTCGGGTTTAAATCTCATTCTGATCAATAAATCTAATAAAGTTGTCTGCTCTCAACAACATGCTATTTTCCGTGTACCGTTTAATATATTAAAACTTATCTGGATACGTTTTAATATTTTTAAACTTTAACAGTCGATAATTCCCTTAAAATGCACTTTTCTGCTTTCATACTTTGTGGGAGGTAGAGAATTACATAAATGTTATCATTAAAAGTGATTTTAGATCATTCCTTTGATGAGCCATTTGCTGCCCCAGGAGCCGAGTCACCCGAACCCCCCCCCCCCCTCCTTCCCCTTCCCCAGAAAAATTGAAGTTACCTTTATATTCAATGTTCTTTTTAGTTAATTTTTTTATAGCGAATTCAGGTCTTTTACGTCAATCCATACTATGTTTGTACAAATCCGATAATATTGTTCCAGTGTAACGTAACGTAACGTAACATGGAATGGAATGCCTGCAAATATGACATTTTTTCTGGCTTTCTTTACAAAATATGGTGATGTGTTTCATATTAACACTTGAAAAAAAGTTTGTAATTTTCACAGTCAACAATTTCTAAGCCTTATAAACATACTAATAAACAGATAAATGTATACAACTTCATAAAGTAATCCTATCTTTAATTAAAGAAAGATGGTTTCAAATTGATCTTGACAACAAACATTCATATGTTTCCACATCGAAGATGGATCAATTTAAGACTATTCCATCAATTTGAGCCTTTTTAAAAATAGTTTTCTGTCTCTTTATGATGAATAAATCAAACATCAATGGAGCAAATGCTTTGCTGTTGGCATGTAACTTACTATGTTATAGCACAGCTAACTACCTTCTAAGGCAAGAATTAGGAATGTTACCTTGTAATATAAAGAATCTTAGTGCAATTTGTATACCTTTTATTTATTATTCTTTATATTACAAGGTAACATTCATAATTCTTGCCTTAGAAGGTAGTTAGCTGTGCTATAACATAGTGTGTGATACGTGTCCATCTTATGTGACATGCCAAAAGTGCTTCAGTATTGTTTGATAGGCTGACAATATTATATATTATGTCTTGACCCTTGACACTCGAGTATATACGAGTGTATTTATAGCTCACTTTTTTGTTCAACTCATTTGAACTGTAAACCAATTAGGAGGACCTTTTAGAATTTATGCTTGACAGCCTCAGGGCGAGTGTAGTTATTCTTTACTTCTCTAGTACCAATTACTGTAAAAGTGGATATTTTTTGCGCGATTAAATTTTCGCGCTCGGCCAAGACAGCGTGTTTTGCGTGTTTTAAAATTTGCAACGCATTATGTTCAATTGCCAGAAATAAAATATAGGCAAAATATTTGCACACTTTTATTTCCACACAGCGAAATATTCCACATACAGTGATCCATTGAAGAAATTAAGCCTATTCAAAGTTTTTATGAATTCATATTGATAAGATCTTGTAGCAGCTCTCTGTCAGAGATGTAAATGTGGCAAACTCTCCACTGATTTTTTTTTTTTTTTTTTTTTAATCAAATTTTACAAGGGATTTTTTTTTTAAGCAAAAGCAGAGATAAACATAAAATTACAGTTATTTTACATGTTTCGGGATGCTTTAAAATCCATTTTTGCATGAACTAAGTGGAGAATGCAGTTGATATCCCAGAAAATTATGCTTAGTGAAATTCTGCTCACACTTAGAACCATTGAAGAGTTCTCCACGTATAACACAAGCATTTCTGTATCAATGGGCATAACACCTGTGTTGTCATAACTTTTCATAATTATACTTGCACAACGCTTGGCATTTGCATTGTTTAATTTATACCAACAGATTTACATCATTATATTCTTTGTGCGTACATGTTATTTTTTTTCAGTATTTTACCAACACGGTATTTTATATTACAGTTGAATATATATATTTTTTCAGTTATTCTTAGTAATATTATTACACCATTTAGTCTTTAGTATCATTAGTATCATTTTAGTAGTACAGTTAAAAGTAAATAGAGTACATATAATTATGTATCAGATTTTTTGCCTTCTGTATTCACAACTCAAGTATTCACAGGATGCTCTTTGCACTGTACAATAGTAAATGCATCATCCTATACTGCTGATTTCAAAATGTTAGTACAGTGTACTTGCCTATTTGTATCTTTGGAATAAGAGTTAAATGTCTAAAAATATGCTGCCACCAAAGAAGAAATTGTTCAACTAGTGTTAATTCTGTTGTGCCATTTGTTTAAAAGAATTTTGTTTCATTTCAACGACGCACTCCTTGCATGATTATCTTTGTACATGCATTGTTTTTTTAGTTACTGTAGTTTTTATTTGTGCAATATTTTATCCACACAGTATTGTTTTGAGTAGTTGAATTTTTTCCAGTTATTTGTAGTATTGTAACATTGAGTCTTCAGTATTATTTTAAGAGTATATATGTACAACGTATGTATGATATTTTGTGCCTTCAGTTACAAGTCTAAAGATATGCTTGCCACCAAAGAAAAAATAAAAACTTGTTGAAGGATTGTTAATTCTATATGTTACATGCATTTGTTTCCTTGCAGTGTCAAGTGCAGATGAAATTGTTCATTTACACCGAATAACAACTTATTTGTACGATACCACGGTAATACCATGATATTGTACCGTGGTACTGTACAGTGGTATTACCATGGTACAATTTTGCGGTTATATCATGGTATTACTGTGGTACCATATCATGGTATTTCCATGGTACAGTACCATGGTACAATACAATGGTATTACCATGGTATTACCATGGTATTGGACATCGATGGTACATTGGTATCATGGTAAATTGGTTATGGTATTACAATGGTACAATACAATGGTATTACCATGGTAATAACCATGGTACTGGACCACAGTAATACCGTGGTAGTACCATGGCATGGTACTGTACCATGGTACCATACCATGATACGGTACAACCATGGTACAGTACCATGATACGGTATTACCATGATATTACCACCGTTCCATACCATGATACGGTACAACCATGGTACAGTACCATGCCATGGTATGTTACTACCACGGTATTATTGTGGTCCAGTACCATGATTATTACCTTGTCACCATGGTAATACCATTGTATTATACCATGGTAATACCGTAACCAATTTACCATGTACCATGTTCCATTACCATACCATGGTAATATCGTGGTACTACCATGGTATAACCATGGTACTTTTTTATAAGGGCGATCCTCCCTGCCCCCTTCCCCCGGCGGTTACTTAGTTTTGAGAACAAAAAGCAATTTAGTATTAGATGATCTTCGGCTACATGCTGGGAGAATAGACCGCTTCGGTAATGTATGCAAATTTTATGCATACCTTTTAAACAAAGGTTGTTATTTGACAACCTGAAAGCTTGCCGTAGGCTTCCAAGCATTGAAGCTCATTTATAAAAAAGCATGTTCATGGAATAGCTCGTCACTAGGTGCTCAGAGAATGTATGTGCATAAATTTGTATACATTACAGAAGCGGTCTATTGGAGGAGGATTAACCGGAGGTAGTATTTATGGAGAAGGAAACAAAAGGTGGGAGCTGCTGCATTTTGATTTTTGTTTAAATAGATCATCCCTAGGCCACCTTATTTTGTTCCATTCTTCTGTTCTTTATCACTTTTAGACAGTGATGCTTCTGACATTAAATATTAAAATAGTGTAATCTCAGTTTTGCTGATATAACATTACTGCATTGTTTCATTTCAATAAAACTAGCAAAAAGTCTTTCTGTATGTGTAATAATGCCATACGCGGGTTGACCCTGCATATTTACGAAAATTTGTTGAAATCACAAACATTAAAAACGTATTAAAATACACCATGACGAAACAGGTGCAGTGGTTATGTGCTCAAGCGAATGGCGAAAAAGAGGGGAAAGGGGAAATAAAGAGAAAAGGCCAAAGACATGAAGGGAAAGGGAGAAACATGAAAATAAGACGATGTTGTTGATGTTGGTGTCCTAAATCGACTTAAGACTCCATCACTTCAAGCAGGGATCCAGGATTGAGTATAAGAGGGGGCACACAATGAAGGTTTGTCAACTTTTGGAAAAGGTAGACCCGTATTTTTTTGGTCTCGCCAGCTTCTCGAAAAATCGCTCATTTGGTGGTGGGGGGTTACTGCCGGAGAAATAATTTTTTCGAGAGACCTTCAAAATTCGCTCAGTGGGGGGGGGGGGGGGGGGGGGGTGTATGGGGGTCCAATTCCCTCCATAATTCCCTGACAAGCAAAAAACAAAAAACAAAAACAAAAACAAAGGTCTTCATTCAAAAGGGGGGGGGCACAGTCGAGAAAATGGCGGATCGTCTATGGTTAAAATGCATACTTTTCTTCCAAAAGGGGGGGGGGGCACGGGCCGGAAGTGCCCCCCCCCCCCTGGATCCGCCAATGACTTCAAGTATAATACAATTGTCGCCAGAACATGATTATATCGGAGCACTTCATATATTATCTTTGAAAAATGTACAACAGCGCCATCTCACGACATCAATGGCACAAATGAGGAGTGTCACTGACTTGAGAGTTCAAGTCTTTCACAAATATCTAGCACTAAGAAGTAAAATTTCCTCCCCATACTGGCAAAGCAGCTAGAACCGTTGGCCTTTTTAAATTTTCTTATTAAACGGACAATGAATACACACGCACGCACCACACCGACACCCGAAAACACACACACATACACACACAGCTCTACATGGCTTTACTTCCGAGGACAGGTATTGTTCCTCTATTGTTCCTCGTCCTCGGACAGTCGACGGAATAAAGCACAAATTCATTGTTCGACGTTCGAGGACTATTGTCCGGCTTCCGAGGACCATTGTTGTCATGATTTTTTTTTGTTCTCTGTCCGAAAATGTCCTCGGACATACTGCTAAACAGACCCACAGACACACAAACAGACACACAGACACACACAAACAGACATCCAAAATCAACTTAAATGGCGTGTCAATTGGAGATTCTATAATCAAACCATCTGTGAATGCAAGGAATCTCGGAGCACAGTTTGATGTGCACTTGAGTTCAGTTCAGTTTCAGTTTTTATTTTTTTTTTAATTTCCAACAAAAGAGAAATATACAATTCACATACATCATTAAATCAACAAAGTAGGATACACGCAATACAACACATAAATATAACAGTATTGTAGATTAGATAAGATGTATCAAACTATTGCAGTATGAAAAATAATTTTATCAATGTTTGGTTGGAAATGGAGAGGTCCACTGTGAAGCTAAGCTTGTAAATTGTGGACCCCTCAGGTGAAAGTATTCAATAATAGTAATTTACATAACAAAAAAAAGAGAATAATGGCCAACAGAGAGGGGAAAGCATAAACATATCATACAAAATGTGTGAAAGTAACGAGGGAAAAGTAAAAGGAAAGACAGAAAGAGGACAGAAATTGACTGCATGTGGGACTGAGGAATGACGAATGAAAGATGTATAGATGTAACTAATCAAAACAAAGGTAGCGCGCAACATCGATTCGTGTGAAAAGGGAAATAGATATGAGAATGTTCCTGGTTGACGAGTGGTGACGAGTTCTTTGGATAATAATAATAATAAATAATAATGATCATTTAATAATAATAACAATAATAATAATGATGCATATATACATAGACACACATACACATTTAAATGCTGCATATATAGAGGTAATCTAAATGCTACAAACAACTGCAAAGCGAGTTAGGTTTTGTAAGGAGCCAATAAAAATTTCTTTAGATTTCTCTTAAAGATTGTGAGTGAAGAGGATTTTTCCAAATCATGGTGCAAAGTATTCCAAAGTTTAGGGCCTTCAAAAATAAATGTTTTTTGTGCGGAAAATGTTCTCAAAAATGGTAAATGAAATTCATCCGACTGTCTGGTGGGATATTTGTGAATTGTACGATTTTTTAGAAACATATCGTGAAACGCAGATGGTAGAGTACCACAATTGTATTTATACATAAATTCACCAAGATGAAATAAGTACAGATCTTTAATTTTTAGGATGTTATGTTCAAGGAAAAGAGAATCCGTATGGGCACGTATAGGAGCATTACAAATTATACGAATGACTTTCTTTTGTAGTAGTAAAACTCTTTCCAGCAGTGTTTGATGACTGTTTCCCCAAACCAAAAGACCATAGTTTAAATATGGTAAAATAAGAGATGAGTAAAGCATAAGTAAAGATGCTTGAGGAAGGTGTGATTTAAGTCTGTTAATGATACCGATATTGCGAGAGATAATTTTAGGTGTTTTCGACAAAAACACCTAAAAATTTGGTTTGAGAGACTTGCTCAAGAGGGATATTGTCAAAAACAATATCAGTAGGTAATGATGCTAAGGAGTTACTAAACAATATATAATTCGTCTTCAGAAGATTCAATGATAATTTATTAGCCCTTATCCATTCTAATATGTTACGCAGCTCTCTATTGATTACATCGACAAGAACATTTGGATCACTGTGAGAAAAAAATAAATTGGTGTCATCTGCAAATAAGATGAATGACAGGGAATCGGATGATTTATGAAAATCATTTATATAAAGTATAAACAATAATGGGCCTAACAGGCTTCCTTGAGGGACGCCACAAGAAATATCTTTAAAATCTGATGCTTGCTCGTTTAAGAAAACAAATTGTTTTCTGTTAGAAAGGTAGCTCCTGAACCACTCCAAGGCCTTTCCACGGACACCAATATGAGCAAGTTTATAAAGTAAAATATCATGATTTATCGTATCAAAGGCCTTGGAGAAGTCAAGGAATATACCTACTGTGTGAGAAGACGAGTCAATTGAATGGGCAACTTTCTCAACAAAAGACATCAAAGCATGAACAGTACTATGTTTCTCCCTAAAACCAAACTGGAAATTAGAGAGGATATCATATTTTTTAAGGAAAGAAATCATTCGAGTAAACACTATCTTTTCAAAAAAAATGGAAAAAGAAGATAGTAACGAGATTGGCCGATAATTACCTACTTCAAGTTTGTCACCTTTTTTGAATAAGGGAATAATTTTTGCTAGTTTCATGGAATTGGGAAATTTACCATGCATCAATGATAAATTAAAAATATGGACCAAAGGATCTACAATAACAGGAATAATGGCTTTCAACATTACGTTATTAATTCCATCAAAACCGGAACTTTTTTTATTCTGTAAGTTGGATACAATATTAATGACTTCTTGCCTATTCGTAGGAAAGAGAAAAATAGAATTTGGATTAGCAGGGCCTAAAAAATCACTATAATTTCTCTTTGATGGGGGAATATTTTTAGAGAGATTGTTGCCGATTGACGAAAAGTAAGTATTAAAGATATTCGCTATATCTTTGGAATCTTCAATAATTTCATGGTTATACATGATTTTGTTTATTTCAGATCTTTTATCTGTCAAATTCATCGCTTGTTTAATAATTTTCCAGGTATTTTGCATATCGTGTTTGAACATTTCCAAACGATTTACGAAGTATTTTCTTTTTTCAAGGCGAATGATTTGAGTCAATGTGTTTCTATAGGATGTATACTTTTCCTTTGATTTTTCAGTACCTTTTATTTTATATTTATAAAAGAGATTATTCTTCCGATTAATTGAGCGTAGTATGGATTTAGAAATCCATGGGAGCTTAGGTGTTTTCTTATAGTTGGTTTTGATTTTTTGTTTCGGCATATTAATATCCAATTGATCGGTCAATATTAAGGAAAAAGTTTCATATGAACTGTTAATGTCTTCATTAGTATATATATACACGACCAATCAAAGTTTTCAAGATTAATGGCAAGACGTGCTAGGCTTTCGGCATTAACTTTACGTCTATATATTGAAGAACTATTTCTGTTAATAGATTGACCTAGTGGATAAAACATTGCAATAGGATAATGATCAGTTATGTCAGATAAAATAATATAAGAATCAGGATGTGGAATAACGTTCGAAAAAATATTATCAATTAAAGTAGCAGATGCATTAGCAACACGCGTTGGCTTAGAAACGAGCGGCAAGCAAGAAGCAGATAAAATTAATTCAAGAAAGTCTTGAGAAATATTGTTATGTTCATGGTTCAATAAATCTATATTGAAATCTCCCATCAAGAAGAAGTCTTTATTGTCAAAATTGACGTCTCTTAACAAATTGGAAAAATATTGTAAGAATTCTTGAGCATTTGAGTTGGGAGATCTATAGATAACTCCGGCAATGATATTCTTATTACCAGGAATCACAATTTCAATAAAAAGGGATTCAACAATTGTATTAGAAACTGAGATTTCATCCAAGATAGTGTAGTTAAATGATTTAAGGATGTAGAGAGCAACTCCCCCACCAACTCGATTTTGTCTATTTTTATTGATGAAGTCATAATCTTTTATAAGGAATGGGTGGTTTGAATCGTAATTAAGCCAAGTTTCTGTGAGGCCAATCAGCGTAAAGGGGCTTGGCATAGGTTTATCTACGAGTGAAAGAAGGTCATCAAAATGCTTGTTCAAACTTCTGATATTTAAATGAAGGATGGAAAATGTATCATTCTGAAAATCTTTTGAAACCTTTGAAAATTGATTGATGGTTATATAGTTAGTAGTTCCACGTTGGACAGGGTCATCTAAATCAAAATCGAACTCCAGATTTGCAGCTGAAGCGTTAATGTTATCTATGATAAGATTATCATAAGAATTAGCGGAAGTATCAACACATCATCAGACTGAATATAGGTCTATGTAAATCAAAGAAATCGTCATCACTAAGCCTATGAAATGGCAGCGATTGCCTATCGTCAGAGTTAAACATCATCATGAGATAAAAAATACTCCCTCATCATTGACATTTGGCGATAAGGAGAAATACTGTATAAAAGAAGTAATGGCGCTTTATTCAAGAAGAGTAAGGAAAGGAAGTGTCGATCACATGCAGTAAGAAGAGAAATAAATCGATGGAAATCAAATAGGAGTGGAGGGAAAATGATGACCAACAACAAAAACGAGTAGAGAAAACAAACATATGATGGGATGAAAATGAAGAGAAAACATAGTGAATCTCTGTTGGCATAACATACTTAAGGCAATCTAAACGCTGGAACGTCATGTGGCAGAAAACAATCAGCACTGGAGCTAAGAATAACGTACACATTTGAGGAATTTAGATAAGAGAAAAAAGAACGAAATTGCTAAATCATCGACTATACATAAATACTAAATTTAGTATAATGAGGAATGTATTAACCTACCAACATTGCAATAATTGATTATAGAAACAACAAAGATAATACAGTGTGTATTAACATTACAGTGGGATTTCACTTCTACAAGAAAAAGAAAATCGAATGAGCATATGTAATGTATGTAACACAGGTTCATCAACGGTATAAATAAAACATCAAGAAGTAGATAACAACAAACTCAGTTGAGGAAGATTCAGTGGACCTCCTTCGCGATGCATACAAATGAATACCACTTTGCTCAGTGACAAACCAGTACAGTCACCTAAAGATAACCCCAAAGCTTTTCAAATCCCATAATGGGAATGCAAATCGCAGGCATCCGCTGTCGCCGGATTTGCCCAACCTAGCAACACACAGTGCATACCATGTGCATCTCGACCATGCAATACAATGAGTTGGAAGAAAAGGCGGATTTAAAAAATATAAAGGTGTATTGATGGATAAAAGAAGAACAATTTGTATAAGCACGAAAAGGTCCACTTCACTTCAAATTCATTTCAACAGCAAATGTGTGTGTGTACATCGTGGGAAATGTGTATGTACATCGTAATCAAATGCCATATACGAGGCTACCATTCCATTTCGTGAAAAGTACCATTATTAGCATGTTTCTTGATGCAACGATATAAATGAGAAGACATGACTCAGTCAAAGCAAATGAAGTTAAAGGGAAATTAACCTCAAAAATACAGACGATAGTGTTCAAAGGTGTTATTTATTCCTTCTTGTTAGACTATATGGCTTCGCGTCAAAATATACGAGATCGATACGAATCAAGATTTTCTGAGCAAAATTTATCATCTGCTAGCAATATGTATCGTCTGCTAGCAATACCTGGGGGCTGCCATTTTTTTTATGTGTACAAGAAGATTTTCTTAATCCAAATGCCCAATTGCCTTTTTCAAAATTAAAAACCCATTTGAGATTTAAAATATAGAATAGATATGTCAATTTATTTTTAAACTGAAGATTTCCTTATATATTTCTGTTGAAAATCGATATTCGCTTAATATAAATCTATTTTCTAGATACTGTGACGCAATGGACGGAGCAAATTAATTCAAATTTTATGGATGCTTCTTCCCTGAGCATCTATAGCGGCAAACTATGCATTCACCTGCTTTCGGATAATGGGACTTGAAAAGTCAGAATGCATGCTGCATATATTATGTTCTGCTCTGTTTGGCAAACCCAAGAAAATAGATTTTTGTTAAGCAAAACCAGACAATTTAAAAGTATCATTATAAAGATTTAATTTTTATAAATCATGTAAACACCCACTTTATATTTTTCGACACATATGGGATTTTAGGTAATGAAGAAAATCAATTTAGGTCTTGGATTCAAAATATCTTCCTGACCGGAACATTTCTCAATGGTTCATGTACAAATCCAAATCAGCAAGAAAATGGCAGCCCCCATGT
This sequence comes from Heliocidaris erythrogramma, assembly GCA_025617745.1. Classification (NCBI taxonomy): domain Eukaryota; kingdom Metazoa; phylum Echinodermata; class Echinoidea; order Camarodonta; family Echinometridae; genus Heliocidaris; species Heliocidaris erythrogramma. The sequence goes on along the minus strand of CM046859.1, from coordinate 49,098,187 downwards.
AAATGAGTAGTAGACGATACCGGGTGTTGGAATATCTTTATTATACCCTTTTCTGATATCTTATTGGAAAATGATTTAGGCCAATAAGTAGGAATATACTACACCTTTCAATATAAGTAAATTTGTACTCAGGGGTTAATTCTCCTTTAAACAAGCATTGCGTCATAATAATAATTCAGGATGGGAGAAACTGTTTAGCAAATATTTGTATTTGATGTTCATTTCAGCAAAATTTAATCAATGAATTGATTTTTTGAAATGGGATACCAATTTGAAGAAAATAGATGTTTATTTGATTTGAGTTATCATATCTTCATCACATACATAAAATCGTGTCATTTTTTGAAGGAAAAAAAAGAATTTAGCTGACACCAACATCAGTGCCTCACATATTGGCAATGTTAAATTCAGGCGTGAAACAAAATACATGTATCACTAAGTAATCATTCAAGTTGAAGAGATTCAAACGTGTATGGAAACCAACAGCAATGGCATTCACTTCAAAGGATAACACAATTGAATATGCATTTATAAAGAACACAGGTCTATCCGTCCAATAGAATTTATGGGATTGTGAAAACCTTCGAAAATGGGAAATTAATGAATATTCAATGAACCATTGTCACAATGTATTCAACAACATGGAAGTTTGCCTAAATATAACCATCACACCCACCCCAAAGCCTTTAAAATTCCATATAGTCAGAATGCAGCTGTGGGCACCAGGCGCTGCCATGTCAGGCAAACATTACTGCCCGCCAAACGTTACGATCACGTTTGCAACACCTAGCAACCTAGCAACCTAGCAACACACAGTACATGCACTGCGCAACTTGACCATGTAATACAGTAAGTTGGAACAAAAGGCGGATGCAAACGATCTGCAGAGTATGACAAAGTAATTGGTAAACAGAATTTCTTTAAAATTTTAGCGCAAAAAAGGGTCACTAACCCTGAATACAAGACTGGGTAAAACAAAAACATATATGGATAAACACTGGTCTAAATCAAGGGGGAAATGCCTAAGGAAAAAGGGTTAGGAAGACAAAATATACAGTCATGGCAGTATATGTCACTTCTAAGGAAAGCTTGAAAAAAAATTGGAAAAAAACCCACAAGGAATAAAATGATCAATACTGTTATACTCCAAAGCACAATTATCATATTAGGTCATAGACATCTGTCGTGTCTGCATACAATTATTGAGATCCAAGACTGTGTGGACACTCAGTTTGTCAAAAAGTGCAGAATAGGGGGAGAAAGATTGAAAATCCCAAATCTCGGGGTTATTCTTTCAATAGCCAAAAATACAGAGTGGATAAGTTACAATGTAGTTATGGGTGATCATACACAAATGTCTGTAAATCATCATACTACATGATCTATAATCTCAGACGTATTCGGAAATACTTAAATAAGGATATTATGAGAGATATTGTTCATGCATGCATCACTAATAAGTTGGACTATTGTAATGGTCTACTGTATGGGATTCCTGACTGTCAAATATCGAGACTGCAAAGAGTTCAAAACACTTGTGCAAGGCTGATTAGTGGCTGTTCCAAATTCACCCATATCACCCCAATTTTGAGAAATCTGCATTGGCTACCTGTTCGCCAAAGAATATCTTACAAAATCTTGCTTATTGTATATAAGGCGCTTCATGGTCAAGCTCCTATGTACATCAGAGAATTGCTGAATCTCAGAGTCAATCAACATAGTCGAAACCTGCGCAGTTCCCAAGATACTCTGCTTCTCCAAATTCCATTCGTAAAAACAAAAGTAACACTGGGTGATCGTTCATTTGCTTGTGCAGCCCCTAAACTCTGGAATAACTTGCCATTGGAAGTCAGGAAATCCCCATCTGTGAATATGTTTAAATCAAAACTCAAAGCGTATCTATTCAATTAATAACAAGCATATCAGGAGCTCATGCAGCGCAGTAGAATATATACAAATTGTTGGATAGTTACTGCGCTTTATAAATGTATTATTATTATTATTATTATTATATATATTTAATATCTGCTAAATCCTAAATAATTATTGCAAATTATTGGTTGGGTAGCTATTTATCATTCTACCTTACAAGATGAATAAATATGCATGCAACCAAACTCCTTTGCAAAATATTACTTTATGAGCTGATTGGAAGATAAGTATGAACTTTTTAACGATATGGCTTTAACAACTGAAAGGTCAGCTGAAGCCCACGAGACCGACGACCCATAAGATCGGACATTCATAAGCTCGTTCGATAATGTCGTCTGACAACCTTTTTTCTCAGGATATACTAGATCGATGACTCACGAGACCGACAATTTTTTTCCTTTTCCCACTAATTGCTCTTTCTTAATTCCCCCCCCCCCCCCTCTCTCTCTCTCTCTCTTTCTTATTATTATCACTCTGTATGTCAATGATTCTCTTTCTTCATCTCCTTTTCCTCTGCCTGTTACTCCACTGGCGCAATATCTTCAATTCTCCTTCTCATTTTTATCTCTCCTCCTCATTTTCATCTCTCCTCCTCATTTTCATCTCTTTACCTTGTTGCTTTATTTCTCTCCCCCTCTCTTTCTCTCTTTTACCTTTTTCATATTTTCCTTTTCTTTTTGAAATCGTAGCGACACGACTTTCTTTCATCCTAATATTCATTCTTTCTCACCTGGAACTCGTATTCATTGAATTACCAATTGCCTTAGTATTTCTTAACCATGTTAACTATATGAATTTTCCCTACCCCCTACGACAGCTACCACGAAAACTACTCTCTTAATTGCGGTTTTCAATTATACCCCACTTATTCCTTCCAATAGTTGGTTTCCCCTTTGTCAACTAATAACTATTAGGAGGTAAATGTTTCAGGGTAACCACGTCGTTGAAATAAAAATAACATGAATCGATGTAATGGCAAAATCTAAATTTGTGGAGTTGGGTTTGTGTTTTCAGCGTGTTTTTTTTCTCTCTCTCTCTCTCTCTCTCTCTTTTTTTTTTGGGGGGGGGGGTTGTAAATGAAGTCTTTAAAATACGTTTTCGTATTTACGAAGGTTTGTTACTTCGACGGTTCGTAATTCCGCAGGTTCATAATTTCGAAAATGAAATAGGGTTCGTAATTCCGAAAATGGAAAAGGGTTCATAATTCCAAAAATCAAATAGGGTTCATATTTCCCGTTTGAACGACTAGGCTAAATATATCTCTCTTGTAATCATAATCATCGCTTTGTTTAGAAACTTTGTTTATTCCTTTTTCAATGATGCCATACTGTTATGATTTTGCAGTCATGGAATGACCAGTACATTAGAATAATAATAACAATAATAATAATTTCAATATGGCACGAAAAAGAGACATGATAACTAAGCTTTTCGACCTGCACTCATCAGGTTATCACGCAGGTATATAACAAATTACTTGAAATCAACTATATTATACTCTATTTGTAAACAAATCTTTCGGCATATTACTCCCAGTGTTAAAGATCGTATGCTCGATCTGTAATGAAAAACACAAGTCAGAAAAAATTGGAACCAGCGGGATTCGAACCTGTCATCTACTGCTTGCCGGGCAGCGACTTAACCACCAGACTATTCTGGTTCACGGCCAAGTCACGACGAACTAGAATCAAATACCCAAGATCCTCTTCTTTCTGACTCATTAATATTCAAACGGTCCGCCGTAGACAATGGTTAGTAAGCGAAGAAGCTTGACTGGGGAGGAATTTTTAATTTGTAAACAAATCTTTCGGCATATTACTCCCAGTGTTAAAGATCGTATGCTCGATCTGTAATGAAAAACACAAGTCAGAAAAAATTGGAACCAGCGGGATTCGAACCTGTCATCTACTGCTTGCCGGGCAGCGACTTAACCACCAGACTATTCTGGTTCACGGCCAAGTCACGACGAACTAGAATCAAATACCCAAGATCCTCTTCTTTCTGACTCATTAATATGAATACGGGCTCAGGAACAGGTGCTGAGTCTAAGTCGCCATGATAGAGATAAGAAGCACAGATGTCAATAGCTTCTTTCAGTGGCACGTTGGTAAATAGGCTAGAGATATCGAATGAACACATAACACAATTACTATTATCAAGGGGCAGATCGCGGACGAGTTTAGCAAACGTGCCACTGAAAGAAGCTATTGACATCTGTGCTTCTTATCTCTATCATGGCGACTTAGACTCACCACCTGTTCCTGAGCCCGTATTCATTGATCTCATGAACTTTGCCACTCGCGCGGTTGAGTTTAGTTTCAATGATACGATGTATTCACAGATAGATGGTGTGGCTATGGGATCCCCATTAGGCCCCGCGCTTGCTAACATTTTTGTTGGCTTTCATGAAATGCGCCTGCTACAGAACGCCACCGATCTTAATATAGTCCCACATGTGTATTGTCGGTATGTTGATGATACGTTTGCAATTTTTGATAACCGCGCAGCGTGTGAGGTTTTCCTTACACAACTGAACCGGCTCCATCCCGCGCTAAACTTCACATGTGAAATTGAACTGTCCAATGCGCTCCCATTTCTCGACGTTCTCGTTGAGAGAAGTGATGGGAAATTCATCACTTCCGTCTACCGCAAGCCCACATTCACCGGGCAATACACGAGATGGGACTCGTACAGTGCAACTTCATACAAGATTGGGCTCATTAGAAACTTAGTGTGCCGCGCCCTTAGGATTTGCTCTGCGTGCAAATTAGCTCCCGAAATCGCAAAAATCAAAAACTATTCTCCTTGACAATGGTTACCCTGAGCATGTTATATCTCGCACCATAACACGGACGCTGGAGGCACAATCCAAATCTGACACCAGATTTGGACCTGCCAAATGCCCCGTGTATCTCAAACTACCCTGGAGGGGTAAGGTATCTGACAAATACGCCAGTCAGATCAAACACGCAGTGTCACGTTGCTATTACGCGGTTTTGACACGCATTGTGTTTTCTACACACAGGATGCTACCGTCAACTAGCAAGGATGTACTACCCACCCCCCACTTGAGTAATGTTATTTACCAATTTCAGTGCCGGTGCGATGCCAGGTACGTGGGCCGTACTTCTCAGCGGTTGGCTGATCGCATTAAACAACACATTCCCTCGATTATTCGGAACCGTACAACCAAGCCCGTCCGTGCCTGCAAATCTGAAATGCACGCTAACAGACCAAAGATAGCCAAATGCGATTCAGCGATTGGTCTCCACTTGCTGAACAATCCAGCTTGCGCACAAAGCTATGCCGACGATCAATTCTCAATTATGTCCCGGGCCAGAAGCTCAGCGCATTTACGCTTTCTGGAAGCTGCTTACATTCAATCGCGAGAACCTCTTCTGTGCAGACAAAAGGAGTTCGTCCAAGCTTTGCGATTGTTCTGAAATTACGGCGTCTAGGTTGCGTCCGGGTTCACCGAGTATAATATAGTTGATTTCAAGTAATTTGTTATATACCTGCGTGATAACCTGATGAGTGCAGGTCGAAAAGCTTCGTTATCATGTCTCTTTTTCGTGCCATATTGAAATTTGGCAGTACCAAGAAATTATTTGAATAATAATAATAATAATAATAATAATCCGGATTTATGTAGCGCCTAATTACAATGTTTTTAAGTGCTTTACATATAAATTATTGCCCGGTCATCGGATTCAGGCACCTTCTCCACTCCACTGGGGAGCATTACAGCCAGTCGCCTTTTTACGGGCGCGCACATGCCAATCAAATCACATTTACTTTTGCATCCTACCGGGTACCCACTTAACACCTGGATGGAGAGTAGCAATGTAGATAAAATTCCTTGAGCAAGGACATAAATACTGTGCCGGGGATCGAACCCACGACCTTCACATCTCCATTCAAGTGTTTAAACCACTCGACTACGACAAAAGTGAAAAGTTCCAAAATGCACTGGTAAGCACTTTTATGCCGAGCACTCTTTTTTCTTTGACATAAGAGAGTGTGTATGGCTATTCTTACCATCTGGTCATCCATAACACCAAATTCTACAGAATCCTGAAAATGAAATTCATTCACTGTTTAAGTTTCAAACAGGAAAATAAACATGAAAATTTTGAATTCAAGCCGTGAAGTTTCTCTCGTGTCATGGCAAGTCTGGTGCCTTCGAAGCGAAACGGGCCGGGGCAGGCCGGCCAGAACGACGGAATGAAAAAAACGGTGCTTTGGAACGGTTTTCTCTCTTCTTTTTCTCCAGAAACACCGTAACCGTGTTATGGTGCGAGATATAACATGCTCAGGGTAACCATTGTCAAAAATTGCAAACGTATCATCAACATACCGACAATACAGAAGAAAAAAATGGTATGCTTTGGAACGGAAATTTGAGTGTAAAAATGGGGGTCTTCTGGGCGGCACATACCCACCGCACACTATATACTGAGTGCCCCCAACCCCCCGGCCCCTATATGCTGATAATGAAAACCACAATTCAGTGCCACCCCGGTGGTGAATCACCAATACTGCTCGCATGGCGTTTGTTGTTGCTACGGTGCACAGCGTTTCTACAATGTTCTAGGTATGAAACTAGGAATCAATTTTAGATAAAACGCTTATACCTTTTTAGCTTGCTGGATGCAATGTTTGCTCCAGACGTGGGTGATCAAGGCTTGTAATCATTTTCAATCTCTAGTAATTTTCAGGGTCAGGTACATGTGTTACCACTCAGCCCATGGAACAGATATTTGGTACGCAGTCCCTCTCTAATCCTCTTTCCGTCATTTTTTTTTCAGGTGATGCCCTATGTTTGTGTATTTTTTTCCTCATTACGTGACCTACAAACTAAAGTTGTCTTTTTCCTTATGACGTTTACAAGAGATCTTTAACATATCATATACACTACTTTGACAGCAGGAAGCAACTCTGAAATTGCACAAATTTCATAGTTTTCTTGTTAAAAGTACAAAGAATTTTCCAAACACTTAAGTTCTGCTTACAATGTAAAACATGGACATAAATAATGCTCAGTGTATCCTTATTGTCTAATCTCTTTCTGTTTTCAGGTCTTTTATTTAATTTTTGACAAATTTCAGAGTGCTTCCTTTTGTCAAAATATGGAAATACCTTATCAGGTACATTTGCATCAACTGGTAAGATTTATTTTGTTACTGATCACAAGTGTTACACTTTCTCCAGTTGATACTCATGTTATTTATATCCTTCATAGCATTAGTCTATCTTCATCTCCTACAATAGTTTTATATGATTGTCTTAACTCTTTATATCCCCCTATCCTCTAGGACCGTTATCCCCGACAGTGGTGTATCATAGAAGGCAAGGGGGAAAGTTGAAAAGAGAAAAAAAGGGAAAGAAGAGGGAGAAAAAAAAGGGTAAAGGGGGCGGGAAAAGTAAATTATGGTACCCTCCCACCCCCTCCCCCAAATACGAATCCTTGTTAATTCTTTTTGCCAAGCCCCCCCCCCCAAAAAAAAAAAAAACAAAACAAAACAAAACAAAACAAAACAAAACAAAGCAAAACAAAAAACAAAAACAAAAACAAAGAAATTATCGAATAAAGGCATCTTGGTAGTTCACACATTTCTACAAATGTATTTATAAATACTTCTGAAAGTTTAATGATCCGTTTCTTTTATTTATTAGAGTTATTTGAATAAAACAGTGTCAGACACTAAATGTATCAAAACTAATCGGTATGTTTCAAAAATACAAATGGTTATACTTATCTACTTTCTCCGAAATCATACAAAATGGGGAGGTTACTAATTCACCCCGTTCTATGTTACCTACCGTAAAACAATACATATACCCAGTATACATTGTAGAAAAATGCTCACACGCAAGATTGACCTTATATTACACGTATTAGAATCATAGGATTCTGTAATTTAGTTTACTGTAAAATAATATAGTGCTTAATGCACCGAAATCTGTGAGGCCTGTTTCATTTTCACCTGATGGTGATATTACAGGATTATTTTTACACAATAAAAGTATAATATCACATTATTGTAAAGAATGTTCGTTATTCAAATAGAACTGATGCAAGAAAGCATTCAATAACGCCAATGAAAGCACAATATTGTTAAGCCCCACTTAAAATTTTCGTCAATTTATTTGATTTTCGTTGATGAATAGGACCACATAGTTCGAAACTGGTGACAATTTTAGACATTTGTAGACATGGTGAAGAATTTATGGTAATTTAGATTACCTGATTAAGAAGTGAATTACTTTGTTTTTCTTTGTTTTGTAACTTGTCCAGCTTTCTGGAAGCCGTCTTTATTCAAAAGATTAACAGAATAACAATCCGAATTCAGTATCATTATTATCCTTTCCACGACTGCACATTGACTGTGACCTACACAATTCGTCAAAGTTCATCCACTTAAAATTGAACCCAAAGCAGTTCAGAGTTTTCACAAGGTCTAAATAAATCATCTTTTCCTCCTCAAATTGGCACCAATTATTCTGATTTTCAACTCTTACATAGATAAGAAAATTAAAAAATTAAAAATATTAAATGAACCAATGTGAATGCAAAACTAAATTCAACAAACAATTTTTTTTTAAATAGTGCATATCAAGTATACATCGCACTGCCAATTTAGAGACTTTCAGATGATCATGTACATTTTAATCGTTCTTATTCAAGAACGGCACTGGCTACTGCACTAAAATGGACTAAAAAATGTACTTGATTTCCTTCTGCTCATGTATAATGTGTAATTCCTAGCCGCATTCTGGATCAAAATGTATCAAAAATTTGTCTCTAAAAGGGAGACATGGAACTGCTATATAGGTGACAAAAATTCAAAACTCTTGAATTTTCTAACCTATACTTCTGAACTGGCGACGCCCAGGCCTGTGAGCAATTGTGCCAGTTAAACACTTTCAAATAGTCACTATACTAAGGATAAAAAACGTATACTACGGCAAGCTTTAAATCAGAATAAAAATAAAAATAATGCAAATATTTATATTACACGAAGAACTTTTAAACTGTTAGAGCATTCCAGAATAATGTAACAGCATCATAATTTGCAGCATCTGTCTTACGGTAAAAGTTAAAAGCTTCACTATTGTTGAGTAACCGAATAATAATAAGGGGGAAAAAAACATATGGAGAAGAAATGTCATCCCGTATAATTTTTACCCTTGAATAATACAATTTATCCTTAAAAATAAAAGATAATGCAGCGTTGAAGAAGACAAATCGAAGGGGTAATAACATCAAGATATCCTTAATTTCCTTTTCTTTCTTTTTTATACATATATGAGGTTATAAAACACCTAAATAGTGGATATATCTGGATATATGGCATTCCGATAGATAACAATCTTGTGTCACAGCTGATTCAATTAATAATACCTCAGTGAAAAATGTTTCCGAATATAATCAATTTACAATTTAACCCATTCAGGAAAGGAATTATTTAAGGGCTAAATTGATCACATTTTATTCTTCACATTGAAAACAATAATATATTTAGGATTTGAAGGTTTTCATGGTGGAGTTGTAATTCAGAAAAAAGGTTTGCGGTACAACTCACATGGTTGTACCGCAAACCTTTTTTTCAAATCCGGGAGCATCCTCAGAATTTACACAATGTCACTATGAAGACACCATGTAGAAACAGGGAAACAGATTTCACACGTTATACCTCAGTCACACAAGACTGACTCTAGATCGACAACGGACCGAACTAAAAAAAAAATCACATTACTCTGAATAGCCAAAAATCGGTCAGGTTAGAGTCGGTGTGAAGTCGGTTTGGCGGTGTGACTGAAGTATAAGACTTGTTTTTCCCTCTTCTAGCTTACGGCATTTCTGAGGGAATTTCTATAATTCTTATCCACTGTTTACCTTTAGTGTAAAAAGTATTGATTTGAAGCTATTTTGACATTCGTTAATTTACAGAGAGTAAGAAGTTTAATTGTGGTAAGAAAACTTACGGCTATAAGCAATGCACTTATACCCTATCTTAAATGCTAGAAGTAAAAGCTAATTGTGTTATTAAAATTGTTCTGAATTCCCTTTTCGCAGGGTTTATGAAGGAACAGGGCCTCTCAGAAGAACACTTTAATATAACTGAATGAGTTACCCTGTTAAACAAAATGAATAAATAGCATAAAAATAAGATATTCCTCCTGACTTTTCAACAGCAAATTTTTGTTTTAATGCTTCAAAATACACATTTAGACAAGTTATATGGGGGAAATCCCTTTAACCCATTGCCCACTGGAACCGGATGGTTCCTGTATTAACCCTATATGGGAATTCAGGTGAACGTTTCGTCAAGCGTTTTGTCAGTGATTTTAACTGACAAATTTGCTCTCAGCCAATCAGATGCAAGGATTTCAGTACCTTATAACAGTTGTCGGTAAACATCACTGACAAAACGCTTGATGAAACGCTCCCCTAGGTTAATAACCTTAGATGAATTCAGAGCGGAGTGACATCATTCTCGTTATTCTCGTAATTAATAGAATCAATGGGCGTCTGTGGTTGGTCGCTGATAAAACCATTGTTATCCTGACTCCTGCCATTCTCGCTGAATCCTGAAAAAGGGAGATTGGGAATTCATATATATATGCATGTGCTGAGCATAAAAAACATGCCATTTATTTGGAGCATGATGTCTCAAAAACGAAAAAGTAACAACCATGAAAATCACAGATTCGGAAAAAACAATTATCACGGCTCGCAACCGTGTTATATATTTAGACGGGCATGATGCCGATAACAATACATACATTCACTTAACAAATGGAGATGGAAAGGAATGTATAGCAGGGCACGCCCCCTTGACACGATTGTTCTGTTGTTCTTTTTGTTTTTGCCTACTTGTTTTAGTGATGGACACGATTTTCCAGAGAATCTGGCTTAAAGCTACTCTGTTTTGCTTATAGGTTTTGCCGCTCGATTTCATATATTTGTCAGTCAAATGAATTTAGATGCACTCAAATTCAGACACTATCGTCTAACGATCGATATCGGTCTTTCAAATTTTGAATGGAGTCATTGAAATTCTTTTCGAGACAAGCGGATTAATTTATGAACACTGAAATTCATTTATGGACAAGATTATTTCAATTAATATCATTCCATTTTTCTTTATCCGCACTCGATTTATTTTTCAGGGCATTCAAATTAGCGATCGTTCTTACGAATTCGTTTTAGTACTATACGGTTTCAAATTTCGTGCATTAGATTTCAATGTTCATGCATTCAAATTAACAAAAGTACCCCCCGAGGGGCCTGTTTGGGCATTAACTTTCATTTTAAGGAATTCATTTTAAAATCATAGATTCGTTGATCAACTTTCATCGATTTCGTGGTTTTTAATGTACTCAAACTTATACTGTCTCGTATATTTAAAGGGAGGGAATTGAGGAGCTGTATATGAAAAAGTATTCTGGGTTAATGCCGTACGAGTTCTTGACAAGTGATATAGATTGATTTGTCTGGTGGGGTAATGAAGGATCTCATTATTTGCTGTAAATATATTTTTGAAGACAGTGGGCAATTCACGATTATGATACTGAAACATAAGTACAGCAAGATTGAGGCGGTAAATATCATAATTTTTTACTACATTATTAGAGTAAAAAAGACCATCAGTACGGTGGCGATATTAACATTACTTATAATTCGCATAGCCTTTTTCTGTAATAGAAACAAATCTGTCTAACAGGCAGAATAACAGGCAAAATTTGAATGAAGAATTTTAAGAATCTGTTGCACAAAAAGTTAATTTGCACGTGTATAAATGAATTTGGATGCTCACTGGTTAAATCATTTGCTCTTTCTTCAGATGAGAATAAAACCATTTGAAGAATTTGTTGCACGAATAGTGAATTTGGACGAATCAAAGTGAAATAGATTGCTCTTTCCTCAAATCGTTTGCTCTTAATAGGAATCTTGATGACCCATTTGAAAAATTCGTTGCACAGATCACGAATTTGAAGGAGCAAAAACGAAATTGAATTTACCTGTTCCATGGCGATCATATCGTTTGTGAATTCGAATGGTCGAATTGTGAAATAGATTGAACAGATTGTGAAATTGAACGGGAAAACCTATATTATCTAGTAGAGTTGTTCTTTAGACCAGCAAAATAGAAATCGTCGCATCAGTGTAAAAAAGGGATAGCGCTCATTGACACTATACATGGACGTTAAGCCCTTTTTCCACTGATGCGACGATGTGGAGGATCTACTAAAAAGTTTAGCTTGTGTGATGTAGACCCCCTAATCGAATAATGATACAATATTATATGTTTAAAAATTGATTTCGTTTAATTAATCAAATTAATGATTTGAGAGGGAGAAAACTACTAAATAAAACAAATACAGTTGAGTTAACATTACAAAATAAGATTGGTGAAATAAAAGGGATTTCGAGTGGAAATCAGTATATTTATATATACGCGTATATATAACTAATATAAAAATAAGATAAATACATTATTATGGAACGAAAAGAAAAAAATAAATAAAATCAGATTGAATTATTTACATCAGTATAAATCAATATAATTCGGGCAACCTCCACCTCATATTTGGGTAGCGGTGCTTTCATACTCTGGAAAAAGTGGCATGGAGGTAGACTATACGTGATATTCTTTTTTTTTTCGCTCGCGAAATTTAGAAACTAGAAATTGATATTCGGGTACTGAGATAATTTACGTCACCCCCCCCCCCCCCCCACAATGAAATTATAGGCCCGTATGCCTATATGGTTGTACGTACCTTTCTTCTCTATCTCTGGATCTACTCGGAGTATCCTCAGACATCTGAAGATGCCAAACATGAAGAATGAGAGGATTGCGGTCCACACGAATATAACCATCACTCCCAGGAGGTTCCAGGCGAAATGCTACGGGGAGAGGTAGGGAAATAAAAATCTTGCTTTAATTTGATTTCTTTTACTGGTTTCTGTATCATCATACAGTTTGATTAACATATTTTAAATACAAGTATTTTCGACGATATACATGTAAAAATAGATGAAATATAGAAAATAGAACAAATAAGTACAATCCATTGTGATTAATTCATAGATACAGCAGACCAAAGAACAGTACAAAAAGAAAAGGAAGTGGAATTAGGGAAAGAAGAGGAAGAAAAAAATAAGAAGATGTACAAAAAGAAAAGTTAAAGATATGGTGTAAGACTAAGAAATAGACGGGGAAAGAGACAAAAGGAAGGAGAAAAATAAGAAAGGCAAAAAGTAAAAGAAATGTAATGGAGAAATAGGAAGGGCAGAGACGAAAAAGAAATGAAAAGAGAATAAGATGAAGGTTAACGAAAAAGGAGAAGTAGAAGAACTAACTTTCTATTTTTAAAATCTACCTACCAGCCACGGTTCCCTGCTTCTGATGTCGAAAATGATTCCATCGGTCATGTCAAAGATAGGTGCGGCCAAAACTCCCCAGAAGCCACCTCCAAGATGAACTGCATGTAAGAATCAACCAATGAAAATAAAAAGGTCAGTGAGTGTAACTAACGTCCTTAAGAATAAAGTTGAGTCATGAGATTATATTCTGAAAGAAACTGTCTGAAAGCAATAGGGAAATGTTGATTATATAGTCCATAAGAATTGGTGTACGCTCTGAGGTTTTGGAATCAGCAAAATGAAAAGAAATTGACTCAGTCCTGCTGAGAGTCACATGCACTGCACATAGAAAAGTGATAATGGGACTACACACACACACGACCCGAACATTTCAGCTGTTTCTTGTCATATTCCGAAAGTGAGGGCATTTGAAGAGCGATCTCTTTCAGGTGAAATTTCTTGAATGATAATCTTCCAAACTGACATAAAGAGATTGAGAAAGCTCACATATCATTTTGTACCGTTCCCATAACTCAGCCTTCTCTTTCAGCAGGTCAATTTATCTACATTCCTTCTCTTTACCCAGATACTAAACAGGTACTTTGTATGAAGCGAACGTCATTGTCATGATTGTTGTTAAATCAACTTGTGCACGTGCACCTTTAAAAATCCCAGGAGACAGTCACTGCCGAGAATACCTCAAACCCACTAAACTACAGGCCGATATCTATACTACCTGTTCTCTCCAATGTGATAGAAAAGTTGGTTTTCAAATCATAACATAGTAAGACCCAACCAATTTGGTTTTCGGCCAAACTTTTCAACTAGCATCGCTCTCTTGAATCTGACGGAAAATGCAAGTAAATCCGTTGATCGAGGTGATATGGTAGGACCGGTTGCATTTAGACCTAGAAAAGGCTTTTGATTTGTTCAGTCATAAGATATTGCTTTAAAAACTGAAATGTTATGGATTTGATAATGACTGTATACGCTGGGTTAGAGATTATTTTTGAGTGAGATTTCAAATTACCGTTATTAATGCCAATTAATCATATGAAGCAATCGTTCATTTGGGGGACCATTATTTTTTTAACTATATATTCTTTGATCTTCCTAAAGTGGATAAATGTAATTACTTAAGCGTTACTCTCGATAAAGAAATTTAATGGAGAACACACATTGATTGTGTTCGCTCTAAAATCTTCTTCTTCTTCGTCCTCTCTAGCTCCTCCTAATATTTCTTTATGCTGAGGAGAGCAAGACCATACATAAACGTAGCCATTGCTACTCTTTTATATAAAACGATGATACACCCTCACTTGGATTACTGTAATACCGTTTGGATGAAGCTAGATTCAGTGCCTTTGCAAAGACTCGAAATACTCCAAATCCGAGCACTCAGAATCGTTCTACAAGTGAACTCTCGGTTTAGCAGAAATGCATTGTACGAAACTCTTTCCATAGACTGCTTGAATGTTAAACTAAATAAGGAAGGACTTTGTCGTATTATTATTTAAGCTGTTGCATAATGTGTTACCTGACGTATTATTTTTTAGTAAATGAATAAGCTTAATGGGACGAATTTTTAATTTGTAAACGAATTTTTAGACGTTACTCCCAGTGTTAAAGATCGTATGCTTGATCTGTAATGCAAATCACAAGTCAGAAAAAATTGGAACCAGCGGGATTCGAACCTGTCATCCAGGGGCGGATCCAGGATTTTGTAAAAGAGGGGGCACAGAGCCGGAAAAGTACACAATTAAGGGGGCATTTTTTCATCGTGTATTTAAGGTGTGCCAGTTGGGTTTCAAAAGAGGGGGCACGGGCCGGTTTTTCCCCTATGTAATCCGCCACTGCAGTGTCATCAACCCCATCTACTGCTTGCCAGGCAGCGACTTAACCACCTGGCTATTCCGGTTCACGGACAAGTCATGATGAACTGGAATCAAATACCCAAGATTCTCTTCTTTCTGACTCATTAATGTTCAACGGTCCGCCGTGGACAATAGTTAGTAAATGAAGAAGTTTAATGGGAGGACGTATTATGTTCCAAATTTGAACTAAGAAGACAACACAACTCTTTTTAAAAAAAGTGAACGGATTATTCTCCTTCCCAAACCCCACACAAACTTTTGTAAAAAAGCATACTATACACAGCCAGTCAAATATTTAACAAACTCCCCCAAATTTAAAAACACAAAACAATATGCCGGCCTTCATAAAATGCATTGACCTCAAATATTTTTTCAATGAGTTTTTGAAGAAAAAAATATCCTTAGACTTGATCATGACATCTTTTGTTCGTAAAATCATTTCTCTCTTTCTCTCTCTCTCTCTTTTTCTCTTTCTTACTCTCTCTTTTTCTCTCTTTTTCTCATTCTCTGTTTCAAATTTGTTGCAAATTTTGTTATTATTTTTGTTATTTGTAAACTTTTGTAAATATTTGTTGTTGTTTTTATAGTTATGTTTCTTTATTATTGTATCCTCCGGCAGAATACTTTGGATTCAGCAGCGTTCCGCCGCCGCCGCGTCACATTCTTGTGTGCACTCTAGCGGTCACATTTCTCAGCGATCTCTTTTAAACTTTGTATGGAGGTGTATCTTGGTACAATCTAGACACCTTTAATTTCTGGTGATGCTGCCCCCAGTGTTCCGTCTTTTATAGGGTAAAATGCCATATTTGGGGGGTAGTTTGTGTGCGCTCGAGCGGTCACATTTCTCAACGGATTTTGTTCAAATTTTGCATGAAGGTGTCTCTTGGTATAATCTAGAAACCTATGGATTTGGGTGATGCTGCCTCCAGTGTTCCGTCTTTTATAGGGTCAAGGTCATATTTTGATAGATGTCTTGTGTGCACTCTTGTGTGGGCTCTGGCGGTCACATTTCTCCACGGATTTCGTTCAAATTTTGCATGAAGGTGTCTCTTGGTGTAATCTAAAAACCTATAGTTTTTGGTGATGATGCCACTAGTGTCCCGTCTTTTATAGGGTCAAAGGTCATACTTTGGAGAATGGCGTGAGTGCACTCTGTAGGCCACATTTCTCAACGGATTTTGTTCAAATTTTGCATGAAGGTGTCTCTTGGTATAATCTAGAAACCTATAGATTTTGGTGATGCTGCCTCCAGTGTTCCGTCTTTTATAGGGTCAAGGTCATATTTTGATAGAGGTCTTGTGTGCACTCTTGTGTGGGCTCTGGCGGTCACATTTCTCCACGGATTTCGTTCAAATTTTTAGATGTAACTTGGTATAGTCTACTTTTTTTCTTTTTTTTTAAAGCTTTTTTTTGCCTTTATTCAGATTTTAAATACAAAATATATCACATCAAAAGTACAATTATAAAGAACATAATATTGGTACATCATACATTTCCTTACATTCTTTTTTACCAATAGTATTTTTAACACAGCTAAATAATTTTATTATTTCATACATTATAGAAACTAATACATTAATATACATCATGTACATGATATTATGAAAATTAATCAAATCACTACATACAAATTAGGTAATCTGAATAAAGATTTTCTTATAAAGCAGAAAAGAAAAGGTGAAGGTACTATTTTAGACCCTCTAAATAATTAAGACAGAATAAAGAGGCGCATTTATTTAAAGATTTCAATTTTTTGTCATTCTAAGTTTTGTTCTCATAAATGTTATCACGAAATTCCTTTATTTTTTAAATCTCCATTCAGATTATCAATACAAAGAAAATTGCACAGAACTAAAAATGTGACATTATTTTTCATACATCATAAACCAATAAATATTTTTCATTGAACATATTCAATCTAAAACAGATAACAAAATTATGTCAAAATGTATATTATATTCCCTTTTTTGGAAGGCCATTGTATTTTTACTGAACTAAGATCTTTAATACATTGTCACAACATCAAAGGAACATAATATTTCGTGCAATATACTTTGTGCTACACTCGTATTTCCCCAGACATATAATTATATTTGCATACAATGTAAAAAAAAAAAAAACTCGCAGACAAGAAATATACAATATGTTATAACGTTAAATTAAATCAATAGAGATTTGGCAGTCTGAATAAAGACTGCTTTATGGAAACAAAAAGGTGAAATCTTCAAGGCTCATGCACTCATAAAAAAATTTGCACAATGTAAAAAAAAAACAAAAAAAAAACACGATTTTCTTTGGAGTTTCATAAATTATATCATTGTTTTTACTACGTGTATCTCTGTTATAAATGCTTTCATTACGATTATTATAATTGGTATTATTATTACGATTACTATAACTATTCTTATTGTTATTATTATAACTATTATTACTATTATTATTATTAATACTACTATTATCATATTCATTATGGTTATTAACATGTTGTATCTTTATTACCCTCATTCAAAACATCAAGATAGTAAAATTTAACAGAATGACCATTCTCTTCTCCCATTTGTCACTAGTTAAAAGAAAAAACAAAAAACATACATATACAAATGAAGAAAAAGCGAGAGAAAAAAAAAATTATGCAGAGTGGCCTTCTTTATTTTGCTCCCACAAAACAAATACCACTAGTACAATGGAAAATATGCAATCTAAATATGATATTCAAATACATTAAAAAACGAAATAAAAACAATGAAGGCGCTACTTTAATACCCCTAATTATTTTTTTATGTTTTGTATGAAATTATCCTGTTAGGAAATTAATGAAAACAATCACTCAATGACTTGTAAATGGTTGGATCAGCGAAAAAGTAAAAAGGATTGGGGAGGAGGAAAGACTAAAAAATGATCAACAAAAACCTAAATTTTACGATCTTGAAGGGATGAAATGTTCCCATTTTTTATAATGTATTGTTAGTTTGTCCTTTATTCTTGCTTTTTCATATTCAATTTTTTGGGAGTTCTCTATAGCCTTACAGATGTCTTTACAAGTTGGGAGCCTTCCCTGTTTACGACTGTTGTAAATCATATATTTGCCCATAATAAGTACGTGATTAACCAAAATATTATCTTTCAGATTTTCTCTGAAGCCTAGTAATACATCAATCCATTGTATATTAAGTAGCTGAAACATTTTCAGTTCATTTCCCACCTCCTTCCATATATTTGATATTTGTTCACATTGATAGAAGATGTGAAAATACGTTTCTATATATTTTTTACAGAACAAACATAAATTTGACTGAGCAAATCCGAATGTATGTAATTTATCATTACAAAATATAATGCTATGTAAAAGTTTGTATTGAAATTCCCTTAACTTCCAATCTAAAGTGCAAAACCTGGGGACAGAAAAACATGTTGCCACTACCGACTTATCCAAATTAAGAGCTAATACTTCTGGATGTTTAAAAGCAAAAGAATCTTGTATTGTACTAATGAAAATATTGTATAACATTTTGGATGTCACAGACTCCAGAGAATACACTTTTTTGTTAACGTTGAAGAAAATGATGGAATAGTCCAGATTATCGTTTAAAGTATCATCATTTTCTCTCTTCGCCTTCCAAGAAACTGGTAGGTTATTGGTATATATCATTGAGCAGAAGTATATCATCTACATTTAAACCTTTCCTTATGAAATATTCCCCTGATCTGATATCACCCTCTGTATTAATCAAATGTTTAACTTGAAAAAAATGTGCGTCGTATAGTTTTTCATTAAACCGAAAAGTCCTACCTGTAATAAGAGTATTATTGAATATTATTTGATTTTCTTTACAAGTTTCTTTGGCAATAAATTGTTTCTCTTGTAAATAATTCCAGATACTCAGAAATTCCATATAAATATCGGGTACCTTTATGTCAATTGAATTACAGTTGTAATGGCAAAGAAATATCATCCTGCCCCCTACCTTATGGAATATAAAATCAAAAAATTGTTTCCATTTCATGTCATTATTACCTATAAGAAGTCTCTTAATCCAAATTACCCTTTGAGCACAGACCATGTATATCAAGTTCAACATTTTTAAACCCCCCATATCATAATTCCTAAATAAAATGTTCCTTTTTATCTTATCGTGACCATTCCAAATGAAGTTAAAGCAGATCACCTCTACTTCTTTGAATACCCATGACGGTACTGACATTATAGAAGATACATATAATAATTTAGAAATAGCAAAAACTTTAACTAATTGAATTTTCCCAAAAAGAGTAAGATCCCTTTGCTTCCACCACCCTAACAATCTTTTTATTTTGCTAAGAATTTCTTTATAATTCATTTCTTCTTTAACATTAATGTCAAGAGTAAAATATACCCCAAGTACTTTAACCAAGGAAACCAGTTTACCCAAAGTGATATTGGGTAAAATATTTTCATTTCGACTAGCAGACCCCAAATCCATTATTTGTGTCTTATCCTTATTAATTTTCAGGCCAGATACCTGAGAGAAAGAATCCATTATTTTTTCTAAGATTTTCATATCTTCTATATCTTTTAGAAAAATAGAACAATCGTCTGCATACATAACCAACTTAACTTCTATATTACCTATCGAAATACCTTTTAAATTTTGTTCTTTTCGAATAGCCAAAGCTAATGTTTCTATAATCAACAAAAATATGTACGGAGACAACGGATCACCTTGTCTTACGCCCCTACCTATTTCAAAATAACCTGTAGAATACCCTCCGTTCATGACACAACTGACGACATTATTATAAAAAACTTCTATCCATCTACAGAAATGGGTGCCAAAACCATATTTTTTCATCAATGCTTTCATATATGAGTGTGAAACTGTGTCAAAAGCTTTCTCAAAATCAACAGTTACTAAAAACCCTTGTACATTGTATGTCTTTGTGTAAAAAATAATATCATCAATAATTCTTACAGCTTCCCCCATATTTCTACCAGTAAGAAATCCTACTTGATCAACATGTATCACTTCTTCTAGTACCTTCTTTATTCTCTCAGCCAAAAGTTTCGACAATAGCTTATAGTCAACATTTAAAAGGGTAATTGGTCTGTAGTTACGAATATATAAAGGATTTTTATCTTCTTTTTTAATTATAGTTATAACGCCCTGTTTTTGAGTAGTAGACAATTCAGCTTTCTCAAAAGATGTATTAAATGAATCTAAAACAAGGTCCCCTATATCATGCCAAAAAGTGCGATAAAATTCAACGGTCAGGCCATCATTCCCAGGAGATTTATTTAAAGACATTTTATTTAACACTGAAGTACATTCCCGATCGTAATTTTATCATCACATAATTTCTTACTAGCTTCACTTATATTCAAAGGGGAGATGTCATGAAAATAACCTTCCGCCATATCAGTTCCATGATGTTCTAAATACAAGTTATGGTAAAAATGTTTTATTTCATTCAAAATTTCTTTGGGGTCAGTTATTTCTTCATTTTTATCTTCTAATTTCAATTTATCTATAAACGTTTTTCTCTGATTTGATGCCAGTAACTGCTTGAAGTAATTTTCATTGATTTCAGCTTCTTCAAACCATTTTGCACGTGATCTTATCTTTAAACCAACAACTCTCTGATTGTAAATAGTTTTGAATTCATTTCTCTTTAATTCTAAGTTGTGTAAAGTATTATTATCTGAGGAACTCACCAGTAAATCTTCTAGCTTCTGAATATCTATCTGTAATTTTCTTAATTTTTCTCTAGTTTCTTGTGCCCTGTTTTTGGAGTACTTTTTGCTTTTTTCACGGATATTCATTTTAACAAAATCCCACAAGACCCTAGGGTCTGTAATATCCTTCTTTCCCTGATCAATACAATTTTTAATTTCTGCTCTTATATATTGAACATATTCTACGTCCAAGCAAAGACTATTGTTGAATTTCCAGTAAGATGGACCTATATTCTTTAAAACTTTATCTCCCAAGAGCAAACATAGATGAATTGCTGAGTGATCAGGAGCAATGGAGGGTATAATATTGCACTCGGAAATTTTGTTCTGCAGTTCATTCGAAATTATCCAATAATCTAACCTACTTTGAATTAAAGGGTTATTTTGTCTGTAAGTATATTGAATTTGGTCCTGGTTTCTTTTCCTCCATATATCTAACACATCAAATCTTCCAAGGAAATCCTCGAATTCTAAATTAAAAGTGTGATCTCTAATGGTCCCTTTACTTGAAATGTCCAGATCAAAATTTCGAATCATATTGAAATCGCCACCAACTATCATGCGGGAGTTGTTCAAATTAAATTCATTTAAGCGAAGGCTTAAATGATTAAGAAATTCTATTTGTTCCTGCTGTTTATCTCTAACGGGAAAATCTACATTACAAAGAATGTATTTCATGTTTTGTACCCCAACCTCTAATAAAATGTACCTTCCGTCTGTATCACACTCGCTTCTTAAAGGAGAATTAACCTCAAACAATAAAGACGATAGTGATCAAAGGTGTTATTTATTCCCACTTGTTAGACTATATGGCTTCGCGTCAAAATATACGAGATCGATACGAATCAAGATTTTCTGAGCAAAATTTATCATCTGCTAGCAATATGTATCGTCTGCTAGCAATACATGGGGGCTGCCATTTTTTTATGTGTACAAGAAGATTTTCTTAATCCAAATGCCCAATTGCCTTTTTCAAAATTAAAAACCCATTTGAGATTAAAAATATAGAATAGATATGTCAATTTATTTTTAAACTGAAGATTTCCTTATATATTTCTGTTGAAAATCGATATTCGCTTAATATAAATCTATTTTCTAGATACTGTGACGCAATGGACGGAGCAAATTAATTCAAATTTTATGAATGCTTCTTCCCTGAGCATCTATAGCGGCAAACTATGCATTCACCTGCTTTCGGATAATGGGACTTCAAAAGTCAGAATGCATGCTGCATATATTATGTTCTGCTCTGTTTGGCAAACCCAAGAAAATAGATTTTTGTTAAGCAAAACCAGACAATTTAAAAGTATCATTATAAAGATTTAATTTTTATAAATCATGTAAACACCCACTTTATATTTTTCGTCACATATGGGATTTTAGGTAATGAAGAAAATCAATTTAGGTCTTGGATTCAAAATATCTCCTGACCGGAACATTTCTCAATGGTTCATGTACAAATCCAAATCAGCAAGAAAATGGCAGCCCCCATGTAAATGAGTAGGAGACGATACCGGGTGTTGGAATATCTTTATTTATACCCTTTTCTAATATCTTATTAGAAAATGATTTAGGCCAATAAGTAGGAATATATTACACCTTTCAATATAAGTAAATTTGTACTCAGGGGTTAATTCTCCTTTAATACCTTCAAATTCAATTTTTGTGAGAGTAGAATGCAAACTCCTCTGCTATGATTAGTTCCATGACTAAAAAAACACTCCCCACTCCATTCCCTTCCCCACTGATCCTCCACATCATTTGTGCTAAAAGTTTCCTGGAAGAAGATTATATCTCCTATCTGTTCACTCCACTTTACTATTATGTTCCTTTTGGTCACCTCTCTAAGGCCCTTCACATTCAAAGAAACTAAATTTAATACATTGTTTTTCGTATCCATCATGAAATTTTCACCTCACCTTGTATATGTACGGCCAATGCACCATTTTTGTCACCTTTCACCCTAACTTTTAAACACCCAACAAAAACACAAAAGCAAAACATCACAACACAGAAAGGAAAGACGCAACAAACACAAAACAGCGGACACTGCACAGATAATGAAGGGAATTGAAGGCCCATCACAAGTAGCAGAAAACAAATAACCCCCCCCCCCCCCCCCTTCCCCGGACTATTTGCGAAATTTGTTGTATTCATCCTGCTGTGTTTCATCCTTCTATAGAGGCCTTTTTTCAGTCCCCACGAAAACTGTTTCTCCAGTGAAAATATTTCTGATTTAATTTTAGTTCAATTTTTGTTTCCCCTATAGCCATATAGTGTATTACCTACTTTCAGTTTCTTACAATAATTATAGTTATCACTTTTTTATTATTATTACTATTATTACCATTTATTATACTACTATTATTATCATTATTACCATTAATTATATTATTATCCTTATTATCATTATTATTACTATTATTATATTTATCATTATTTATTCTGCTTTCATCACGTTTTCATAATTGTTATCATTATCATCCTCATAATGCTCATAATTTAGTTAGATACCTCAATCATTCACACAAATTATATTCTTAAGTGTGAAACCATATCCTACACGTGAAAGACATTCACAATGGATATATTACTATTTTTTGGCTCCTGAAATATTTTTAACAGGATTTGATACCATCTAAAAAAAAGGTTATTTTTCTTTCTTTTTTTTGTCTTTTCGATATTTGAATCGAAAAAAAAAACCACAAAACAGAACAAAACAAAAGCAAAAACCAAAAAGCCCAAATCCTTACTCCTTTCCATAGCTATTCATACAAAACGTGACAAATATTTTTGGTAGCTATCTAGGTTTGTAAAAAACAAAATCCTTGCTTTTATTGATTTTTCATAGCAGATCATTAAACATTAAAAATATTGTTTACATATATATATAGACTTTCAGGAGATCATCTTATTGTAAATATACACACCTATGAGTCAGTCATCTTTATAACAATATTCTTACATTGGGAATAAACACAAAACACCCACAAAAACCCTGATATTATATCGTGATCATGCTAATTCCACCTTTACTGCAATCCACAAATCATTATAGATGAAATGTTAGAGCTGAGCAAAATTCATCTAGAAAATGCATCATGAATATCAGAATCCTCCAAATCATAAGGGTGTCTTTCACTAAATGACGATCTTAAATGTCTTAAAGATGTTTACGTATTGGAAATGCTTCCCTTTCCCGACATCACTGATCTAATTTATAAAGATTCTGGAAAAACGGTTTTGGCTTCAAAACATCTCACTGTATATACACCGATATGTTCAGTTACTATAAATAACTTAGGTTGAAAGTAGGTTCAGTAGACATGGTAAGTGTGTAGCATTTATCTGTAAGTAAGTTGACAAAACCAAAACCGAAGATCGCATCTGAATTCATCTTTCTTGACACTCAGAAGTTTTCTTAAAACCCGATCATGGTTGTGGCTACGATTTGTTTGGAAAGGTCCGTGAAAACGATAAAAGCTGTGCTAAAACTATGTCAGATTTTTGTTTACATTGTGTGATTCCTATGTTTACTCTGTTCTTTACCCATGCTTCAATGGTGAAGAAAACTATATTAGCTATTATTTCCAGACAATGATTTGGGTATCAAATGAGCTAATAAATTGAAACCTGTGTCACAATTGGCTATCCAATCCATAGTTCATAGGCTTAGGAACCGGGGGGCCTTGGGGGGCGCAGCCCCCCAAAAAAAATCTTGGGGGGGCTCAGATATCATTGAGCCCCCCCAATATTTTGGCGGGGCTTATAGATATCATTGAGCCCCCCCCCCCAAAAAAAAAAAAATAATAAATAAAAAATTGTGGGGCTTAGATATCATTGAGCCCCCAATATTTTAAGTGGGGCTCAGATATCATTAACCCCCCTCCTCCCCAATCATTATATTCTATGCATGAAACTCATGTATCTACAGACTTACCATTCAAATATAAACATTTTATAAATATTTATTAGGGGAGGGGGGGGGGCTCAGACATCGGATCTCGCATATCATTGACCCCTCAAAAATATATTTGGTGGATCGCGGATATCATTGAGACCCCCAAATATTTTGGCGGGACTCTGATATCATTGAGCACCCCCCCCCCCCCCCCTCCCCAATATTTTGTTTGGGCTCAGATATCATCAGACCCCCAATTGTTTTTGGTGGGGCTCGGATAACATCACGGAGCCCCCCGATATTTTTGTGGGGTTCGGATATCATTGAGCCCCTACTATTTGTGTTGGATCTCGGATATCATTGAGCCCCCCCCCCCCCCCAATATTTTGGCCGGGCTTGGTTATCATGAGTCCCCCAATTGTTTTTGGTGGGGCTCGGATAACATCACGGAGCCCCCCGATATTTTTGTGGGGTTCGGATATCATTGAGCCCCCACTATTTGTGTTGGATCTCGGATATCATTGAGCCCCCCCCCCCCCCCCCCCCCAAACAATTTTTTGGCCGGGCTTGGTTATCATGAGTCCCCCAATTGTTTTTGGTGGGGCTCGGATAACATCACGGAGCCCCCCCGATATTTTTGTGGGGTTCGGATATCATTGAGCCCCCACTATTTGTGTTGGATCTCGGATATCATTGAGCCCCCCCCCCCCCAAACAATTTTTTTTTTGGTGGGGCTTAGATATCATTGAGCCGCCCCCAATACTTATTGCGGGGCTCGGATATCATTAACCCCCCTCCTCCCCAATCATTATATACTAGGCATGAAACTCATGTATACCTATCATCTACAGACTTACCATTCAAATAAAAACATTTTATAAATATTTATTTGGGGAGGGGGGGGGGGGCTCAGACATCGGATCTCGCATATCATTGACCCCCCCCCAACCCCCAAAATATATTTGGTGGATCTAGGATATCATTGAGACCCCCAAATATTTTGGCGGTACTCTGATATCATTGAGCACCCCCCCCCCCCCCCTCCCCATATTTTGGTGGGGCTCAGATATCATCAGACCCCCAATTGTTTTTGGTGGGGCTCGGATAACATCACGGAGCCCCCCGATATTTTTGTGGGGCTTGGATATCATTGAGCCCCCACTAATTGTGTTGGATCTCGGGTATCATTGAGCCCCCCCCCCCCAATATTTTTGCGGGGCTTATAGATATCATTGAGCCCCCCCCCCCCCCCCTCCCCCCCAAACAAAATTTTTTTTGGAGGGGCTTAGATATCATTGAGCCCTTAGGGGCTCAGATACCATTGAACCCCCAATATTTTAAATGGGGCTCAGATATCATTGAGCCGCCCCCAATACTTATTGCGGGGCTCGGATATCATTAACCCCCCTCCTCCCCAATCATTATATTCTAGGCATGAAACTCATGCATACCTATCATCTACAGACTTACCATTCAAATATAAACATTTTATAAATATTTATTTGGGGAGGGGGGGGGGGGCTCAGACATCGGATCTCGCAGATCATTGACCCCCCCCCCCCCCCCCCCCAAAAAAAAAAAAAAAAAATATATATATATATTTGGTGGATCTCGGATATCATTGAGATCCCCAAATATTTTGGCGGGACTCTGATACCATTGAGCACCCCCCCCCCCCCCCATCCCCATATTTTGATGGGGCTCGGATAACATCACGGAGCCCCCCCCCCCCCCCCCCGATATTTTTGTGGGGCTCGGATATCATTGAGCCCTCACTATTTGTGTTGGATCTCGGATATCATTGAGCCCCCCCCCCCCCCCCCCAATATTTTGTTCGGGCTCGGATAGGCTAGCTACCATTGACCCCGCCCTCCCCAAATATATTTGCACACTTATGTTCTGGGCTTGAAGCTTTATGCGTTTCTATAATCTACAGATCGACTTAGTATAATTTTGGGAGATTGATTGAGGGGGGCTCATTTGTCAACGACCGATATTGGGTGGTGCCACATTTCAGTTTTTAATGTCCGATTATAGGCATGTGTGACAATAAAAGTTTTTTTTTCACGTTCCTGGCGTATTATTTTTTCCAAAGGTGTTAAATGTGTTTTTTTTTAACACCTAGTACTTTGTCTAACTTAATAAAAATAAACTGAATATCTTACAATTCAACGATTTCTTCAAGTAGGCCTACTTTTATTAATTTCTTCAACTGCTCAAAAGAAAGGCTACAAATGCTTTTTTATCAAGTCATTATATCGAAAAATTTCGGCTCGCGCTTTGCGCTCGCATGGTTTAACTGCATGTATGGAATTCCGAACGTGATTAGCGTCCTAGAACCTCCGACGCCATATTTGTTTAATCTATTTAACCCATGTTAAAATGATTATTTCAGGGGATTTTAAAAATAAGGGTTTAGAATGCAGTGATTTCAGGTCACTTTATCGAGAGAGAAAAAAAAAATCAGCTCGCGCTATGCGCTCGCATGATTTTATTGCCTATTGGGTATATAATTTAGACCCAAAAGGCAAAAAATACTGTGTTTCCAGGTAACTGCCCCCCCCCCCCCCCCTCTCCCTAGTGGTGGTCTAAAAATGGGGGTGGAACAAAGAGAGAAGAAAAAGGAAGGCTTAACAATTTACGCAAAAAGAGATTCTAAAAAGGCGCCCAAAACAGCCAAAAAATGACGTTTTGGACTGTCTAAAATGGTGACAACTGGGGGGAGAGGGGGCAGTCGGGGAAAAAAAAATCTTCAAACGGCGGGTCAAAAAACAAATGATCGAGCCCCCCCCCCCCCCCCCCCCATTCCTGAAAATCTTCCTAAGCCTATGTAGTTAAACCATAACTTCAGACCAGAGTTCAAATCAAACCAGAGTCCAGAATACGTGCCACAATGTATAAATTCTCTTTAAATCTTATCTTACTCTGAAGCATAGTTTTACAAAAATACATAGGAAAAACAAAATAATAAAAACACTAGTAATTGCAAGCTTAGTAAAATAGTAAGTAAAAACAATTAATTCCAAGCAATCATATCCCCGTTTGGAAATAGGCTATTGTGTGCAGGTTTTGGTCATTTCAGTGCTAAAAAACATGATATGGACCACGAACACATACACTGTTTTACTTTTAAAAGAGACAAAAGTAGTGTAAAAAGTGGTTACAAGTAGAAGTGAAATATATTCTTTGACGTCTATTTTCTTTCAAAATAAACCTTTTCATAAAATACAAAGAGATTTTAATATACAGGATTTCCTTAAGTGGTATAATCAACAGTTTATATTTTTTTGGAAAAACAAGAAGTTGTCCAAACATCCGATCTATACATTTCATGTACTTCTCTAACAGAATATTATAATCAAATGAGTTAACACATTGAAATAAATAATCTCAAACAAAGCAAGGTGTATATATCAGCAAGCACTCAAGTGATAAATACACATCTCGTACAATTCCAATTTATACAGAATATATTTCCATCATGATCCATGGAGTACACTGAAATAGCGATTTTATCCAGCTGTTTAAGATCTAAGCAGGACAGATCTAAAAATTCAAATGTCGGGATAGTGATCTTCATTCATAACCTCTTTGGTATCTGAAGATATTGACTTACAAAGCATGGCTATTATGCAAAGGCAGAAGCAGCTGATGCCCATTCCATAAGTAAAAGTTTGTAAAGTAAATTTTCTATACCACCTTTTACCAATATTTTTCATAAATTCTTTCAATCTTATCAGTGCAGAGATATTTTCCTTACTAAGTGTAAAAATGAAGATTAAGACAAACTGATGACTCATTGCATGCAAGATTAACATTCGATGCGTGGAAAGAAATGCCACAAAATAATATTTCGATCCCATTTAGACAGGTTTTGGAGACAAAATTACAGCACGCCATGGCGAAGAAGAAATCATTTCCCCTATATCCCATATACAAAATTGTACCTATCAGCTATTTTGGTGATGCTGCCCTCATTGTTCCGTCCTTTATAGGGTCAAAGGTCATTTTTTCCATTTCTTGCACTCTTACTTCTGCATTTCTTGACGGATTTCGTTCAAATTTTGCATGAAGGTGTCTCTTGGTGTAATCTAAAAACCTATAGTTTTTGGTGATGCTGCCACCAGTGTTCCGTCTTTTATAGGGTCAAAGGTCATACTTCAGGGCATGGCGTGAGTGCACTCTGCAGGCCACATTTCTTGATGGATTTCTTTCAAATTTTGTATGGAGATGTATCTTGGTATAATCTACACATCTTTACTGTTTGGTGATGCTGCCCTCATTGTTCCGTCCTTTATAGGGTCAAAGGTCATTTTTCCATTTCTTGCACTCTTCTGCATTTCTTGACGGATTTCGTTCAAATTTTGCATGAAGGTGTCTCTTGGTGTAATCTAAAAACCTATAGTTTTTGGTGATGCTGCCACCAGTGTTCCGTCTTTTATAGGGTCAAAGGTCATACTTCAGGGCATGGCGTGAGTGCACTCTGCAGGCCACATTTCTTGATGGATTTCTTTCAAATTTTGTACGGAGATGTATCTTGGTATATCTCTCAACACATTTCTTTCAAATTTTATATGAAGATGTGTCTTAGTGAAACCTACACATCTAAATTGTTTGCTGATGCTACCCCCACTGTACCACTTTCTATACAGTCAAATGTCATATTCAGGTTGTTGTTAGGGTCAAATGTCATATTTTCGTTGCATGCATTCTGGAGGAATCATTTGTTAACTCATTTCTTTCAGATTTTGTATATAGGTCCATTATAGATTACACCTCTACAGTTTTTGGTGATGCTGCCTCTAGTGTTCCGTCTTTCATAGGATCAAAGGTCATATTTTAGTGGATGGCTTATGTGCGCTCTGAGGTCATATTTCTTCCGAATTTTCTATAAAAATGCATTATACTCTAATCTGCACAAATCGTTTTGGTAATGCTGCTCCTAGTGTTGACAATATTCCGGGCCACTGGCGGCAATTTCTACACCATCCTTTTGTTTGAGGGAGGGGATGGAGGGGGGTCTTTGTCCCTCCTTCAAATCGCTGCCAGTGCCGGGGGATACATTTCGCATTGCGCGGCACCAGCAATGCACATTTCTAG
>CM046859.1:48988612-49067796 GCA_025617745.1 Heliocidaris erythrogramma | reverse complement strand
AGAAAATAAAGTGATAGTAATATGTGTATAGCATGCATCGCGAGCGCGTACCCCTGTAAGGGTGAACGTGCCCAGAGGGACAATTTGCTAGGGCCTTGTTGGGGCTTCCGGGAGCGAAGGTCCCCTAAGCGCTATAGTAGATTTCGTAAACTCTGAGGCAATCATCTAGATTTCATTTTTCTCTATAAATTAATGCTTCCACCGTGGGCATAATGACCGTGGCCACCACCACTACAAGAAACGAAAATAAGATACAAATCATTGTAAACAATGTAAAGTGACGGTTGAATGTGTTATTGCGATTATACTTGATTGTAGCTTTATAAATCGTACACAACTCTTAATTGAATAAGTGACAATGTGTCTGGTTCTCTACCAAGACTTACGTGATGTCATGATGAATCAACAGCTAGGTACATGTATTAAAATGCGAATTCATCCCTACTCTCTTGATAGTGGCTAGTGTACATGAATTCCTGCATAGCTTCTCCCTTCCAGCTACCTATTGAGTCTTGAAAAGTTGAATTCGCTAAAAAATAAGTTGAGGCCTAGCATGAGCATTTGGCGGCACATAACTTTGCATAACTTAAAAAAAAAAAAAAATCGCGCACCTCAAGTTTGCTGAAAGCAGCTATTCGAGAAGTAATCATTATTACTCGTCTGAAATCTTCTCTCATTCTGAATGCCTAACAGTGCCATACAAATTTATACTTGAGGCACTTGGTAGCGTATAATGCAAACATCATTACGACAAGTCATAATATGTTGGGTAAATATTAATGATGCACCAAATATTATTTTAGGTATAGCTTGTGTAGAGGCCACAGCAGTAGATTCGCAGTTTCTGGGACTGAAATACAATGTATGAAAATCGAAACAAAATATTAAGTGGGAAACAAATATTTTGTAAGATTTCACAAATAATGTTTACATTGGTGTATTTAAAGTGAAAGCAAAAATATCAAACCACCAACACGAAATCGATCAATACATCAAATAACAGGTCTTTAAAGATAATATTTTTCCCAACAAAATATAATGTGAAATTATAACTGTCAATTTGACTCCAAAGTCTTTAGACCCTACAGGTCTGGAAACTGCACTGACATGTATGAGGTTTCCTCATATTTCTGAGGACGGAAGTGTAAAATAGCAAACAAACAACAAAGTGCTGTTATTCTACTTTATGGAATGATTAAGAACTCCAAGTACATCTTCTTGCACTCCTAGCTGGTAATATGTCTGAATTTGACAGAGCTAATATTTGAACTTTTGAAGTAACAAAATGTCACTGAAATCATGGAAGTCAGGAAGTGTAAGACGTGTCAGCTAGATTACAGATATATGACATACACTGTAAAAGGGATTCCGCTGTGACCAGGAAAAACATATCTTGACCATTAAATAATTATTCAAAAATGTCTCATTTTACGTCTCTTCACAATCCTTGTCGCATGTGAACTTTATATACAAGAGGAAAATGAGAACTCGATGAAGAATATGTGAATTATACATGAACACACATGGGTTTGTTAGAAAGGTTTACAACCGAAGTTTATCGCATGGGTCCAAAATCAAACATCACATGCGTGAATGGCTTACATTTACTGTGTCCATCTACTCATATATTCCATATTAGATTTGCTTGAAGCTAAAATCAATAAAGTGTAATTTTCTAGGATGGGATTATGCAAAAGAGAATTATAAATAGGCCTACCTGAACCGATGATACAAGGACAGCATATTGTTTCGTACCTTTCTCCTCTCCAAGAAAGGGTGTGAAAATTGTCATTTGAAAGCAGTAATAACACAGATGATCGACAAGTTGTATTGTTTTGTTTGTTTTTTTTTGGGGGGGGGGGGATGGGGGAAGTCGTCAGGTATAGAAGGCCTAATTCTCCCACCATATATTTTTCGTTGGACTTGGGCTGTATGAAATATTGATTCTGCTCATGAAGAGAATCAAACGCGGTGAAAAAGTGCACCCCGCCTATATACACTCTCCGAACTTGCAATGTTCCCGTGTCTTCCCGCCTCCACTCTGTGATATTATTTATCAGTGATATTTGTTTTTTTGCTTAAAGAGCTGAAATTTTGGGATGGTTTTATTTTCGCGAATTTCGCGAGTTAAAACCCACGCGAATTAAAATTTCCACTTCTGTTTTATAGTAATATCAACATTATCAAAATCGCGAACTTATCCCCTCGCGAATCATTACACCCAGTATGACCCAGACCAAAATAACAATCAGTAAAGTTTCTTTTTTTTCTTCATGTTTGTTGGCTTTTGTTTTTAAAAAGAGAAAAATTGGATAAAACAATTTTCAAATTGTTAGAACTTTGAGAGTTCCGAAGAGTATTCGAAGAATACGTAAAGTTGTTACTTCTATGACGATTTGAACAAAAAGAAAAATTATCCTGCAATCTAGGGTGCATGATTGTGATTTGAAAGAAAGCCATTCTGTGCGGACCCCCCCCCCCCCCCCCCCCCCCATCAGAAATGTACCCGCATCCGCATTACGAAACCTATTGAAAATGTATCGGACGCACGTATCGCATGTTGTATAGACATATATACCTGACTGTGGATGTCCCGCCCCCCGAGACCAGGAAAATATTTAGACTAGACTAGTCTATAGTAATCAGCTGATCTAACAGTACACATGTCCTGGTTTGATTTTCTAGGTCACTTGTCTAATTTGGCTTACACGATTAACCTACCACGAGACTTCAAAAATGATCAAAACTCTGACTCATAATCTATTCTTAGCCATTGGCGGCGCGCCGGCGCGGCGATGTGTAATACTACGCTTTACAGTATTAGCCCATGTGTCGAGATACACTATGACTATGTATCATTGACATTGTAGAGGCAATATAACAATTATGTTATTCTTAATCTTAGTCCTAGTACTCCTAGACCTGTTACTCTTGCCGTCACCTGCTTAAGAATAAGACTTTGAGTTAAGTTACAGTTTAATAATAAACCGTTCCAGTTTACAAGGGTAGGCCTACTTCATGGCGCATATAGTATACATACCTCTGATCGGGCCCATATCCAGGTACTAAGGCTAAATCTAGACCCCATGCAGGCCTCAATCATCCACCGTCCTTTGCGCTCACCTGATGAGGAAGACTCGATGAGGGCGCGCATGCGGCATATTCTCATACATAATTTCAAAGAAGCATTTACACAGTCATAGGCGCACATCATAACAGTCAACCGCGCTCACTTGGGGAGGTCAAATGAGGGCGCGCATTTTCTTAATCTCGCAAACATCATGTTAAAAAATTATATATATATATATATAGTATAACTAATTCGGTCTTCGCTACCGTCGGTTTCACGCAATCAAGCGATCATCAGGCGAATAAGACGAATGAACAGTTTGAGACTTCTGCAAGGGCTTATGGATCATTCTTTTTGCTGTTCCGGTCCGGTGGTTTAGGGTTGTTATGTCGGCAGGGACCTGAAAAAGAAAAGAAAGGCATAGAACATGAAATTCGATGGGACATAATTAGGAAATCAAACACACATAAGAGAAAAAGCGGAATATGTAACTTATGTCTGGACGAAAAACTAACAATCATCGCTCACAAAGGAACACTAAACCGACGCTCTGAACTAATCTCGAAGTGCCGACATAACAACTGCTTTTGAAAATGTCCAAAGAAAAGCAACTAGATTAGTCCCAGAGTTAAAGGGACTGCCTTATACACAAAGATTGAGGAAGTTGAATAGCCCTACCTTAGATTACAGGAGGGCCCGAGGCGATATGATTGAAACGTACAAGATTTGTTATAAATACCCTTCTGATCAGACAAGAGGATATAGAAAAATAAATGTTTATTCCTAGGACCAAAACTCAGAGATACACAATTCTTTCTATGTACGAATACGTAAACCATGGAATAATCTTCACAACGACACCATTACTGCCCCGAGTGTGCACAGTTTTGAAGTAGTTTTGGATAGGTGCTGGGATAATAATAATAAATAGATGCGATCTTAATTCGTCTGCTGGACGAATTAGTTGGTCTGTTCTTAATTATGATGGTCATCAGGATAATGAGGATGATCATGATCATGATACTGACAACGACAAACATAGGGATGGTCATGAGTATCTTTAATGCAGTAATGGAACAAGTAATGATGTAATTATTAAAGTACTGAAAATGAATTCCTTGATCATGAGATCATAATTATGGTGATGACGATGATGGTGATAGTGATGATTGATGATTTTGATGGCTGATGATGGATGCTGATTGATGATGAATTATTCACAAGGCTCTATACGGTGCATGAAACTTCTTCTCTTGTTTCTGTACAGTACAAATCTCGCCGGCATCATTTAGTATTTAGGATCATAACACAAACAAGGAAACAATTTCAGTGTTAAGACCACTGTACAAGAATTATCCGCATAGAGATAACGTTTAACGGAAAATGAGATTTTCAAATCCCACTTTCCGACTGAAATATGGGTATGATCCCGAGATCTGATCAAAATATAAAGGTTACAATTAAGATACAACATACTCGAAGCTGGGCGAAGATAATGACAGAGCTAGTGCTCTGAGGAGACTGGAATATAGAATCAAGGTTTGAGTAAAAGTCATTTTCCATAGACAATGCGTGTAAAACGTTGCAAATTGATATGCCCATTTATATCGCAAAATTAGACCATGATGCTGTTATCCAACTGAAAATGGTGTTAACTGATCTTGTAGAGAATTGTCTCGGCTACAACATATCGAAAATTGGGCGAAAGACGATCATTATTTACCAAGATTTACGAAGATACTCAAATTTGCATAAATTTGATGACGTCATTATATGCAAATTGGTAATTTCGAGTTCTGACGCCATTTTGATGACGTCATGACGAACCAAGAGATAAATGACAGAGGAATTCATATCTACAACTCATATTGTATCGAAATATGAGAAAAAAATCTTTTCAGTGGCAGACTTGGACAAATATTTCCGAATAAACTGACATTCCGTAATTGGTACCTTACTGATCCGCAGATATTGGAAATTTTATTAGACATTGTCATATATGAGTCAAACATAACACCAAGATTGCGACAAGTTTGTGACAAATAAATTGTGTGGCCATAAAGTGAGATGGAATTAATATCAATTTTACTAAGCTGCACTTTAGAACCATATATAAGGAATTCACATTTATCTGAATTCAGGTTCAGAGAACGTGCAAGCATCCAATCGTGAACATCACCATGCATGATTCAAGGCGATCAACAGACCTTTCCGCAGCGGATTGATCTGAATTAAAGGAAATCATGGGTGAATATCGTCTGCATAAATATAATCTATGCCATGTTGTAGCAATCCAATTAAATAAATTGAAAAAAAGAGTCGGCCCGACCACAGAACCCTGTGGTACTCCACACAGAGAGGCAAAGCAACCGATTTGCAACCATTTGACAGAACTTGTCGCAATCCAATTAAATAAATGGAAGAAAAAAAAGTCGGCCCCACCACAGAATCCTGTGGTACTCCACAGGAGAGAGCCAAGGCAACTGATTTGCAACCATTTATACAAATTACAAACGATTTGAGAGTGGTATGAGAGATAGGACTCGAACCATTTGTATGCCTCACCCTTGACACCAAATGAACTAAGTGTGTTCAAAAGAATAGTACGATTGATAGTGTCGAAGGCGGAGGACAAGTCTAGGATCAGGAGAGCAGTTGAGTACCCTCAATCCATCCCTTGCAGGATGTGGTTGGACACATTCACAAGCAGTTGTTCCACGCTATGATGGGATCTGTAAGCCGACTGGAAACGGTCAAATAAAATTTTGAACAAAAAAGGTAGGTTTGAAACTGGTCGATAATTTTGAAGGGAATTTCGGTCCAGAGAAGGTTTCTTCAACAACGGAGTAACATAAGCAGTTTTCAGTGAAGAAGGAACATATGCCTGCTCTAAACTCAATTAATCAAGTAGCAGAGGATGGGAGCCAATGGGAGCAATCCTTTAAAATTAGCCCGTTAAGTACGTTACGATTGCGAATCGCCTACACCAGGAAACGATCCAGCCATCTTGAAAAGGAGGAAGAACTTGGAACTGAATATAGAGGCGTAGTGCCTGCGTTCAGTATCTTCCCTTGGTATCCCTAGGTACATACCAATCAGTAAGGGAGGGGGGGGGGGGGGGGGGAGGATGGAAGGCTTACTTCATGTATATTTGTAAGCAAGTGTAAAATCTATATTTTCATGATATTCTGTTGCTTATCCAGTATTCATTCATTCTTGCTTGTTTGTTTTTGCATCAGTACAATGTGAGTCTGTTCCTTTATCATATACAAAATTAATTAATGAAATGATTACCGGTTAGTTTTCTCGTATTTGGTCAGAGAAAGACTTCATACAAACTAGCCAAATCTGTTGACTTTATTTTCAAAGTCTGAATCTGTACACTCTTCTCAGTTTAAGTTAGCTGTAGCATGCATTATATTTTTTTAAATGGGTATGATTTTACCCAACAAACATGCCGTTTTACCCAATGTACTTGGTATTGGGTAAAATTTTACCCAATAAGTTTTAAAGTGGTCACGTAAAAAAGGTTGTACTAATACTAATAAATTATGTCATGTAATGAAAATGATAATTATTAGATATTGATACCCTAGCTCTTTGTAATGTTTGTCAATGCATAGGCCTATATATATTTTCACATAACTATATGTGAAAATAGTGGAAGAATGCATGTTCATTTTGTTAAGTAGATCTAAAGGGCTGAAAGTACAGACAACCTTGTAAAACACTTCAAAACGGACTTTCGAGACGTCAACTCAAGGGCGATTTAAATCTATCTTCTTTGGATAATGTACATTAATATGCCATTGCAATGTTCGCATAGTTCAAATGCTGGTGGAAAAGGCTACAGGCATGGTGATTGGTGGTAAATTAACGAAAGGTTATATACTGATTTTTCCAAAGTAATTAAGGTTTCAGTAAAGCACAGCATCTTCTTCATAACCAGTAACTGATGAAATACATAATAATAATAATAATAATAATAATAATACTTTCGAATATACAGATATTAATCTTTGCCTCATGTCAGATTCATTCAAGCTCAGGAATTAGATGCAAGTCAATGCCACAATATACATTTCTGTTTCCATTTATTTTTTCGTTGGGTTTCAACATGAACTCCTACAAACTCTATAATGTCAAGTCCATCAGAATACGAATGCCATGTAGCTCGGGTTATCCCATTTATGTGATTTGTAAAACCTGACAATGGTGAATGTTGGCTGATCCATTTACTTGTTTGAAAGTATAAAGTCTTATCTTCCAGCAGCTAATTGATTCCATTCAGAAGCAGACTTTGCCAGGAAATGTACTTTTGCTGATTGAATGTTTTTAGTTTTCTTATTATTTGCATGCCTGATCAGTTGACTATATTAATTATTATCGTAAACAAAGGGTTGGACTTTGTCAAGGATTTTCTTTGATATATACACACTGTTTTGTGTTTTCCCAGATTGTGGCCTGTTCTTCTCGTGACTGAATCAGTCAATCCCCAAGATGCCTGTATCTCTTTGTGCGTGGCGAGTTCGAATCGGAACTTTCGTTCACTGGATTAGGGACTATGAGGTTAGGGAGAGGAAAGAGAGATTGCTTAAAGAAAGGACTCGGAGACTGAAGGTTCTTTGCGAGAGACTTACGGCGAAAATGGATTATTCTGAACAAGAATCGCAAGATGATGGAGGTAATGCTGACGAAAGCAATCAAGATGGTGCTGATCCCAAGCGAGGGTGTGCATGCTCGCATAAAACTGCGAAAAGACAGTCATTAGGCAACTCATCAGACATCAAGGATTTACTTACTTCATGTGATCAGTGTATGCAAGATTTATTAACGCCAACTGATTCTCATATCAAGGACATACTCACCCCATCTGATACATGCATTAAACAATTACTCACACCAAATGATGCGTGTCTGAAAGATCTACTCTCGAAAAGCAATTCTTGCAGAAAGGACCAAGATACCACATGTGAATCTTCAGCCAACGATCTCACACAAGACTATTCCAACATCAGCGAGTTGCGCACACAATCTGATTCATGCATCAGAGAGCTACTTAGGCCTGCGTCAGCTGAATCTTGGAAGGATGCGCTACTTCTCCGAACTGAATCTTGTAGAAATGACCGACCCGTACAGTCTGATTCTACAACCACGGATTCACTTTCCAGGGGTGATTCCGACTTAAAACTTTTACTTGACTCATCTGACTCCTACGAAGAACTACAAACACCATCTGATTCTTACGTCCAAGATCTAATCAAGACAGGAGATTCCTACATTCACGATTTACTAACACCAAGAGATTCTTCCATC
This sequence comes from Heliocidaris erythrogramma, assembly GCA_025617745.1. Classification (NCBI taxonomy): domain Eukaryota; kingdom Metazoa; phylum Echinodermata; class Echinoidea; order Camarodonta; family Echinometridae; genus Heliocidaris; species Heliocidaris erythrogramma. The sequence goes on along the minus strand of CM046859.1, from coordinate 49,059,410 downwards.
AACGAGTTATTTACACAAAGAGAGTCTTATGTCAACGAGTTGCCTTCTTCAGATGGCTCGTCTGTCAGAGACCAATTCCGTAGCACAGAACTCATGCCAACAGAATCTTACATCGAAGAGCAACACACAGCATCGGATCCTTTCATCAAGGAACTAGTCACTTCGGCTGATGCTTGCATAGAGCAAGCTACCTCTAATGAATTTTGCATTGAAATGCCCAACACTCTGTCAAAAACCGTCTTAAAAGAAGAAGCACTTTTGGAATCTTCCGCCAGAGTCCACAGAACTCCATCTGATTCTTCCAACAAAGCGGTGATCAATGATGATGTACAAATGAGATCATCTGATTCGTGCAGTAAAGATGAACTCACCGGTGTCGGTTCCGAATCACCTAGGGCGCAAGGAGCCAAAGATGATAACTCTGCTTGTCATCCATCAAGGTTCTCTTCACCTACATCTACCTCAGATAGTAATGTCGTACAGAATATCGTACCAGATCAAAAGGTAAGCCGCCTCGCTGAAACTTTGACTACTATCGTCTTTGAAGGGGGCACCCCCTGAAAGATTTTCAACCATGAAACAAAATAATAAATGACTCTTTCAATCATTATGAATAATTTATTTCAAAGGAAAATGTAACCAAATTGCTTTAAAAACATCATAAACTAGAAGTTGAACTTTTCAAATACTCCCACGCCTGATCGCCAAGCGGCCTCGCAACTATACATTGCTCCGTGTAAAGACGAATATTATGCATTGAAATAAATGTGATATATCTTTAAACATACAATTACTAGTTTATGCATACATTATTTTAAAAAATCAATCAAAACCGATGAGGCAAAAAAATAAAATAAAATGCAAGGTCGCTCCGCTCGCTATCAAACACCGATGAGTGTGTGTGTGTAATTGGGTTTTTACAGACGCGTATCAATCAGATATGATTATTTACGTCTGGGGACCGACCTTTAACGTCACCATCCGAAAGACGTGATTCAGCCTCGAACCTGGGTCCGCTGAACTTCCACTATTAGCTGGATTACAGGCGCACGCCACAACGCCCGGTTCAAACACCGATGACTGTTGTGCTGTTGTTTTTAAATAGACCCCTCCACTTTTTTTAAACTATGCCTAATATTACTGAAATTATGATAGTTTATTTGTTTATTGTAATTTATGTAATTACTGTACTTAATCTTTCTTAATTTTTCAATTTATGTAAACAGTTCTTATCGTAATTTTGTTTGATATTATGTTAAACAATTTGTATTTGATTATGTAAAACACAGAAAGACATCATGTGGAAAATAAAAGAAACCTTGAACCTTGAACCTTGAACCTTGATATTAAAATGGATAAGAAGGCAAATGCGTCTGCGTCTCCAATATGCCTCAACCCCGTTGCAAATGTCGCCAGAACAAATGTCTGGTCCCAGAATGGTCTGTCAAGGTGAACATATATAACAAATTTGAGAGTCTGCCTCACCATATGCGCTGACATTAGCACTATATATAACGACACAATTGTGGAAGTGCATACGTCTATCTAGGTGCGTCCCCCCCCCCCCCCCCCCCCCCCCCCAACGATAATGATAAAATTCACAATTCGATGCCAGAATTTGTTCTCCGGAATACAGTGTTATTTCATATTTCTTTCATTGATTACTTTTTTTTTTTAATTAATGTATGTGTCACTTCACCTGCAGGATATATCAAACGCATCATCAACATCATCATTTCAAAGTACGGATAGTTTGGATGTCACTGCTGATGCAATCTTACCACAACACGCTTGCCTGAATGAATTGCTGCTTGTTAAAGCAGGGGATGTAGAACTCAATCCGGGCCCTCTTCATGGGTAATACAGTAATAATTAAGCAAAATACACCGACACACCCGCCCGTACACTCCCAAACATACCCACACCCATCTACCCACAAACACACCAACGCACCTTTAAAAGATACTTATGTTAATGTTGATACTGAACCCATTTTGCAGTCTTTCTTTTATTATACATGCTATACGAATATTTTTATTTAAAGGCGGTCCGTCGTCGGTGCCCGTGTGTTTTCTATGCTGTCCCGGCGAAGGCAAGTTCGTAGATTTCCGGAATCGCTCGGACAATTAGTAAATAGCTTGCCAGCGCAGGGGCGATAGCTAAGCTTGCCAGCAATACGCTATGTTTCAGTTTCGGGATACTCCATGATATGGTCTATGCCTGCAGGCACGAACATAATAGCGGTTTTCGAACGAAATGGAGGTCGAGAGGAGAGACAGTCAGACGAGATTACGTATCCACAGCGCGTACAATTTGTGGATTGAACACAAAGAAATAAATTTGGACGTGGGCTGCTTGTTTCCTCCAGGGAAAGTTTGAATAAAAAGTTCGTGTTGTATCTGCTTGAGCTGCACACCATTTGCAAATCGTACAGTGTACCTCCACGGGCTACCGTCGCCAGCGCCGGGTGCGCCCCGGAGGTGAACCCTGGCGATGGCCTTACACCCACTAATATTCCCTTCCACTCTCTCTTTTATTCTCACTTACGTTCCGTTTCTCTATCTTACTCTCTTCCTCTCATGACCTTGATAAATTTTCTCCCTTGTTCTCTCCCTTGTTCTCTCTCTCTCTCTCTCTCTCCCTCCTGTTTCTCTTCTCTCCTATCTCACTCCATATGCCTTCCTCAACATACCTTGTACAGTGGAACCTCCTTATAAAGAACAATGGTATAACATACTCATTACAAGACAGTATTTTTGCCAGTCCCACTTTTTTGTATTCTATTGTTTTTTAGCCCTGGTATAACAAGGTTTCGATATAAAGAGGGAATTTCCTTGGTTCCAAGAAGTTCATTAATGATGCTCCACTGTACAAAAATAAAATGAAATAAAAGGAATGTAGATTACAATACTTCAAAACTTCTGACACGTACTTTTTCATGCTGTCTTCATTTACTTCCTTACATGTTACATGCAGTGCCATTGCAAATGGCAAATCACAAGGAAAAAGAAAAGTAGAAAAGGTGTTCCTGTATGTAATACTTTTAAGTTTCTTTAAAATAATACATGTATAACTTGTAATAAAACTACCCAAGTGAGAGTAAAAATCAACTGAACATTGAAACTATATTGTCAACACTAAATATATACAAAAATCAGCTCAGTAGTATAAAACTATACTTTCAACAGTATGGAATAGCAAATGCCATATAAAAAAAATTAACAGAAATGTCCCTGTATGCATAATACATACGTTTCTTAAAATTATATAACTTCTGATAAATCTATACAACTAGTATGAGAAGAAATCAACTTCATATTGCAAAACTATTATTTCAACACTAAATGTGCATGTTTCAAGGCAAGTTTGTGGATCTAGAATACATGTATATCAAACTGTAATAAATATAATACAAAAATCAGCTCAGAAGTGTAAAACTATACTTTCAACAGTATACATGTAGGCATACTTCAGGAAAGGTTTGTGGATCTATGCATAAGCAAATTCTAAAACAAACAGTGTAAACAGATCACAATAAAAGTAAATCTTGGAAGGAAAACAACTTCACTATTTGGTGTGATCACATTATCAAAGGCTACCCAACATTCAACTGAAAATGGCAACGTTCACTGGCAGATTTATTTTGAACATATGTATAGTTTTCATATTGCATTATATTATGGACATTCACACAGGAATATGCTGGCAAGGGTATTTTCATTGAATATTGCAACATTGACATATTGCAGTTTATAATACCATAAATACCTAAATACAATGATTACAGTCAGGAACACAGATACATGTAGGTACAAAAGATATGTTATTAAATGTACATCACACACATTCACTTATACGCTGGCAAGTGATATTGTTTGGTTGTAATTACATGCATTGATACAATATATTACAATCGTTTTGATCAACCACTTCTTATGATCACCAAATGGCAAATTCTTATTGAAGTTTATGTAATTCATGTGCATCTCACTTCACACAATGTACAGCATGTAGCAAACCCAATGGACTGCTAGTTCAGCTAAAAACAGCATGACAAATCAGACTAAATATTCACCATAAATAGAAAAACATCACAGAAGACATGCATATTCATGGTCATGGAATGTGTTGAAATACACAGGGAAAAATAGATTAAAATGAAGTTTATACAATGTCATAACGGAAACCCTTTATCAGATAAGATTTTTTGTTTGTTTCAAATGACATGAATATATTTCCTCTCAGATAAATGTTAACGTAAACATTATGTTAAATGATTACACACAGAAAATGCTTTCTTTGGTACATGTATACATACTACAATCACCAAGAAAAAGGTGAATATAAACAGGAACTATAATAAACAATTTTTTAAAGAAGGATAACAGTTCTATGTCCAGCAGATCTAAATTTCAACAATAAAAGCAGACATAAAAAAGATCAAGACCAGTGTTGATGTTAGATGGATGTCAATCTTGTACTCCATTGACGAAGCCCTTGTAAGCCCTCGTGGGGGATAGATAGGCATACCTTATCCGCAGTGTAGTAGATGATGGAACAACTGTCCTGTAGTAGGGAAAGAATAAATAATGTAAATAATGTAAAGTGCACATTCCACCCTGTTCAAAATTCAAGTATGGAAATACTGTTCTTGTGAAAAAATCATAAAATTATTAAATTTGTAGGGAAAAATATTAATTAATAGGTTCCATTGTATTTATATTTTGTTTGTGAACTGGTACCACTAGGTGTATTTGAATCATACTGTGACTCTGACTTGCAAAAGCCTGTACTAGACTTCCCCCTTCAAATCAATTTCTGTTGGGTTTTTTTACAAGGGGGGGGGGGGGGGGGGGGGGAGGAGGTACTTCGTCACAGCTCACACAGGTTAAGCCAGTTCGCCAATCACCAATTGACATGTCTGGTGTTGATTCTAATTACATCTTGGCATACCTTCATTTATAAATAGATTCCTTCTTCTTCTTCTCCTCATTATTCCTTCTTCTTTCAGTTTCAATTTGAAACACTTGAAACATTCACACTATAAATATAATTTAATTCTATTTCTCTTGAGTCTTAATTTAGTTATTACACAATGACAAATCGCAAGAAAAATGATCCGATTTGTTGCATAGACCTTGGTTCGGATATAGGCTGCGATAATGATCTACTCAAATTTGAAGTTGATTCATCGTCATCGCCATCGGGTTCCCGGTTGGTGCACGGGGGACGTTTCCCGCAGGAACACCGCAGTGTGCAGGGATGGCCGTCACTCTTGCAAGGGCACATCCATCTGCCCGTTTTGTATCACTATCAGCACTGCAGCAGCCAGCTTCCTGAACATTTACAGGCAGTCGGCTCCAAATCTCTCTCCACGTTTAGAATTGAGATATCTGTCGCTAACTCCGAAATACTGAAAGTGTCATCCATAATAAAGATGAAATTGCTTTGTTCTATAGTATAAATATAATGGTACGGCGTCAGACAGCAGATTGCAGGATACGCATAGCGCAAATCACGTATTCGTTCGCTATTCAGTACAACTTACACATATCACAGCGATCTATGCGGATTTTTGCCGAGGAGAAGGATATTTCGCTGATCCTCAATATAGTTTCGACTAGACCTAGTTTCGTATCCGCAAGAACTATTTTGCAGCATCAGCAAACACAGATTTTTCCCCATTGAAACTGGCGATTGACCGCCTTTAAGATAATGTATTTCTGTAAAGATTTAAAGACAGAGTCATAGAAGACAAGTCATAGAATGCATGCATGATAATTATGCAGAGCCATAACATGATTCATTAGAAATTATATTTGTACTGGTTGTCCGCCCGACTTACACAGCATCAACCAGGTATATCTAAGTATGCCTTTCATGTAAATGCATGAGAAAGTTCACTACTTTCTAATTTAAATCCACTTTTTCTTCCCTCTTTCAGATCAACAGATAGTGTACTTCAGGAGAGTGAACTCGTACTCCTAGCTAAAGAAGTTCCTAGCCACTGCTACACTGAACTATGCATTGCTCTTGGCTTTGGCTATACTTTAAGCCAAAATGTCCTAACCATGCACCACTTGGACATCTCGGGAGCTTTGATCGAACTCTTCTGCAGATGGAAAGTCAGGCAGAGAGATGGCACCGATTGCCGATCAGTTCTTGCCGTAATTCTTGGAAACGCTGGTATGGGTGCACTTCAGTCAAAGTTATTGGCAGGTAACTTTCCCATCATATTCGTAATATTTTTTTTGTAATGACGACAATGTTATGAATCATTTGATATTCATGATAAATGCGATAGCATTGGAAAAAATCAGTTACATTTGATACAAAAGTATAAAATGACTATATTCGTAATAATAAACACCATCGAACAAAATATTTACAGAGAGAGAGCGAAGAAGAAAAAATGCTACTAGATTTTCGATTCGAGGAACATAATAGACATGCAATTTAATTATAGAAATATTGTAAAGCAAAATACTCAATAAAATATTCAATGTTCTTATAGATTATGTTTTTGATGGACTCTCAATTTTTTTTTTTTTTTAATTAAGGTGGATATCTTGCGAATGTGTCCTCGCCGTCTGGTAAGTGCGCATAAGAAAATTTACTTCTAAAATCATCAGGGTCTCTTGTGTATAATCCTAATCAGAATCTGAGAAATATAAAATACAGGTATATTGAAAAAGTACCTGCATATGATTGTAGGATTAGGTTTTGAATTATAGTTCTATTTTACGATGGAAAATTAAAGGTATTGTGCAGTAGTGGTAGCAAAAAGAAAATTGGCATGAAACTGATTTAAAATAGTCTCATATTGTCCGGCTTGCATAAAAAAGATACATTCGTGAGATACAGTGTTTGGTACAAATATCACGTAAACGGAAATCTCATTGGTTTTACACGTGTGTGAATAAAGTACGACGCCCACGTACAAAACTCGATGTTTATTTCTTTGATATTTTAGCCATTTCTGAACCAATTTTTCTCAAACAAACGTCACCGATGTATGAATTTAATCATTTAATATCTGAATTAGTATGTGTAGTAATTTTTATTCCAGCTGACAAAGTTGTTAAATCTCTGAAGCGCCCTCTTTCCCACTACTGAACTTCCCTTTTAATATGTATGGTTTTTGATTTTCTGCTCGTCAGTATAGCAAGTTGATGTTATAAGTTGGAATTTCTCTTTAAACTTAGTACTTTAAGATATTACTAGAAACATGCACAATGTAACTTGTCGTATTAGTACAACCGTAGAGTTAGATAATCCGCTAAGGTACGATGGTTATAAAATATGACCCACAACAGAGTCGAATACTACTTGAATGATGTGCTTGTATGCTCAACCCACTCTGTTTCATAGTTGTGTGCTTATCAGTGACGTATCTACTGAATGCAGATGGGGCATGTGCCCCGGGCGGAACTTGAAGGGGGGCGCAAAAAACGCAAAAGATAGAAAGAAAATTACCCCCCCCCAAAAAAAAAAAGGTCTTTGAGAGTTATTTGCTCTAGCTCTAGCTATTTCGTGCCCCTAATGGCGTTTTTAAAGTGCTAACCATTAATTGACTCTAGTTGCTTTGCCCCCCCCCCCCCCATGCGCATAAGGAGCTTGTTAAATTTTGCGCCCCAGATATATTGTGCATATAAAGCACTTTCAAAGTATAGAACATTGGATAGAAATCATACTAAACTCCTCAAGTATATTTCTTCTGGGTTTTCATTCCTTTTGCGCCCCCAAAATAGGAATGTTCAAAATTCCATAACGAATCTATTGCTAGGTGGCTGTATTCCTTTGGATTTTTTTTTTTTTTTTGTAATGGTAAAATACATAAGAAATTTGCTCCCTCGCTTATACAATAACTCATCAAATTTGGGCTGACAACCCCGTTTATATGCATCAAAACTCATTTCACATAGTACCATCATTTCTAAATTAAAAACGTTCATTAATCTGAGTTTGGGCATGGGGGGAGGGCGCAGATTTGATAGTTTGCCTCGGGCGCCAGAATACCTAGATACGCCACTGGTGCTTATGTTACAGTCTTGAATATGTTTGATTTGTCCTTTACCAAATAAAAGACTTTGATATAGTTTCAGGCCTTTGGCATTTCATTTCCTAAGACCTACTGTGTGAAATCTATTAAGTTAAAGGGAAATCCAACCTTATTTTTTTCTATTGATGTTATATGAAGCGTAACTTGCTGGTTAATTTGATACCAAATTTAGCAGAATTGGACAGCTATGAAGAAAGTTATAGAATGATGATCCCCCAAACACGTCTTTCGCCCGTCGTCTGCTGCACATGCATGGGGGCCGCCATTTTCTATGTTTGCAGTGGACTTAGTCCACGAATGACGTATCTGTGGACAATTCCTAGCCTAGATTCTATCTTTTTTTCTTTTTTTTTTAAATTTGGTTTATTCCCCTATGCTGCTCTTTCTCTACACGCATATCCCACACAGAGCGCGACTCTGTGTGTATAAGTAATTAATTCAGAACACAACAATTGCCATTGTGTTTTGCAGCTGTCGTTTCTCCCAACCTTTTGCGGTCCAGTGTCATTAATGATTCATGACTCTGGGTTAAAAAGGTGTTCTGGAATTTCAACTGCAACACACAATGGCAATTGTGCTCTGAATTAATTACTGATTTGGGGCCTCGCTTTTTTAAGCGAGGCCACAAAGTTCACTTTTTTAAGCGAGGCCACAAAGTTCACTTTTTTTTTAAGTGAACAATGTAATTAAATATTCAGAGCAATATTTAAAGAACAAGTATTCAGCGAAACATAATAGAACTTGCCCCCCATTTTTTTTTTTTTTTGTGTCTCCGTATCGCGCGATGCGAACAATAAGAGTCCTTTGCAATAGACCTGTTTACTAAGTGATTCAAATTTTATGCATACTTTTGAAACAAAGGTTGTTCTTGACAACCTGAAAGCTTGCCAGAGGCTTGTCAGACATAGCAACAAGTAATGTATGCAAACTGGATTCCAAGTATTGTAGTTCATTCATTAATAACAGGTTAATGGAATACCTCGTTACTAGGTCCCCAGGAAAGAAACATCCATAAATTTGAATCACTTAGTAAACAGGTCTATTCCACCCAATTTTGGGGATTGCGCGATTACTGGAGAGTTGCGCCCTGTGTGGGATATGCATGTAGAGAAAGAGCAGGGTAGGGGAATAAACCAAATAAAAGAATAAAAAAATAAAAAGGACATAAAAAATTGTATATAATACAATCTAGACTAGCCAGTTGTCCCCAGATACGTCATTCGTGGAAAATGGCGGCTCCCATGTGCAGCAGACGACGGGTGAAAGAAGTGTTTGGTGAGATCTAAAACATTCTATAACTTTCTTCACAGCTGTACAATTTTGGTAAATTTGGTATCAAATTAATCGGCAAGTTACGCTTCATAGAATATTAATAGAAAAAAATCAAGGTTGGATTTCCCTTTAAGTATTTCGTTGATTTGACATAATTTCTTTTTAATCTCCACAATGTAGTACCGGATACACCACAGCCATCCATAGACATGACAGACGAGCAGGTTGCCCAATGTGGAGAAGACTTAAAGACATTCTATCGCGAACATATGTGTAAAATCAAGACTGACCCGCTTGTTTTCTATTCCGTCTTTGAATTCGAAAAAATCTACACAAATTTAATGCTGCTTAGACACGAAAAGGGATTTAGGACCAAACATCCACTAGATTACACTGCTCTTCTTACTACAAATGTTAATGATGTAATTCCTAAACGTCTTATGGTTGAAGGTGAAGGGGGTGTTGGTAAAACGACATTCTGTTCGAAGATAGCATGGGACTGGGTCAATGGATCTTCTCAATTTCAGCAGTTCAGTTGGGTTGTGGTCGTTCCCTTGGCAAGGTTATCAAGGGTCAGACAGTAAGTGATATTGCAAAAAACTATCTTTCCGACAGAAACACTGTAACGCCATACCAGATCAATAATTACATACTCTCTCAACCTGCAAAGGTACTGATTGTACTCGATGGACTAGATGAGTATGGTGGAGACCTCTCTGCTGAAGAATGCTCAGATATATCTCAGATTCTACGATTGGAGAAATTCAAGGAATGCATTGTTCTCGTAACCACAAGACCGTGGATGGCGGACAAGATTAAATCCGACGAAGGATTGAGTAGGTCATATGCTTTCATGGCAGTTGAAGGGTTTAGTGCAAAAAATGTGTCGACATACGTCAACAAGTACTTTGTGAAGAATGAAAAGGCGGGATCACAACTCATTCGCTTTATTGAAGTGAACGATGTAATCAAGGAAAACATGGCACCCTTTCCAATTTACATAGCAATGCTATGCATCTTATGGGAAAATTCTGACAGTGAGAAGCGAGAAAAAATACGCAGACTGAAGACATTTTCCCAATTATTTGACCAAATGGTCATGTTTCTAAGAGACCACTATGTATCAAAAGTCATCAAGGAGCTCCGGAAAGCTGATGTGGACAAGGAAATGGTAAATACCAAGGTCGTTCTATTAGAAATAGGTTCAGTCGCTTTCTCAGGACTTCTGAGTAGGAAAATGGCATTTATTGAGGAGGACTTCAACTCATGTAAGGAAGCCATGGAAAAATGTTGCAGAATCGGAGTTTTGAGTCGAGAAAATCAGAATATTTCGAGATGGGAAAGAACTTTAAATGCCATACCCTCTGTAACCACTAGTGTCTTTTTTCCTCATAAATTATTTCAAGAATTTATTGCTGCTCTGCATCTTGCCTCTCTTTATGACACTGATCGTGAGGAATGCAGAAGGTCTTTGGACGAAGTAATGAGAAATCCACTAGAGTTCCGTTATCTTCTTTATTTTACCGCTGCTCAGGGGAAAGACGTCGGACTTTATATCGTCGAAAAATTACAACAGAAAGAAGTAAGCAATGATTTTCCGGCACATTCTACCACACCTCACGGCTTGAGCTTTGGCTACGGACGAGGTAGCACATATTTACGGCAAAGAGAATTACCAAATGATTTTCTGGTAGATGTCACATTTGAAGCGAATAACAAAGACACAGGAAATCAGTAGGAGAGAGAATATTTGCAGACAACAAAATACTGATTTTCGATAAAGACATGCCTGCTCACACAATGTCTGGATATCTATTCATAATGGAACAACATGGAATGGTTTGTTATAATATACTAATCATTTAATTTAGAACGACCGGTATCTAACACAAAGTGTAGTCGACGTAAGCCCTGTACAAAGACGCAATACACATTGATTAGTGTCAATTTAAAGCGATATAGCTAGAATATTCCTCTCAACACCCCTTATTATATTAAAAGGTAATATATATATATATATATATATATATATATATATTATCAAAAGTTCAGAAAATGGAGGACATATATGGATTATATAAAGTAAATGAAAAGTTCACTCAGAGACAAATGACCTTTGCGCTAATAAATGACGCAACAAAAGAATGTATGGATTGTTTTGTGCTATATAAAAAAATGAAAAGCGCAATTTAAAAGATACATGGCGTCTGTGAAAAGCGCAATTTAAAAAATACACTCACTTTACGCGTCCAGCTTCTTTTCATTTTTTACTTGTATCTTGGCTACTCATGCGTCTTTTTAAATTTTTGCATCTTATTGTTTGAAATTACGCACCAACCTTTCTTTCCTTTGTGGCGTCACTACCTAGCGCTTACATCATGCGTCGAGCTTACTTTTATTATTTTTTATTATTTGTAACTTATTATTTGCAACTTATGCGTCTTCTTAATTTTTTGCATCAGATTGTTTATTTTCAGTCTTACTTTGATAAAGGTCTTTGACTGAAACGTCAGTCCAATTTTTTGGCTCCTGCGGTGTTTTTATTTGAATCCTGAGTATTTACTCTTTCTTCGATATTTATTGTTTACACACCGACGCAGAACTTTCATATTATATATATATATATTTCTTGGAGAACATGCCATAATACTATGTACGAATGAAACGAATTGCATTGCCAATAGAACGTCGACGTATTCTAACAAGGGTGAATGCAATTGCCTGAAAAAGAAATATTTCCCACTACAGAACAAGTTCTGACCGATCAAATAGACTAATCAAAATGAATGGTTTCATGTATAAATACTCAAACACGTCAGGATTATGTTAGGGATACCGATTGTAAATATTATTACATGTTTATTATGTGTTTCTTAAATTTCAGGAGACTTTGGTATTCAGAGACAGATCATGTGGCCCAACTGTTTCACGTGACTTAGCAGACGTCCTTTCCATCTCGAACTCATTATCAAGATTAGAGTTTCATCGTACAACATTGGATGAAGATTTCTATCAACTGATGCATGTAAGTTTCTGCGTTGTCGGTAAATCTACAGTCAGACAAAGTCTACATATAATACCAATGATTATCATTATCAGATATGTTTTAGACATTTATTTTTTTACATTATAGGTTCATAAACATTACCCACGGACAACCAAATCACAGGCGGAGAGGATGGGTGATTGGTAACCCCTACTGAGAGAGAGAAGGAGAGAGAAAATATGATAGGGAATCTTTTAGGGGTGAAAAGTGTCCCGTGTCCTACCATTTTGTGACTTTGAGATCGTCTTCAGACTATCAGCAATAAAAGTATTAATTCCGAGGAAAATAACTTCATGTTATGCCCGGGCGCCATAATCCCTAGATACGTCACTGGCTTCGCTCCCTCGCCGGCCACCCCCCCCCCCCCCCCCCCCCCCCGCATCGTGAACACGGATCGGCACCCCTGGCCATTGTCGATAATAAAATGTGCTTTCATGTTTGTATGTCTGTATGTGAAATAAGGCGCATCTTGCTCGCTCTTTTTCAGTGATGTCAAGTGTACTCGAAAATTAATGTTGACATGGAGGCTGAGAACGATCACGTGGAGTAGGTCTATAAGTCAAATGTAGATATTACCTGTCGACAACAATTTTCTTTTCATATCCACATAGCCAAAAAATCAATGGAACAGGTGAAGTCACTGGGTACCTGGGAGGAACAATTTTCCCCCCTCTTTTTTTATCATGGTAACTCCGCTAAAGCAGGGGTAATGATATGACTAAGGTCCTTAGGGAGAACAGTATAAACAATGATGAGGCTACCCTTTATTGTTATACTGTAATATTTTCCATTTCTTGTACATACCATCGAAAAGTACAATGTGTCTTGTAAGTGCTCTTCGTGATTTTCACTGACCGACTTCATCTCCCTCCACCCCCCCCCCCCCCCCCCCCCCCTCCCTGCCTTTGCATAAGGTCATTGCCCGTGTCGCAAGGTTAAAAGGTGTATTAGCCATATGATGGCTTAGTGGGATGAGAACAATAAGATAAACAATGTAGAAAATAGGACAAAAGATAAAGTATGAACATTTGAAATTCAAGATCACTATCGTCATCATCATGTGACGCACCCGTTATTACAGGAAATCTTCCTATGGCTATCAATGTTCATGTCTGTGTGATGTAGGGGGAGAATGAAAATGAAAAAAAATTATGCACATTCGTATTAATAACCGAATAGACCTAGACATATCTTTAAAGGTGGTAATGAGCGGCGAATGCTTACGAACGTTGCGATTTTTGGATTCGCCAACTTTTCTGACGAATATTGGCGAAAATCAGGGTTTGCCTCTGTTATTAGGGACATGGTTACATGGAACCATGGTCACGTGGTCGCTGTAGCATTGGCGAAACAAAAAGATCTTTAGCGAGTATTTTGCGACACGTCTTACAACCGTTTGCACCCGGGGACCACTCAACTATATTTCTGTACACAAGCGCGACCACAGGTTTTCCAAACACCCCCTAAACGCGTTTTATCCATTCGAGTATTTTCGGGTGCTGTCTCGAAATTTTACCCCCTAAACTATGGGGCGCCAAGTGTTCGCTTGTTAATTCTGTCCAAGTTTACACAATTAATAGAATTTGTGACGAAATCTTCTTTCGGTGGTACGTCATGTAATTGCGTGCACGAAATACACTTTCGCGGTACGAAATGTAAATTGCGTACACGACATTCATTTCGTACCAGGCGAAATGACTTTCGTTGCAACGAAAGCCATTTCGTTTTGTTCTTAACGCAATTCCGTACACGAAATAGATTTTGTACCATACGAAATGGCTTTCGTTGAACGAAATCCATTTTGTGTGGTACCTAACCCAATTCCGTACACGAAATACATTTCGTTGCAACGAAATTTATTTCGTGCGCTACTTAGCGCAATTCTGTACACGAAATGTATTTCGTGGTACACCCAAATCCATTTTGTCTGTGTCTGTCAAGTAAGGGATATAAGAAGGTCGCTGATTGGCTGCCGTGTTGATCGTGCTTTGCTATGACCACGTGCCACTGATCTGTACGGAAAGAATTCTCTCCGTATATCGTGCCACGTGTATCTTGGACTGGGATCCTACATCAAACTCGGATGCAAGTCGACTCGCCACCGAGTTGTCTCGGCATCCCTTAACTTTAACCATGAGGAGAGAGCGACAAGAATTGCGTTGTGGCACTATTTGCTTCATAAAGGGGTACTCCAGGCTGAAAATTATGTCATTTGAATAGACAGAGTAAAATCAAACAAGCAAAACACTAAAAAAAAATTATCAAAATCGGACAACGAAGTTATGACATTTTAAACTTTTTTGCATTATTTTGGTGAAACAGTTCTGTCAGGAACGAGCGACCCGATGACATCATACCCCCACTTGTACCTTTGTAATTTATAATATAAAATTATAATTATTCAAAATTTCTTCTCCAAGAATGTAAAAATTGGACTGAATGCTGATTTAATGTGTATGATCATCACTTTTCCTGAGACTTATATTGTTACAAGGAAGACAGGTTATACGCATGTATGATAAAATGAAATAATTATGATTATATACTTATCTGTGTTGGCGATCTTCAGTGTGGTTGTTTTTCAGCTTAGATTCCATGATTTAACAAAGTTAGGTTTATGTAAATGCATCAGATCTAGATCTACGTTGATATGGTGAGAATTAATCTCGATTTTAGGCCTAGGTCTTTCTCATGAAATCACTGCTATAAACTTGAGCTGGGCATGGGCCGAGCTCGAGCTCGGTATGCAAATAGGGGGCGGAGCTTGATGCTATGATCAACAAGGCGGCCAATCAGCGATCTTCCTATATCCCGTACTTGACAGCAAGCTTTGCGTCCACGAAATGAATTTGGTGTAGCACCAAATCCATTTCGTTACAACGAAATGTATTCCGTACGGTACGAAATAAATTTCGTGTACGGAATTGCGTTAAGTACCACACATATAATGGATTTCGTTCAACGAAAGCCAATTTGTATGGTACGAAATCTATTTCGTGTAGTAGCACACGAAATTTATTTCGTCGCAACGAAATCCATTTCGTGCGGTACTAAATGAATTACGTACAACAGTGGATTTCGTATGGCGCGAAATCCATTTCGTGTACGGAATTGATTTCGTGACCACGAAGTGGATTTCGTCGCAACGGAATCCATTTCGTATGGTCGAAAAAGAGACATGATAACGAAGCTTTTTCGACCTGCACTCATCAGGTTATCACGCAGGTATGTAACAAATTACTCGAAATTAACTATATTATACTCGATGAACCCAGACGCAACCCGGACGCCGTAATTTCAGAACAATCGCAAAGCTTGGACGAACTCCTTTTGTCTACACGTGCGATTGAATGTAGGCGGCTTCCAGAAAGCGTAAATGCGCTACGCTATTGGCCCGGGACATAATTGAGAAGTGATCGTCGGCATAGCTTTGTGTATAATATAGTTGATTTCGAGTAAAACTTGCGTGATAACCTGATGAGTGCAGGTCGAAAAGTTTCGTTATCATGTCTCTTTTTCGTGCCGTATTGAAATTTTGTAGTACAAAGGAATTACTTAATAAGGTTGAAGATTTGTCAATCTGTCGGTCAATTGAATCTGGTGTCGCCGAAATCACTGGCCAGTCTCCGTGGTCTAGTGGTTAAGGCATTGCCGTTCTAAGCCAACGACACGGGTTCGATTCCCAGCGGAGACATTTTTTCAACCTTTGCAAAAATTTCAAAAGGGAGGACAGCTCTGGGGAACTTTGATTTAAGCTACGCAACCATTATTCTCTCATTTTCATTTCTCACAATTATAATATAATTATTTCCACGAGAGTTGCCAAAGCTGTTGTATATTATGTTATTTCCTTACAATCATATATATAATATATATATATATATATATATATATATAAAGTAAATAAAAAGTTCACTCAGAGACAAATAAGACACAGCAGTAAAAAGATTTCCACAAGCGCTTTCGTTTATTTCTTCAGGTGGAAGACAGCTCCGGGGAACTTTGATTTAAGCTACGCAACCATTATTCCACCTGAAGAAATAAACGAAAGCGCTTGTGGAAATCTTTTTACTGCTGTGTCTTATTTGTCTCTTAGTGAACTTTTCATTTACTTTATATAATCCAGATATGTCCTCCACTTTCTGAACTTTTGATAATACATATATATATATATATATATATATATATATATATATATATGAATTATAGTTATCTGACTATAGCCTGGTCTAATATGAAAATGACTTTATCAATATTATCTAAATCATTGTCATTTATCATGCAGGGAGATAGATCTGTTAACGCAGTGAAAGAGCTTCATGTAGATCACCAATTTCTAAATGATCTACAGAGGTTTAATACCACCATCAGGTACATATTTCCGAGCTTGAAACAACTTGTCCTTAACCCTCTTCAAACTGTTTCACCGGGAGTCGTTGAACAGTTGGCACACCCAAGCCTTGAAGTGTTACTTATTCGACCAAACTACCCTAGAAGCTCTAGGTACCTGAAGGAAGATGAAAACTACCGAGTTGTTCTCACTGGTGATCCTGCTTCCCTAGGGCAGCTTTTTTCAAGTTCTTTCCCACAACTCAACAGTCTGACTTTCAGGGATCTAGTAATTGGCAACATTCGCAGTGAAGCTATTCTGCTCTCATTAAGGAATCACCAGCATGTGAAATCGATAAGGTATAATAATCAGGCGCGTCGATCAACTAATGTGCAAAAAAATGAGAATATTTCAGAAAGACAAAAACAAATAAATAAATTAGTTAGTAAATTAAGCAATAGAAGAATAAATAAAATGGTTGTGGACTGTAAGGTGAAACGTCTTCATATGTTTAATATCACAAATATTTACTCAAATTTTAATGCTGAAGCAAACTCAAATCGTGCATGAAATACTTGAATGTATAAATTTGATTCACTGTCATCATCTGTCAACTGAGCATTGGATATTTGACATGAGTCGTGGCTACAATATTTTGATATGGGAGGAGCAGGAAGGGGGAGTGGTGTCGGATATAAGTGACGAAAATGCAAATAAGGATAAAGAACTGGGTATTGTGGCGTGCGCCTGTAATCCAGCTAACAGTGGAAGTTTTAAACTGATTCAGCGGTTCCAGGTTCGAGACTGGGTCACGTATTTCGGATGGTGACGTTAAAGGTCGGTCCCCAGACGTAAATAATCATATCTGATTGATAAACGTCTGTAAAAACCCAATTACTTTTGTTTTTCAATAGTTTTTATTCATTTCTATATATAACGGAACATTCGTCTTGAATGAATATAATAAATTACAATCAATAAAATCATTGAAACACGGCATATACAACAAAAATATCACTGAATGAAATGTAATCATTAGAAGAAAAGACGAGAAAAAGAACACTCCCCCTCCTTACCTCAAACAATGAATATCAAACTTAATAACATAATACATTCTTACTATAGACTCCTTATTCCACTTTACTTCCATCCCCTCCCCCCCCCCCCCCTTCATCCCCCTACTTAACCCATATCACAGCACATACACACACACACAACACACACACCCACACAGCACACATACACACAAAAGCACCCACACGCATCCACCTATTCATATTATATCATCTCAGGTTCCCTCCGCCTGTCCACCCTCCTGACTTGAATATTTGAATGAGCAATAAGCAACGACATATACACATAACTGGAGGAAATAATCGAGCATAGAATGAGTGGGAAACAGGGAATGGACTGAAAATAATAGAAAGTACCCCAAGGTAAATCAATCCAGGTTTATATGTTCCCATTTGCAGTGTACCTGCTTTTGACGCTAGAGCTTTTTCATCCTCTATAAATTCCGAAATAATTTTTATTATCTTTTCTCTGGTTGGCAAGTTATTTTCTGACCTAGATTTGAAAATAGTATATTTCAACAAAATTATCAGACTATTTACACACTTAGATCTATCAGAATTACCCGTGATTCCCAAAAATATTTCTTGCCAATTCATATTTTTCAATTCAGCTATATCAAAATGTTCAATCACAAATTTCCATATCTGTTTAACCTTTTCACACTGCAAAAATAAATGCGAATATGTCTCTGGTTCAAGTTGACAAAAGGAGCATAGGTTATCAGCTACAAAACCAAATTTCATAAGCTGTTCTTTGGTATATACGACCCCGTGTACTAACATAAATTGAAATTCTCTGCATTTCCAAATCAGTGTTGAACTTCTCGGTCTGACAAATAGTTCTCTCAATTCCTTATCCGTAAAATCAAAGTTGCTGTGACCATCCCTTATCTGTAAACTATAAGTGTCTTGCAACTCTTTGACAAAATGTTCATAAATTCTCCTAGATTTTATGCATTGAAAATTAGATTTCTGCTCAAAAATATTCAAGACTATATTAAAATTTGTTAAATCAACTTGCTTAAATCTGTCTACGGCTTCAGTATCCTTCCAGTTCATTGGTATAGCAGTAATTATATCGTTTATCTTAAGCAAACCGTCTCCGTTAATACCAAGACTTTGAAAGTATGCCACCGGCTTCATATGTCCATTATCGTAAATATCTGTTAGCTGGCATATGCCAATATCATATAAATCACTATAAAAAAAAGTTTTATTTCCTATACGTATATTTCTATTATTAAATATTATTGGATTTATAACATCACTTTCAAAATTCCTGCATTTTTCCATATCCTCCCAAGCTTTCATAATTTCCAAATAAAATGGTGGACAAACCAATCTCAAATTGGACGGGCTCGAAATCACATTTAAAAACAAATCTTCCACCAACTGATCGAAAACAGTGATCAAAATACAATTTCCATCCTGCATTCTTTTCTCCATATTACACACACACACACACACAGAGGTTTGCATGGCTTTACTTCCGAGGACAGGTATTGTTCCTCTATTGTCCCTCGTCCTCGGACAGTCGACGGAATAAAGCACAAATTCATTGTTCGACGTTCGAGGACTATTGTCCGGCTTCCGAGGACCATTGTTGTCATGATTTTTTCTTTTGTTCTCTGACCGAAAATGTCCTCGGACATACTGCTAAACAGACCCACACACCCCCCCCCCCCCCACACCCACAGGATAAAGTAGAATATATGCATGTTTAAAGACCCTATCCAAAGAGGAAAATAAATTAGAACAATTACACATCAATGGAAAGCTTATCAGCCACAGAATACAACAATGCCAATTGCATGTGATTTTGTTGTCTGCCAGGAGAGTAATCTCTCTCGAAACACTCGAACTCGAGAGCTTCGAAAACCGGCACTTATCGACGTCCAAACAGGTTTGCCCATAGGAAAATGTGTGGTGCTCACTTTGTTTCGTTTTTCTCAAAGTCATGAATTCGTATATTTAATGAGTTTCCTATGAAAAAATAACATAAGTATTTGTAAACAAATCTTTCGGCATATTACTCCCAGTGTTAAAGATCGTATGCTCGATCTGTAATGAAAAACACAAGTCAGAAAAAATTGGAACCAGCGGGATTCGAACCTGTCATCTACTGCATGCCGGTCTACGGCGGACCGTTTGAATATTAATGAGCCAGAAAGAAGAGGATCTTGGGTATTTGATTCTAGTTCATCGCGACTTGGCCGTGAACCAGAATAGCCTGGTGGTTAAGTCGCTGCCCGGCAAGCAGTAGATGACAGGTTCGAATCCCGCTGGTTCCAATTTTTTCTGACTTGTGTTTTTCATTACAGATCGAGCATACGATCTTTAACACTGGGAGTAATATGCCGAAAGATTTGTTTACAAATTAAAAAAAATTCCTCCCCAGTCAAGCTTCTTCGTTTACTAACCATTGTCTACGGCGGACCGTTTGAATATTAATGAGTCAGAAAGAAGAGGATCTTGGGTATTTGATTCTAGTTCATCGTGACTTGGCCGTGAACCAGAATAGCCTGGTGGTTAAGTCGCTGCCCGGCAAGCAGTAGATGACAGGTTCGAATCCCGCTGGTTCCAATTTTTTCTGACTTGTGTTTTTCATTACAGATCGAGCATACGATCTTTAACACTGGGAGTAATATGCCGAAAGATTTGTTTACAAATTAAAAAAAAAATTCCTCCCCAGTCAAGCTTCTTCGTTTACTAACCATTGTCTACGGCGGACCGTTTGAATATTAATGAGTCAGAAAGAAGAGGATCTTGGGTATTTGATTCTAGTTCATCGTGACTTGGCCGTGAACCAGAATAGCCTGGTGGTTAAGTCGCTGCCCGGCAAGCAGTAGATGACAGGTTCGAATCCCGCTGGTTCCAATTTTTTCTGACTTGTGTTTTTCATTACAGATCGAGCATACGATCTTTAACACTGGGAGTAATATGCTGAAAGATTTGTTTACAAATTAAAAAAAAAAAAAATCCTCCCCAGTCAAGCTTCTTCGTTTAGTAACATCAGTAGGGTAGGTGCAGGTAATATGGGACCCTTAAGCTCATTTGCATAATGACAAATAAAGACACACAGAATATACTTTGTTCCCATGAATCAGTAACGACTAGTCTAACTTTTAATGTAAAGAAAACAAAATTATCACCAGCCCCCTGTCCATTATATGCAAATTATGACATCATCACCAATAGTCCCATATTACCTGCAGTGCAGGTAATATGGGACCATTAATTAAAGACATTAGGTTCACATTAAAACGACTCTATTATGTCTGGTATTTACTTTAAAATGTATAAAAGTCATTAACTGTAAGATGATTTCACATTTTAAGAACCTTTAATGAATATGTTGACTTAAAATTATATAATTTATAGATCGTCTGAAGAAAAGTAAACCTGCAGACCAGTCCTATGCCAAGAATAATGCAATGCCTTAGGCTTCCAGCTCAGTGAAATTGACAAAATATGTATGGTTGCTGTGGCTTTTACTGTGAACCTCAGCTCAGGGTCCCATATTACCTGCAGCCCCATATTACCTGCACCTACCCTATTGTTTTAAAGTATTTCAATGCATCTTTGATCTTGCCTGACCTTGGTAACTCCGACCTACTCGTAAATGTGAGTGAAACAGAAGTTCAGCGTTTCTGCAGCTACACTGAAGTGAACGTACAAAGCGGCACTATACTACTAAGTGTAGTGTAGTTCGCAGGAGATTTGCAAGAACCTGAAATTGAGTCCAGATCTAAAGTTAACAGTTACTAATAATTTACATTCTTGTAAATTTAAGATTTACATGTAGGTTAGAATGTTGCCTGTCTGCGTTTTTGTAGGGTATTCTATACTAAAGCTGAAATCGGTTTTCAGCATTCGCAGGTTCAGCAGAATCAACTACATTTTATCCGGGCTCACAGCGGGGAAACCGCACGCCGCTTCTCATGCGAATTATTGACACTATAATAGCATCGCTTAGCAGAAAAATCCGTCTGTTGTTTTAAAAGATTTTTCTGACTTTCGAGGCTCTCCTAGACAGAAAAGTGCGTCTGTTAGAAGGAGTTTTATAACATTCAGTTTCTGAATTTCGAGGCTCTCCTCCTAGAAGAGGGATTCCGTGAAGCCAGACATAGTCTACATAGCCATAGGTGCATAATTATCCTCGAACGAAATACATGTAGACTGATTTTTTCGGTAGTATACTATCACTTGCCTCATCGCTAGCTGGGCTGGTGTCTTCCTCATGCACCCTTTTGCCACTGCTGTCACTCCTTTCATAATAAAATTATATGATCAAATCATCGTGAATATTTGACGCTGTCATTTTTTCCCCCCTCGATAAGAAACTTTTCAAAACAAAAGAAACTTAGCTATAGGTTCTACTCTATACGATTAGTCAGTTGGCCGGCAAGCCATCTGCGAGCCGATAAGCAAGGTCTACATTGGATGACGTCATAAAGATAACGGCTCATTCGACTACTGTTGACACGTATTTGGGAGGGGGGGGGGGCGGCTCAGTGAAGTTTCGATCTGCTTTTGTGCAATACTGAAAGGAAATATAATTTATCTATGAATAATTTTATTCTACGTCTCATCAGCTTCCCATTGATGTGTAGTTGTATTGGCTTTGGATAGGGTCTTTAAAAGAACTGCGACTATCTGAAGAAACTTGGGATATGTGCGAACTCCGTAGTTATGTATTTGCTATTATAACACGGATCAAATTATTTCTTCAAATTTCACAAAGATAAGAGGCTTGTAACATTTATACCCCATGACAAGACGGACCTTGCTTTTAACCAGGAAAAATATATAATTATAATGAAGATGAAAAGAAACGTATCCGTTTTTCCATCTACACTTACAATTATTGTGTTTAACCTTTTTTAAAAATTAATCATTCAATTTCGATGAACAGAAATTAAGATTCCGTTTTAAATAGAAATTGTACTTTTAGGCCTACTCGCAAAAGTTTTGATACCCAAACAGAAAAGGTATTAGCTGGATGGCTACCTAATAATAATAATAATAATAAATGTAACTTATATAGTGCCAAATCCACTCGGTGGAGTGCTCAAGGCGCATGTAGAAATTAATTAAGAATTAAACAGAAATGTTTTTACATGATTTTTAAAAGAATCAGATGTTATGCACTTTTTGATGTCTTCAGGAAGGCTATTCCATAATTTAGGACACGCATGGGCAAATGATCTTTCCCCCCAAGATCTTGCGACTTTAGGGATCACAAGAGAACTGGAAGTGGATGAGCGCAAAGATCTCGCGGGGGTGTAATTTTGAATTAAAGAGGTATTGTATTGGGAGCAGAACCGTGAACGCAGTGAAAAGTGAGCAACAAAATTTTGAAAATAATGCGATGTTTGACAGGGAGCCAGTGTAGCGACTGCAAAACAGGGGAGATATGAGTACGCTTGGTGGACAGAGTAACAATGCGAGCCGCAGCATTTTGAAGCTTCTGGAGCTTGGACAACAGATTTTGGGGTATATTGAACAGAAGGGCATTGCCAAAGTCGAGACGGGAGGAAATAAGGCGTGAACTATCTTTTCAGTGGCAGACTTGGACAAATATTTCCGAATAAAACCGATATTACGTAATTGGTACCTAACTGATCTGCAGATATTTGAAATTTGATTAGACATTGTCATATATGAGTCAAACATAACACCAAGATTGCGACAAGTCTGCGACAAATAAATTGTGTGGCCAGAAAATGAGATGGAATTAATATCAATTTTACTAAGCTGCACTTTAGAACCAAATATAAGGAATTCACATTTATCTGAATTCAGTTTCAGAGAACGTGCGAGCATCAACCATGCATGATTCAAGGCGATGAACAGCCCTTTCCGCAGCGGATTGATCTGAATTAAAGGAAATCATGAGTTGAATATCGTCTGCATAAATATGATAATCTATGCCATGTTGTAGCAGAACTTGTCGCAATCCAATTAAATAAATTGAAAAAAGAGTCGGCCCGCCCACAGAACCCTGGGGTACTCCACATACAAACGATCTGAGAGTGGGACTCGAACCATTGGTATGCCTCACCCTTGACACCAAATGAACTAAGTGTGTTCAAAAGAACAGTATGATTGACAGTGTCGAAGCCGGAGGAAAATCTAGGAGCAGGAGACATGGACACATTCACAAGCAGTGTTTCCACGCTATGATGGGATCTGTAAGCCGATTGGAAAGGGTCAAACAAATCATTGGCCAGGAAATAATCCGAAAGACGAGAAAACACAACCCTTTCAAGAATTTTGAACAAAAAAGGTAAGTTTGAAACTGGTCGATAATTTTGGAGGGAATTCCGGTCCAGAGAAGGTTTCTTCAACAACGGAGTAACGTAAGCAGTTTTCAATGAAGAAGGAACATGTGCCTGCTCTAAACTCAAATTAACCAAGTAAGAGAGGATGGGAGCAAATGTGGAGGAGCAATCCTTTAATAATTTTGTGGGAACAGGATCTAATTGACATGACTTGGGGGGCAATTTACGTAAGAGTGACAAAATCTCATCTGGGTTAGTAGGTCGTATTATTTCTAAGGAAGAGGAAATGAAGGGATGAAGTGGTGTTTCGTCAGGAGATAAGCTGTCGCAGATGGTCTTGACTTTCGCCTGAAAGAAGTGGATGAATGTAGAGGCCATTTGCTGACTGTCTGTGTGGGTTGGAAGAGGTGATGATTGTTGACGATTTAGTAGTCGGTTAGCCACAGAAAATAGTTTTTTGGAATCATCTCGACAGTCTTCAACAAGACCCACAAAGTATGAGCGCTTCGCCCTTTTCACAAGGGAATTGACAAGATCACGCTGGGCGCAGAAATGGTCTCTGTCGATCTGAAGTCTGCCGTTGGACCGCCATTTCCTCTCAAGCCTTCTACGTATCTTCTTCTGGCTACAGATGTCAACGTTGTACCATGGACTGTCCACATGATTCCGAACTTTTCTTGTCCTTGGAGGAGCATGGATATCGAGAAGATTTCCAAGTTCTGAAATGTAGCGGTGAACAGCTGAGTCGACACTTTCTGTCACAGGGGCAATGATGTTACAGTCAGCGACGTTTTGAGCCAAAGTCTCCCTGTCGATGACTTTGATGTTACGACACACATATATAGACTGGGTCCGACGAGGCTTGGCAAAGTTCAGCTTCCATATGATGGCAGAGTGGTCAGAGATGCCAGGTATGACTTGGGGTTTCGAACACAAAGCTCGATCATCAGAATTCCGCACCATGACGACATCGAGGATGTGACCCTTGTCGTGAGTAGGAGATTCGAAAAGTTGGGAAATGGCGTAACTACTAAGAAGATCATTAAACTTTAGAGTGTTGGGTGAAAATCTATTGTCCAGGTGAATGTTCACGTCGCCAGTAATTACCAAAGTTGGAGTTCTGTACATTCTGAAATCTAGAAAGTCACAGAATTCTTCCAGAAATCTGGAGAAACTTTGACCGCCAGGCGGCCTGTAGATCACCGAGATGCCCATACAGCTGTAATCATTGGAGATAGATGCAGACATGCATTCAAAACTGTCTTATTTTTCGGGTGACTTGATGACAACCTGGAGACTGTCTTTATGAAGGAAAGCCACCCCACCACCACGCCTGAGACTCTATGGTAGTGTTTGAAAATATACGAATTAGGGCAAAGATCAGCTACAACTGCATCATCATCAGATGACAGCCATGTCTCGCAAACACAGACAAAATCTAACTTGTGATCAACTACAAAGTCTTGAAATATGTTGCTTTATTGCGGAGAGAACGGGAGTTAAGAGCACCAAATTTAAGGTGCTCTTTAAAACGACCACGCCCTCCCCTCCTACCGCGATGAGTCCTCCGTCTTCGACACGTTCAACTTATCCCGAGAGACACCAGCCGATCCCATACAAAAAGGTTTTCCTCACGCCATTTTCCAGAGGAAGGACCATCCCAAACATTAAGGGCATGAAGAGTTTGACTATCATAAGTATAATTAGTAGTCAAAGAGTCATCATCAGAACAGGTTGGTCCTTGAGATGAAGGGCCAGGGTTGGGGCTGATGTCTCCCGAGATCAGCAGAAGAATGCGGAATCTTGTCACAGAATTTGCATATCGTTGAATGGGAGTACCAGTGTACTTGTACTTTCCCTTATGTCGTAAACCTGCATTACATGAATCAGCAGAGTAATGTACAATTGAATCATGAATCAGTAGTGTAATAATAGGAACATACAATAGATACAAAGGCTATTAGGCTAGCCACCTTCATTGTGTAAACTAGCACAACCGTGCAGGCTGTGCACTAACATGTGGAGAAAAAATATGACAGGCAAGTGAATATGGCTACTTACTACACAAGTGAAGCAGTGGACAAAATCCAAAACTTTCAATGTAAAATGTCTGAAAAATACAACAAATTTGTCCAAAATAGTCCAGTAGCCTCCTGAAGACATCAAAATTCAGATAATATAGCTACAATAAATGAACAGTATTTGAAACAAGCAAAATGAAGAGTAAAGTACAGAGCTCTGTGGGCGGGCAACCACCGGGCGCGCGACCCAAGGTAATTCAAACTGAATACCTGACTTATATAGGAATATATGGCATGCGAATTAGGACGATTGAAATCTTTACGATAGCCAAGGTTTCTGAATAAAGAATGCCTCATGCAATGGTGACTCAATTTAATTCTTATGAACATATTTTTTTTTTACCTGTTATAGTATAATCAAATGTTTCACCGATGACAAACTAGATCCCCTCGCTACAGACATATCAACGAAGAACAGGATTGAAATAACATTTCATCACGATCAGGTAATTCAAAGTGAATATAAAGTTTTCATCAACAATTTGTTTTTCTTCTTCTCTTTTTTAAAGGGAAAGCGTTTATTCCATATTTGCATCCCCCTAGTTTTACCGAAACACGATCGCAAAGACTTATACATGTATATCCAATAGACATCATGTTCGGATTACATAATAAGTCACTGGAATGTTACCACATTTCAATGGTGACAGATTAGGCTATCATAATTGCCTTCTAAAGGTTAATTTTTCTAAAGTGTTCCCGTAAGCAATGGATTTATATATTTTTAATGCCTTTTCTCTGAATACCACTTGCATCCAAATGGACTGGAGTATTTTAAAAGAGCACTCATGGTTAATCCTAGAGGGAAGGGGTAATAATAATAATAATAATAGCATCATTTATAATGCGCACATATCCACCCCAAGGGATGCTCAAGGCGCCTAACAAATTAACATACATAATAATTATACAAGAAATATAAGAAAATTACATAGGGCAGAGAAAGTAATATTGAATTGGTAACACTGTGAAATTATAAAAATCAACCAAAATACTCTGACATGAGATATGTATGGGTAAAACATTATCAAGGGCATATCAGGCAGCAATAGAGGAACAATTTCCAAGTGTGATAGGGCATTCTCCATCGCTGGAGGGGCCAGTAATAAGCAAATTGTCCTTAAAAACGGGCCAGATATAGATATTATGTCAAATTTGCCCTCTTGGACCCAAGGCGACCTCGTATTAATACTCTGGGCATACCAAACACTAGATCTAAAGCTTATGAATACCCATAACATGGACATGAACAGAACATAAAGTGGTATGTACAGAGGATTTCATTTTCATTTTCTCTGTTTATTCAAACAGGGACAAGAATTTTTAATATGTGGTGGCATAGTTGAAGGTAGAGTTTCGTTAACAACAGACATGGTGGATGCTCTTTGCCATCGAACATGTGTCCGTCAGTTAACGGTGTATGCGAATGGTGTGAAGATTACAAGCGAAGAATTGTTTCCAGACCTTCATGGTAGAGAAGTGGATTCAAAGGTTAGTGAAGCTGCTTCCATACAAATTCATCTCCTTCCCACCTCCCCCACCTCGCTCACCTGTCTTGCTCTCTCTCCCCCTTTCCTTTCTATTTCTCTTTTCTCTCTCCTCCCATGATCTCGATCGTCTCCTTGGCTATACTTCTTCAGAAATATACCTCTTTGTTTAAGTTTAAAGGGGATTGAAAGGCACCAAACATTAGAATGTAATCATGTTGATAATGGTCAGCCCATTACAAATATCTTGAAATTAGTCCTATTTGATTATTTAAGAAGGAGAACAGTGTCTCAAAAAGTTGCAGTTTCCTTGCTGGACATTATCCCATGGGGGCTGCCATTTTCTTTACACAGTAATGTCAGAGCAATTCTATTTGTGAGATACCCACTGACCTACACGCTAACTACAATGAAACCATGATCACCTGTGGAATGCATGACACTTGATTCTCTCATAATAAACCATTTTTTGTAGTCATGTAGATTCAACTGAAGATACTTTTATCCTGTCATATTATAACCTATTTGTGTCGAGATATTTGGTTCAGCTGTTTCTTTTGTTAAGCAAGATTTGGCATGCACAAGTTGTTGCTTGGTCAGACAAAGGTTTATCAATTCCTCAAAGAAGTGACAAAGACCTGCAACTGTAAGAGCTCTTAGATATCCCCTGTGCGAGACAATGGGGGTACCAACATGGCTGCCAGTTTGCATGGGTGGCTTCAGTTGTACAATAGCTATTCATTATGCAACATCATATCCATTGTGTACAGGTAAATGGACACATACGACTATGACTTCACAGTTTTTCAAAATGGCAGCCCCCGTGGGATAATATCTAACATGGAATCTCCGTACTGAGTAATCAAATAGGAGTATTTTCAAGATATTTTTAACAGGCTGCCAATTTTCCACATGATTATCAGCTAATGTTTGTTTCACCCTCCTTTAAATTTAAAGGAGAATGAAACCAGCCCCCCCCCCCCGATTTTCAGGCAAGAATTCCCAATTTGGGGGCAAAGAAGGCGTGGGAACCTTTGATTACTCAGTACGGAGATTCCATGTTAGATATTATCCCACGGGGCTGCCATTTTGAAAAAATAATATATCTGCGCCATGAGCATCTCTCATGATGGATACCGGCGCAATACAAATGTCCATATTATTATTATTATTATTATTATTACCCTATAGCATGAAAAAGTAGACATTTTATTGGTACATGTAGTGAGGCGAAATAGGCAAAAATGTGTGGGCAAAACCCCGGCGCGTAGCAGGGAATTCATTGTAGGGGGTTGTAGTGAGCACGCGAAGCTCCCTAGGCGGAAAGGTGTAGGGAGAGGCGAGTTTAGACGTTTCTTTGTCATCGTTCCTTGTCTGCTCCTTCTCTTCCTACGTTCTCTAACCTTTTTCTCAGTCTTCTCCTACAATTTTTTTTTTTTTTGCATTGTGGGGGGGGGGGGGGGGGCGGGGGCGAAAAAAAAATGGGGAAGGGGGGAAATTGAAATTACCTACCGGATATAAGTCTAGATCTTTGACAAAATAACCGGGGACGTGCAGATCCGGATTTGCCGGAACCTAATGCAAGGGTGGAATGCTGAATACTCCCATCAGCAGCGTACATTTTCAGACATAAAATGGACATGCCTGTCATGGAAAATAATACATTAAGTTAATAGAACAGAGGTACTAAATGTATACGTTAATATTACAAAAATCCTGTGTTTTTAGTAAATAGGGAAATCTCGTAATTACAAACAAAGCTAATTTGGGGACGTTAATCCTTCCCAGGTAATTTGCAGTTTGAAGGGAAATAAAAACAAGCAAGGCTAGGGGTCAAGGGCTATTAACCCTCGTCTACCCAAGCTATTTTCTGTAACATAGTCTCGCAAGAAATTTTTATGAGGGGTGCAATGCTAAAGTAAAAGGGCCTATCTCATTGGTTTGGAGACTAGGTGGCGACCTGGTGGCGACTCGAGTCACTGCTGGTTGTGGAGACGTTTCCGCGACGTCTTCTCGAGACTAGCGGGGTCTCCGGGAATTGTTCGATTTTTAAAAAGATTTTTCCAGTCTCCAGCTGGTATCGGAGACGTCTCCGCGACGTCTCGATCAGTTGCGGCGACGTCGCGGAGACTAATTTTGTCCGTGACTGGAAAGACGTATCTGCGACGTCTCCGCGATGTCTCAGAGACCTACTGGAGAACAAGGAGACTGTGGAGACGTTGCGGCGACGTTCCAGCGACGATGCAGTAATGTCTCTGCGACACTGCCCGACGTTGCTTGACCCACTTTAGAGACCATGCGACTGTAGATCTCGGTATATATGGACAGACAAAAGTCGCAGCGAAGTCTCCGCAACCTTGCGGCGACCCAAAGCGATCTATCAGCGCCGTCGAAACTCCCTCCTCCCTGCACCCTTCCCCCTATATAGGGAGCGTGCTTCGCGCGCTCAATACGTCATTCGCACGCTTCGCGTGTAGTTTGCAGGCAAAAACCCTGGTCAGTCGTAAAAGAGTGTCTGCACTGTTAGACTACCATAGGCCATGTACTGTAGCTGCTCCTGACACGACCAGAAGGTAGCTGAGTTAGGCTTCTCTCAAGACACAATGATTTTCTGATAAAGTGTCAAACTAGGGTCTGTGCTTGCAGACTACTTCGCGTGCTCTCTACCGCCCCCTAAAATGAAATCCTAGCTACCTGCCTGGGTGTTTTGCCCACACATTTTTCCTATTTCGCCTAGTGACATGTACCAATAAAATGTCTACTTTTTCTAGCTGACTACCAAAGAGTAAAGGTTCACACGCCCGTCTTCTTTGCCCCCTTCTTTGCCCCCCCCCCCCCAAAAAAAAGGAATTCTTGCCTGAAATCACTGCTTTGAAACTCTAGGGAGGCTGCAGCCCCCAGCCCCCTGGCCGGCTTGCAAATTTTTTTTCCTATACCTTTGGGGCTATCCAATATGAATATTCATGAAAGAGACTACAAGTATCGGACTTGTATTTTCTCACACAGTTTTACCTTATTTTTAAATCAGCAAAAGAAAATTTCATAATATATTCCTCTGCCGAGATTCGAACTCGCGGTCCTTTCATCGACAGCCGCCAGATTATCCGATTGCACCACAGAGAACAGCTGCTCAATGGCCTTGCCCGTTTTATCATATCCCTACAGTTCATTTTCATGAATATTCATGCCGACTAGTCTTGACGGAATAAACCGTATTACTTGTCATGCGCATGCGTACTCTCCTCTCTAAGACCCAAGTCATGAATATTCATATTGGAAAGACCCAAAGGTACAGGGAAAAAAATTCGTGGCCGGCTTGGGCCTGGCTCCTAGCTAGTCCAAGATCTATGCCTATGTAGACACGAATATTTTTGTTCTTCATTTTATCTTTAAATTTACTTTTCAATTTACTTAAAGGTTGACTAAATTAGCGGGGAAATGGGTGCTCTTTCCATGTAGATTTGCCTTCTAATCACGAATCTGCCAATCGATTGTCCAAATTATGTCTCGTTTTGGCGAAAAAGGGGGAAAAGTAGAGGTTTTGGGACCTTTCCTTAAAACTGGTGAGCTGATTGGCTAACCCCCACGTGACGTATGAAAAGTAAGAGGCACAAGATCTGCAGGCTGCAGCATATAAAATTGTACACAGAATGCGGTATTTGACCCCTCTGTTCAACGGACAATTTATGAAAAAAGGAAATTAATCAATATAATCTTAGGAGTGAATAATCATTAGCAATATATTTTCTACAAGGTCAGAAAACGTTTTTGCCCAAATATACTGCTCTGGTATATTTTGTTTTTTAGCTTTTCTTTTGAACAATGTTCTCATCCATCTGAGCTTGCCGAACGAAAATTTTGCATTGGTCATAAACGCGTGCACAGCCGTTTTATGCGTCTGTATGTACAATGTCCTACACATTTTTAGTACATAGCGACTGGTGAACGCTTTTGTTTTTTTTATACCACTTACGGGTTTT
The DNA here is from genome assembly GCA_025617745.1 of Heliocidaris erythrogramma. NCBI lineage: Eukaryota > Metazoa > Echinodermata > Echinoidea > Camarodonta > Echinometridae > Heliocidaris > Heliocidaris erythrogramma. The sequence continues at coordinate 49,027,795 of CM046859.1, read as the reverse complement.
TTTTTTTTTTCCTTCGCTTTACATAATACGTTAGTACTGACTTAGATTTTGGCTGAATTCGAGTAACTTATATAGAGAGAGGAAAAGTGCCCGCGATTCCGAGTTGGAGGACTTTTCTGAGCCATGCAGATACGAACTCTGATTTATCAGATGATTTATCAGACCCCGAAGGCAAAGAAGCTCGAGTGGCAAGGGGAAATTCGACCATATTATATGTTTGAACCCCTCGCAGAATACGGTGAAGGGCCGTGGGTGAAGTTACTCCAAGGGAGCTCCAACGCGTTGGAGCTCCCTGGAGTTACGGGTAACTTACTTACTTAATTCGAGTGGTGTCCTCGATTCACGAAGTCCATCCAAACACCTCTGTCCCTCATTGCTGATCTTAGTTCTTCAGGCTCAAGACCGGTATCCCTCTTCAGAGTATCAAGGTATGATACAGTTGGTCTTCCTGGCTTCCTTTTTCCACGGTTTGGTGTCCAGTGTAACAGCTGCGAAACACACTCTTGGCTCCTTGAGCAGTGGCCAGCATACCTGAGTCTCCTCGTCCTGATCTTTTGGCTTATTTTAGGAAGATTCGCATACAGCTCTGCATTGGTCAAGTGTTGCCTCCAAGTGACATTTTCCACGACTTTCAGCATGCGAGTGTAGCAACCATCAAGTTCCTTGACAAGCTTAGGTGTAATTGTCCATGCCTCAGAACCATATAGCAATACTGACTCAACAGTTGCAGTGAATAGTCGAAGCTTGAATTTTCTTGGCAAAGATGACTTCCAAATCTTGTTGAGTTTGGTACAAGCTCTCCAAGCTACTGCCTTCCTCTGTTTGACATCCTTTTCTGTACTTTCCATCCATGATCCTAGATACTTAAAGTCTTTAACCTCTTCCAGATCGGCTCCATCGTTTGTGTGTAGACTGACTGCACCTGGTTGATTGCTTGACATGAATTTAGTTTTCTTGGCATTTATCTTCAATCCAACCTTTGCCGCAGACGTTTCCACCCTGGTCAGGAGTTCTTGCGCCTGTTGCATCTCTTCCGATATTAAGGCGATATCATCTGCAAAGTCGAGGTCTGTTATAACCACTGGTCCGATTCTTCTAGATCTTCGTCTGAATAAGTGAAAGCCAAGCTCCTCCTCCTTTCCCTTGATTGCTGATCTTAATGCGTAGTCCAGTACTATAACAAACAGGTATGGTGCAAGGGTGTCGCCCTGGAGAACTCCTGCTGATATTTCAAAGAGGTCTGTTTGGCCATCAGGGGATAAGATTTTTGCCATTGTGTCCTGGTACATGTCGCCAATAGCATCAACAATCTGGTCCGGTATCCCATAAGCTTTCAAGATTTGTAGCATTTTTCCTCGATGGACACTATCGAATGCCTTGCGAAAATCAATGTACGTGATGATTGCTGGTAGGTTGTTTGATTTCACTCCTTCCATGAGTCGTCTTAATGCCAGTATGTGACCAACAGTTGATCGCCCAAGTCTAAAGCCATTCTGATTCGTTCTCAACTGCTCATCAACTTTAGGTCTGATCCTATTCAATATCATCCTGTTGTAAGTCTTGGCAACCAGTGAGCTGAGGCAAATACCTCGATAGTTTCCTGCTTGACTGAGGTCTCCTGACTTTGGGATTGGCACGATGCTCAGAACTGACCACTGGCTTGGTTTCCCACGATTTACTAAAGCGTCATTGCAGAAATTAAGTACTATGTCGTCCAAACCACACCTCTTCAGGACTTCTGGTGGAATGCCGTCCTCTCCACAGCTTTTTCCCTCTACCAGCGATCTCTTGGCCTGTATGTATTCACTAGGGTCGAAAGGCCCTGTTTTAATGTCCAGATCAGTGAGGATTGGTTCTATCTCCTCCTCTCCGTCTCCTATTTCTGGTGGGTGCCCTAGAAGATTCCTAAAGTGATTGTACCAGTTTTGGACCCTTTCTTCCTGTGAGTTTCCCCAAAGCAGACCTTTTGGTGAAGCCTTCCTGCCTGTGATATCGTTTATTAACTTCCAGCTAAGTCCATGCTGACAGTTAATGTGTGCCCTCTCAACCTCTTGTATGCTTTCTGCCAGGTCCTCCTCCATTACCCGATCATAGGTTTCTGATAAGGTCCTCTTTGCAATTTCATATTCCTGGCCATCGTTGTGATTTGCCGATGTCTGGTACTTCTGATACGCGTTCCTGATTTCATCTCTAGCATTGATGATTCTAGGGTCGTTAGAATAGCGAGCCTTGCGGACCCTCTTCTTTACTGGTATGACCTTGTCTCTTGCTTCCTGATTGGCCTCTATGAATCTCTGATATTTGTCAGTGGCTGTTTCTTCCTCAATCTCGAGAGCTTCGAATCTGTTCCTGACTTCTACTGTATACTGATCTTGAAGGTTAGCGTCAGTACTTCAAACAGTCAAACTGCTTTCTCTTAGGAGATATCTTGGCTTTTCTCAGAGAGAGTCTGATTCGAGCAGATACTATTCTGTGATCGGAGCCAACACTTGCAAATGTATTGAATGCTTCTACATCTTTGACACTATTTCTCCATTTCTTCCTCATGAGTATATAGTCCAATTGATACTTGCCTCCACCTGGACTTGTGTATGTCCATAACTTTCCTCTTCTCTTCTGATACTGGGTATTAGTTATGATGAAGTTTTTCTCCATGGCTAGCTCAAGGAGATACTTCCCATTCCTATTTGTTTCTTCATGGAAAGAGAATTTAGCATCAGGAGTTCCAATTCTAGCATTAAAGTCTCCGGCTATTATGAGAACATTATGCGCAGGTACAGAATCGATGGCCCTCCTCAGGTTGTCATAATGCTCATCCACTCTATCCTCCTCGGCTGCATTTGTTGGGCAGTAGTTGACAATTACCGTTACAGCTGGGTTACCCTGGAAGTTGGCTATGAGGATTCTATCCGTATGTGCGAGGACGTTGGATAATGATCTCCCTGCTTTAGAATTTAGAACGATACCCACTCCACCAGTCGCTGCACCGGCTGCGTTCCTTGTGGCCGATGTTGTAATGAGAGTACAACTGAGTATCTTCTCATACCTTACTGGTTCACTATGCACAATCCGGTGCTCCTGCAGTCCTAATATATCAATGTCTTGTTCAATGAAATTATGTACAAGCTCCTCCCTCTTCCACTTCTCCTTTGCAGTTCTTACATTCAATGTTGATACGATGGAGTTACATTTACAGTTGACAATACTTCTTCTGCAGTCACCACCATCAATCGTGCCCCTTCCAGGTGGATTTAAGGGCAGGACGTCATTTGATTGCTGCCAATCAGTGCCCGCATTAGAGGATGAGATAGTAGGGACTCTAACCCTAGTGTAGTTTGGTTGTGCCATCATGAATTTTCATATTGCTAATAATAACTGTGGTCGCAAGTCCTACAGCATGGTTTTTCTCAGGTTTTCCTTCCCGAAACAGGGGATAGTCACCCATAGAAGTGACCACCCTGATCCGTTCGTGGTCAGCTGAAACATTTCAGTTGACTCAGCAACGCCAACCGCGCGAAGGTGGACCAGGACGATTACCCATAGTCTCACAAGTCGGTCATCCCCTCACGTTGCAAACTGCGGACAACACAAAGCAGTCTCATAGTATGCCTCCGCTACCGGGATGGTCTCCTCCTTGATGTCAATCATACTCGGTATGATAAGAGAGAACAGGTTACGGGTAAAGTAGACCGAAAATGCTGTCTCTCGTTCGACGAACGAGTGACAGAATTTTCGGTCTACGGATGAAGCTGCTGCAGCTGCTGTCGTTGAAAAACAGATTGGAAGACTTGACTCCAAGTCTGATCGTTGGAATAGCTGAATCTTTTAGCTAGCTTATCCTTCTCTTCATGCCAAATTCGGAATACAGGCCAGGATCCTCAAAATCATCTTCGGCAAAGTGATCGCTGCAGATTGTAGTCCACTCACTTGGCCGGCCCTTGCCACTCTGCCCGCGTGAGCTTTACATTTGCGACCCACAATTTCCGTAGATTTTCATCTTTAGGAAAATGATGTAGGCTTACACCATTTTTAGGGGTCTTGCTACAGCCCGCAACTATACACCGATTAGCCATTATTGATGAAACTGTATCCCAAAATCACAGTTATTGTGAGGAATTAAACACACGAAAATACGAAATGCAAATGCTCGATGCGGTGAATATCATGCTCGGCACCGGGCTAGGCCTGCCGGGGGCCTCCGGGCGCGCACGGTATAGGTTAGTGGAATATTTTCCCTTACTTTTCATGCGTCACAGATCACGTGATCACGATGTCGCTTCGATGGGTTTTTTTAGGGGCGGGGCTTATGACTGTGTAAATCAGCAAAAATGTACTTTTCAAATGATTATAAAATGTGACTGAATGCATACAAAATTGTGTGATGGATATTTTTTGGCTCCTGATGACACCTTCCTACGAAAAATGGGCAATTATTTTTTTATTTTAGTGACCCTTTAAAGAAGTCTGAGAATATTAAAGATAATTATGGATACAGTGCAGAGGTAGTGAAAAATGAGTTATTCATATCTCTCTTAATTTATCGTTGTTTTTTTATGACAGTCCTGTCACTTTTACAAATTCGTATTTATTTCATTTCCAACAGAAAGAAAAGACAATGGCATTAGAGATATTGTTACAGAAAATATGAAAAATATATGTACAAATTCAATTTACCTTAATAAGTCTTCCTATGTTCGCTGCTGATCGGAGCATTCAGCATTTCACCCTTGCACCAGGCCCCGGCAGGTCCCCGGTGCGCGAATGTCTGATGCATGGAAAGACTAAAAGGTTTCCACTATCGTTTTCACTATTTCCTGCTTGATTTGCGTACGCCATTCATTTCTATTTCCGCAGATTGAAAGTTTCACTCTCGACGAGTTAAACCTACACGATGAACAATCGGCGTCCAGCTGTCTGGGGAAGTTTATCTGTCTCCTCCCTAGTCCTCAAAACCTGACGATTACCTCGTGTTCCTTTCATGATGAGTTCTACAATGAGATTGCTGATCGAGCTCATTCCTCTCAGGTAACAATATCAGATATCTCAGATGCGATAGCAATTGATGTAAAGGGATTATACGGAAAGCATGTTGTCCCCCTACTCTTCCGTGAATCCGACTTCTCATAGTATCGATTTCATTATCATTATTATGTGAATGTTTGATGTATGGGAGAGATGGGTGATTGGGTGATGGTAAGCCCTACTGATTATGCCTGGCGTCCACTAGAGCGCCGACAAGATTAGGAAGGGTTGCAGAAGCAAATTATGTCATTTCGGCATTCTTTCCGCGGCAGACGCGGGAAAGGTGTGTTTCTTGGGACATTACTACGAATCATTACTACGAATGCCGCGGAAAATACTGATCGTAGCAGGACAGCGCTATTGCACGCTATTAGGGAATTATTGTTCAACTTAAGTACAAAATATATTTCACTTTATAACAAATATATATTTATCTCTTACAAAACCATTTCACTCCAGCCAATATATATTTCACTCTTAACAAATAACTTTCCCTTTTAACAAAATTTCATTTCACTTTTTTGCAAAAACCAATTTCTCTTCTCGCAAAAATCCATTTCACTTTTCACAAAAATATCATTTCACTTTTCACAAATATTCATTTCACATTCAGGAGGAAATAAATTCCACTTTAAAAGAAAAATGCATTTCACTTATAGGCCTATTGTCTCGAAACAACTTTGCTTGTTATGCATCTAGGCCCCGATCTAGACGTGCGTGTATATTCCTCTCATATAATATACATGTGCGTACTTTGCGTAGAAATCATTCCTCTTTCACGAAAACCATTTCACTCTGAAAAAAAAACACGTTTCTTTGGCCTAAATGTGGCGCTATAGCAAGCTAGCTCGAGCTACCACATGTGCCCGGTGCGGCGCAATCGAATCCCATCCAATTTCCGAACGCGACGTCGATGTTACTCCCCATCCTCAGGGGTGTCGCTAGAACATTTTGAATAGGGGGGGGGCGGGTAAGAGCCAAATTTCCCGACAAATTCTTAGGGTGTGACACCCAAATATGCTGACAAAAAATGCTGCACCCTAATACCCTCACAAATAATAATAATAATAATAGGGGGAGGGGATGTGGGGGTGTCACACCCACACTCGAAGTTTATGTCGGCAAATGTACCATCTCTGTCCGCAAAAAAGGAGGGGAAGGAGAAAGGGAAGAGGAACGATAAGAGGAAAAGGAGCGAGCAAAAAAAAATTAAAACTTTTCGTAGTGAAAATGCACAGAATTTACATACACACATAGGCGTAGCCAGGGGCCCATTAAAAAAAAGAAAACGAAAACGAAAAAGCGGTGGAAGTGAGAGAAAAAAGTCAAAATTTGCTAGAACGCCAAAGTTTTTCACCCGGGAAGGGGAAATAACTCTTTTCCCTGCACCCGTCCCTGTTGCATACAATACAATGTTGCGTCCAAATAATTGAAAAACAGTCCGGGCGTCGAACTAACTTTCCGCTTAAAAAAGATATTTTTCTTTCAAATTTGCTAAAACGTCAGAGCTTTGGCGCTTCTCGCGGGAGGGGGAAAACATCCCACTCCCTCCCTGCACCCACCCCTAGTCATTACCAATTTCGCACCTCTTGCTCACAACCTCTAAAATGAAAACCTGGCTACGCGTTTGGAGTTAGAGCGGGGGGTATCACATCCCCGCGCTCCCACCCCCACCCCCCCCCCCCCCCTAGCGACGCCCCTGTCTACATCTGCGATTTTATTTTATTATTTGTGGGAGGATTAGGGTACAGTATTTTTGTCGGCAAATTCATTCATTCATAATATTCTAGCGACACCACTGAGGATGGGGAGTAACCTCGGCGTCGCGTTTGGAATTTGGATGGGATTCCATTGCCCCGCACCGGGCACGTGTGGTAGCGCGAGCTAGCTTGCTATAGCGCCACCTTTAGGCCGAGAAAAAAGAGGAACGTATTTTTTATCATAGTGAAATAGTTTTCGTGAAAGAGGAATGATTTCTACGCACAGTAGAGGAATGTACACGCAGGTCTAGATCGGGGTCTAGATGCATGACCAGCAAAGTTGTTTCGAGACCTACAAACGGAATGCATTTTTCTTCTAAAGTGGAATGTATTTCCTCTTGAAGGTGAAATGAATTTTTGCGAAAAGTGGAAATGAATTTTTTATGAAAAGTAAAATGAAATTTTGTGAAAAGTGAAATGTATTTTTGGGAAAAGTGAAATGAAATTTTGTTAAAAGTGAAAAGGATTTTTGTGAAAAAGTGAAATGAAAATTTCTTAAAAGTGAAATGAAATTTTGTTAAAAGTTAAATGTAATTTTGTAAAATGTGAAATGAATTATATGAAATATTGTGAAAAGTGAAATGTATTTCTTAAGTGTGAAATATATATTGGCTTGAGTGAAATGGTTTTTAAAAGATAGATATATATTTGTTAAAGTGAAACATTTATATTTAATTCCCTAATAACGTGCCATACAGCGCGGACACATCGAGGATCACACCGGGAGGGTATGGCAAGACTACTGCCCAACAATTGAGATAAACTCAGTTTATCGCCGATAAACTGAGTTTTACACCGATAAACTGAGTTTTTTTTTTTGAGGGAAACTCTGCATATTAACTGATAAACTTTTTTTAACGATATATCTGGTTTATCACTCGAAAAACTTAGTTTATCGTCGATAACAGGGTTTTTCTGGATAAACACGATAAACTGTTTATCACTCGAAAAACTTTACTTTACTCCATAATTATCTGACAAGTTGTCAGGGAGCACTGTCTGTCCCTGAGTTTTTCGGTGATAAACTAAGTTTATCGGCGATAAACTAAGTTTTTTTTCAATTGATAAGCAGAGTTTCTTGATAAACTGAGTTTATCACTTTGAAAAACCCTGTTTATCGAAGTGATGAACAAGGTTTTTCGAAAAACTATGTTTATCAAACGATAAACACGGTTTTTCGGTGAGAAACTAAGTTTATCGGCGAAAAACTCAGGGACAGACAGTGCTCCCTGACAACTTGTCAGATAATTATGGAGTAAATCTGGACCCCATAACATCTGATAACACCCCCCCCCCCACCCCCCCCCCCCCCCCCCCCCCCCCATTTTCGGCACTGATAACCTTTTTTTTGTGTGGCTTGTCAGAAAATTCTGGAGGAAAACTGGACCTCATAAAAACTGATACCCCCTCTGAAATTTTGCCCCTCTTGACGCCATTGTGCATTGTGGTACATGTAGTAATAATGATGATAATAATGGATATAAACATAATGACATAATGAGAGAGATGATGGAAGAATGAATATCAAGAGTAATATAAGTAAAGATTAATCGATGAATAACATTACAATAGGGAGGATTGAAAGTTAAGGGATAGAAGGATATAGACATAACGTAAATATAGAGATAGAGAGAGAGAGAAAAAAAATGGTAGAAGGATAAAGAAAACCATGGCGAAAGATTAAAATACCAAAGATTTGACCATGTAAGGTGTAAATTCGACTCCTAAAGTATTACGCCAAAATTCCTCAGCTCTTGGCTCTTCAGTTTTCGTTTTGATTAACTCATAATATATTCTTTTCACTGATAACTGTCTTATTGAAATTGTCACATCAACCAATACTATATCGTTATATATAAAAGCTTTGGATTTAAAATACTTTTTGTGTTCTATATTCCCATCTGTACATACCAAATTGTTTCTGAGTCGTTGAATTGCCCTTCGAATACGTGCATATTGACTGAACCACCTTCCAGCTTTAAATAATATCTTCAGCTCTAACCCATTCACTGGTAGAAATCCTTAACCATCCATTAAATCTCCTACAAACAATATGTCAGAATTTATCCAATTCTTATAAAATAACATTTTTCCTTTATACACTACATCTTTGTTCTGCCAAATTAATTATTAAAATTTCCAGATCAAGCGTTCCTTAAACTGGAGTAGTATTTTAACGAGAAAATGTCTCAATTATGTTATAATAGAAATCAGGAATCTTATTTTTCAGAAAACTCGTTTCTTTCATATTATATTTACAGTTCATGATAACCTTTATGCCACCAAGTTGTTCAAACCAATAGTCAAACAAAGATAGAGAAATGATAGAAGAATAAATATATACATAAGAGAAGATAGCGAAAGAAATGAAGGAATAAAAAACAAATTAAAAAAGCAAAGTGCAATAAAACAATAATTGAAATTTCACTTAAATATTAATTGATTAATTAATTAATTAGTCAATTCATTCACTAGATAATCAATTAACCACATGTAATTCATTCATGCCATGCTCCATCAGGTCATCTTTTTCTTCACTTTTTACTTACCCATCCCCCCCCCCCAAAAAAAAAAATAATAATAAATAAATAAATAAATAAATCGATAAATAAATAAATAAATAAATAAATTAAAAAAAAAACAATTAATGAATAAAATAAACATACAATTACTGCCAAAAAGGTCGAAAATTTCGGCCAGTATGCCGAACCGAGACCTGACTGTTTAGTCCGTTTAGTCAAAGTATTGTTGGGGGAAACAAGAAATTAGCCCAGTTGGTCATTAGACAAAATGATCATTAGATAAAATGATAATTAATGACACCACATGGTTTATCGGACTAAATGGCATGGGCGCACGGGCATTCCTTTTGCGAGGGGGCTGAACATTTTTACCCGAATATCAACTTCCCATTCTTTTAAAATTTGGGAAGCGAGCGATCAACATAATTATTTTGGGCCTGTTTGTTTCGAAAAAGATAGAAACTTTCTAGTTTTTTAATTTACTAGAGACTGAAGCGAGCGAGCAAACATATTGAGCCTTTTTGTTGTGAAAAGTTATAGAAATAATATGGCATTACCAAAATATGAGGATATTCGGACACCTCGCTGACCGAATGTGAGGTTGAGATTGCCCGAATACTGGACTTTCACAATCCTAGCCCCCCCCCCCCCCCCCCGCCTCCCCCGCCTCATAGGTCGATGGGGGTAGGGGTCTGCAACCCCTTTGAAGATTTTGAACGTGCCGATGTTCATGCAATCAGAAATTTATATTCGGACAGCGAGATGCCCGGACGTTTTCATATTTGGGTAATTACATGCCGCCGGGATATGTAATTTCTATTCTTTTCCTTAAAAAAGTGATAACAAAATTTCCACTCTCTCTTCACTCACAAATAAAAGAAATGTGACAGTTCCTATTCGGGCAAATATTGCCAGCCCCCTGGCATCGCTTGTACAATAGCGTGGATAAGTAGGGGTAGGGGCGCCATAATTCCCAGATAAGCAACTGAATTTAAATAAAAATCTGCTCACACCACCCCCAGTAAAAAAATTCGTTCACAGGGGCCTGAATCTTCATTGAAGTTTCTCCCGCCCCGGTCCCCGGGGTCAGTGAAAATGCCGACTCTTGGGCACCCCACCCCTCCCCTAGGCCCCTTTTTTTTTTGGGGGGGGGAGGTGCTGCAGTTCAGGTAATTGTTTTTTAAATGTATAAACAGTGGATGGATCATGTGGAAAATAATCAGTGGCTTGGCTATAGGGGGCACCGACCATGGAGGGAGGGGGTGGGGACGAGGGCTCCTAAACCTAACCCTAATCCCATAGTCGGTAGTATAGTCGTAGCAAATTAGACCAGTTGGTCATTACACGAAACGATGATTAGACCGAATGGTGATTAGACCAGACAGCTATTAGACCAAATGAAAATTGGACGAAATGACAATTAGAACAAATGGTTATTAGACTAATCGGATGTAGACGAAATGATGATAGACCAACTGAGGTTAGACCAACTGACAAATGGACCAAATGATGTTTAGACCAAATGGGTTTTAGACGAATTGGCTTTAGACGAAATATTGATGAGACGAATTGGTTATTAGACCAACTAATATCAGACCCGATGATGTTAGACCACTTGGCTATTAGACCAGTTGGCATTAGACCAAGTGGCAATAAACCAACTCAAATATAGTCAGCAAAATGCTTTCTTGTGAAGTCATCAGCTGTACTTCTTTCTTTCATTTAATCTATCCTCTTCTCTCAGAACCAAGGCAGGAAAAGATAGCAGAAAAGAAAAAAAAGAAATACATAAGGAAAGAGAAGGGGATAGATCAAATGAAAACACAAAGAAATACATATGGGAAGGAGACGAGGAAAGATTAAAGGAAAAACAAAGAAATACATAAGGAAAGAGAAGAAGATATATGAAATGGGAAAACAAAGAAATACAAAGGAAAGAGAAGATGATAGATAGATAGATACGCTACAAAAGTACATAAAGAAACTGGCCTGTAGGCATCGAACTCAAACATAGTCAGGAAAATGCCTTCTTGTGAAGCCATCAACTGTACCGATCGACTTCTTTCTTTTATTTAATATATCTTCTTCTCCTTCCTTTTCAAGCGCATACTCACAACCATGGCAGGAAAAGAAAGAAGAAAAGGAAAAAAAAAAGGAGAAATACATCAGACGATTGGTACTACAAAACTGAAAGATAACATTTAACAAATTCATAGTGACGAAGCTTTTCGACCTGCACTCATCGGGTCACAACGCAGGAATGAGAGAATACAAGAAAATACAAAAGTCAAGGAAGGGTGTGTATAGCTTTTGTCGGCACAATAGCGGATCTCTCGTATAACCCGGCTTAGTTCACTATTGTTGCCCGAGCACGCAGCTTTCAATATCTTCGCTTCTTAGAAGCGTTGTTCATTCAGTCGAGAGATCCGCTATTGTGCCGACAAAAGGAGTTTGTTCAAGCGCTTCGATTATTTTAGCGTGCCCGGATCATACCCGGGTCGCTATACTCACCCTTCCTTGACTTTTGTATTTTCTTGTATTCTCTCATTCCTGAGTTGTGACCCGATGAGTGCAGGTCGAAAAGCTTCGTCACTATGAATTTGTTAAATGTTATCTTTAAGAAATACATCAGGAAAGAGAAGGGGATATATCAAATGAATAACACAAGGAATACATATGAAAAGGAGACGAGGAAAGATTGAAGGAAAAACAAAGAAATGCATAAGGAAAGAGAAGGGGATATGAAATGGGAAAACAAAGAAACTCAAAAGGAAAGGGGAGAGGATATAGATGGAAGGAAAAACAAAGAAATACATTGAATTCTATATCCTCTGTTCTTTCATTATGTAATTCTTTGTCCCCCCCCCCCCCCCATCTATCCTCTATTTTTTGTTTTTCCTTCCATACATCCTTTTCTCTTTCCATAGGAATTTCTCTGTTTTTCCCTTCACCTATATTCTCTCCCCTTTCTTTATGTATTTGTTTGTTTTTTCTTCCATCTATCTAAGTTCGCGAAATGCCGCGGGAAATGCTGATCGTAGTAGGTCAACACGGACACATCTAGGATCACACCAGGACAGTGGCGTATCTAGGTATTCTGCTGCCCGGGGCAAACTATCAAATCTGCGCCCCCCCCCCCCCCCCCCACGCCCAAACTCAGATTTAATTTAGAAATCATGGCACTACATGAAAATGAGTTTGATGCACATAAACTGGCATTGTGAGCCAATATTAATGAATTATTGAATAAACCAGGAGAAACGCAACCGAGCGGCAGATTTGTTTTCCTCTTCACCCCTCAAATTGAAATTTCTTTTATATTTTACCCTTAGAAAAAGAATCCAAGAGAATACAGCGACCTAGCAATATTTCTTTTGTTTGAATTTTGAACATCCCTATTTTGGGGGCGCAAAATAAATAAATACCCTGAAGAAATATATTTGAGGAACACTTTTATGCACTTATATCCCATCTGGGGGTGCAAAATTTAACAAGCTCCTGATTTATGCGGGGGTGGGGTAAAGCAACTAGAGTCAATCAATGGTTAACTTCACTTTAAAAACGACATTGGGGCGTGAAATAGCTAGATCCGTAACATAATTATGCGAGTAAGCAAAGTGACCGAGCTTTAGACAATTTTCGCATTGCAAACCCTATAAAACACCATTTCTTACGAATTTTGTCCTTGACTGGGGCACAAATAACCCTCAAAAAACATAAATATTCTTGTATTTCTCCCACTTTTCTCTCTCTCTTTGCGTTTTTTGCGCCCCCTTCAAATGCCTTCTGGGGCACGTGCCCCCTCTGCCCCCCGTAGATATGCCACCGCAGCAGGAGTGGTAAAATCACGGATTAGGACAATCAGGATGATACTAGTCGTCATGAAGGTCACACCAGCTGCAGTTCATCTTGATGTTTTGCTTCAAATCCAAGATGAGAGAGATACTCAACTAGCCCTGTTGCATTTTCCGTGTCTTGGCCACAAATGACCGCAGCGGCTTCGCACACTCGTTTATCGGCTCCGCGCTTTCCTGAACATTCTACGTGGCTTCCGCTTGCATTCGCGAAGCTGCCTGGCACCGCGGAGGCTTTATCAGGAGCGTTATTTTGATCTGGACCAAAATTTTGCATTCTGCGTCTTGTCCGCGCCCTAGTGGACGCCAGGTTTTAAGCAGATGGGTTTTCGTGATATGATGTATTATCCCCATTTCTGCTTCACTAGTTGCGTATGCCATTCATTTTATATTCCCTCAGATCTCCACATTTGAGGGTGAAAGCTAGAGAGAGAGAGAGAGGGAGAGAGAAAGAAATATATGTAAACATATTTATGTAATATCTTTATAATGAGTAGCCGGGTTAGAAATAAGTATAAAGGCCTTAACTTTTTGGATATTTTTCCATGTGAATAACACCTGTTCAGCAATCACGTGAAAAAACATAAACAATAGATGTGCTAGAAATGGTGAGGTGTTATCTAGAGGAGGAACGATGGCTAGTGCCCTTTGGTAAGGCATTAATCCTGATTACCAAGTCCCTCGGAGAGGAATTAATGCCGTCCGTGGCCCGGTTCCTCACTTACAAGCATACACATGCTTTCTTAGCAGTCAGGTAAAATAAACCATCAACCTAAATCGGATCGGATGCATTTTCAGTGCAGGTGGATAATAATGCACTTTTGTAAATCCATGTTTAGAGCTTTCTCGAGTATACGATTGGTAGGTTTCTAGTTTTGTATGAAATATGTTTTATAACTTTCCTCCTTATACGATGTCCTACTGCCCCCACTACCAATATTCTTCTTCAATTCTGTGCATTTTGTGTAGTTTATCGCAACAAAAAGATATGTCCTCAAAAAATAGAAAGTTAAAAAAATCTGAATTACATATTCTTTGTTGGAGAGAAGCGAGCTTGAATAAGGGTGTAATAAATAATACAATTTTAAGATAACATTTTCGCATTTTTACCTTGCAAAGCAGCGAAGATCTTTCGTTTTTCTTTTTCCTGTATTTTTTCATTTCTACAGATAGAATCATAAATCTATTGACAAAACTCTCATAGAAGAATTGTCAGGGATGTCCCTTTCTCCACCCCATTGGCTACTTTAGTGACCGTAATTTTATCACAAAACGTGACCAAAATTACAGACATAACCGAGACAAGTTATCATTACCTCTCTACCTCACCTTTGCTAGCTGCACATGTGTTCATTCATTGAAGGTTTTAGAGGAACAATTGCGTATAATAATTGAGATTACATTATCAGTTATGCATGTATGTGATATTGTGTATCCTACAAGCTTGATCCCATTTCCCCCATCCTAACAGATCCACTCACTCATCATGTCATGTCCGCGTTACGGGTTGGTGCCTAATCATGATCAGCTAAGTCAATCCACATCCAAGCAGCTAGCCAGGTTTCTCTGCTCTCTACCTTGCCTTACGAGCATGAGAATAGAGATGTACAGTCTTCACGATAAGTTTTACTCTGAACTTGATTCCCTGGCTACATCCTCACAGGTAATAAATCAAGTCAATGCTCATGAAATATAAACGTGCGTGGATGTGACATTGTCGTTGTTGTTTCATCAATCTTCGTAAATTAGAATGATTACTATATTTGAAAGATTCTGTGAATCACACGTTCAGTATTTCAGTATTTGTCGATCGCCGCCCCCCTACTTTTTGTGATTGCTGTTTTGCTTTCATTTGTTTTTTCTCTCTCATTCTTGAATACCTAGAGAATTTTGGAATGATTAATTTTCCCGAAATTACCACTTACTGAAATAGGTTCTATTCCTGTTCATAGTTTCAATATATTTTGAAACAAAAACCGTACATTTGAATGGGAGGGAAGGAAGAATACATTTTCCACAAATCGACGACATTGGCCAATTCTGTGTTACATAAATCCCAGTGATTTATGCTTTACCTTCTTCTCTCGCTTCTCCTCATTTTTGCAGCTGGTTATGAAGGACTAATCATATTTTATTTCTTGATCGTTTTTTATATCGTTTATGTTATAGAATCCTTACTTCAAAAACAACAGTCATATCAAGATGCTGGAGAATTGGTTGGAAAAGAAACATCAAGAACTATCGAGCAAACAGCTGAATTCTGCATACCTGGACCAACCTAGCTCCCTGGAGCAACTACGATCAGACGTATTACAGTCATGGCTCCCTCACTATGCTCAGATGCGGAAATCAGTACAGCCTCAGGATGATCATCATAGAGGTATCCAATCAGTGTCTCGGTGAGTCCCCCCCCCCCCCCCCCCCCTCATCTCCCTGTCTCTCATTTTTAGGGCTCAAATCGCTCAACGAGTCAAAGTGGTCTTGTTGCTATGTCAGCTCAGGTCAGTGGGTCCATTTTTTTTCGCACGGAATTCAAACCTTGCCTGATGCATTTATCTTTATATCTTTTCAAGGCCTTTTTTCCACTTTCTTTTTTTCTCCTTTTTCACCCTTTCTTTGTATTTATGTTTTTATTGTAAAACAACACGTCATAAACAATAACAGAACTTGAGATATACAGTAAACAACAACTACATGTACTTAAACTACCTACCCAACTGGTGACAAGACGATACACAACCAGAATTAGGGGAATCTAACATTTTCCTAAGGATATTAAGTATTAATCTAAATTAAAGGACCACTTCTTGAAATGCAATGCTAACTTATTATTCTTTTCTGCTATCCTGTTTTGTGTTTCACTTTGACAAACGACATAAAAGCCTGGAAATTTAAATCAACTTCTTGAAACTTACATCTCATAATATAGAATTTAAGACATAAAAACAAGAAATTAATACACATATCATGTTTGCCACCAATATCAAAACCAAAAATAAAACTGACATCAGGATAAATTGTTGTTTCATTGATAATACAATCAATGTTGTCAATGAGCTTTTTTGGAATTGGTAATACCTTTTCACATTCACAAATATATGCTTTAACGTCTCTGGGTATTTACCACAAAAATAGTACAATGGTGACGTACTTCTGTCAATTCTAGATAAGAAAGACTTCACCGCAATAGCATTATGAAATAATTTAAAATAAAATGATTTTCACTGGGTCTCTATAGTACATTTGAAATTACGCTTATGAATTGATGGCCAGTCAATATCATTGGAATCCAATCCTAACCATTCTTCCCATTTACTTTCCATCTTTTCGATGAAACAAATTCTTTACTTCGTCAGACATCATAAGCATGTTTCGGAACCTTACAAGTGTTTACCAACCGCGATATAATTGCTTCAAGCAAGTCTTCTGTTACCTCAATAATGCATCATATTTCCTTCTTTTTTGGGAATATCAAAATCCAACACTAACTCAATTGTTTTCACCCTATTGAATCCATAATACAATTGAGATGTGCACTGCCCAATCTTTTTAACATTGTGTAATCATATTACTTTAGATAAATCCAGTGAGACTCAGATCTGGATAAAGATTTAGTTATATCTTCTGAGCGAGACGTATTTGGCCTTTAAATGGTCTACTGAAAAATATCTAGCTTTAAATCAAATCTAGATAACTAGGTGAATGATTTGACAAGTGAACTGAGAGTAATGTTGAAAGGTCAACACCCCAGTTTACTGTGATGGTTTTTGTACTCTTCTTTGTGATTCTTTTGGAAATGCTGCCCTAGAGGTAGGGATCTGTGAGAAGAAAGTTTGGAGAAAATCTCAGAAAAATAAAACCATGGTTCGATAATGAATGTAAACAGGCAAGGGATTCGTATTTTCAGATCAAGAACAGAAATAAGCGTGAAAGAAAGGGTGAGCCATCAGATAAAATAGAAGAGATGAATGGTGAAATTCGTAAAGCAGCGAGGGAATACAAACGGTTGCTTCGAAGAAAAATGAATTTATGTAGTAAATCTGTAAATGATAATTTCAGGTCAACAAAAAAGACAAAACCACAAGATTATTGGAAACTTTTGAATGGTTATTCGGGAAAGCAAAATAATAAATGAACAATTTATTTAAATGATTTTGTTGCATATATTCGAAGCAAATTTTAAAGGGTTACAGCATTTATATGATGTCTGTTCTTATGTTCTGGATAAAATTTCTGATGAAGACCTATTTATTGGTGTATATTCATTGCTATATGCAGACGATACTCTTATCTTGGCTGAAAACCCAAAGGAACTCCAAACGGCTTTAAACGCTCTATTTAATTATTGTGAGGAATGGAAATTGCGTGTTAATAGTGAAAAAAAAAATATAATGATTTTTTTTTTCTAGGTGGAAGGTACGCAAATACCCGGCTTTTAAGTATGGGAATGGTAATATTGACGTTGTACATGATTTTGTTTATCTTGGAGTTAAATTTAATTACAGCGGTAATTTTAAAAAGGCAAGTTTATAAACAGGTGATTCAGGCAAGAAAAGCCTTATTTTCAACGACAAATAAGGTACAATGGTTAAGATTATCATTGGATATTCAGTGCGAGTTATTCGACCAGTTAATCCTGCCAATACTCTTATATGGCTGCGAGGTTTTTGGTTATGAGGATTTGAGTCAGATTGAGATTTTTCATTGCAAATTCCTTAGACCATACTGAGTGTCAATAAATATACACTTGATTGTATTATTTATGGTGAGACAGGCCGTACTAGAATTAATGTTCAAGCTAAATGGTAATTTTTTTTGGTTAAAAGTAGTCAAAGGAAATAAGTCATTGCATGTAGATACTAATTCAGATACTCATTCAGATGCTATAATCTTTTAAAGTTACTTATGGAAAGAGATACCCAGTTGTCTAAATGGTTGTCATGTGTAGAATATACATTAAATAATGCTGGGCTAGGTAATGTGTTGCAAAGGCAAGGGATGGATTAAGTGATACATGGGTATTTCGTTTTCTTAAGCTAAGGTTGAGTGACATATCAAAGCAAGAAATATTGTCAAAAGTTTGGTTAAATAGCATTTGTGTTAATTATCGAACTTTCAAGAATGAAATTTTATTTGAAAAGTATTTGGTAAAGTTGAAAAAAAGAGATGCAGTCACTTTGTGTAGATTCCGATGCAGGTCACACTGCTTACCAATCAATAATGGGAGGTTGGAAAGTAATCCTGAAGAGAGAAATATTGAATGCCCATGTTGTGATCGAAAGACTTTTGAGGATGAATTTCACTATATTTTTGTCTGTCCTTTTTTCAAGAAAGAAAGACAGTTATATTTAGAACGACAATTTGTCGTGAGTAATCCTAGCACATTTTGCATGGATTAATTCTTTAATAGAACAAGTATTAAACAGTTAAGAAAGCTCGTAAGATTCATAACAATAATAATACAATTCCTTCCGATGGTTCCAAAGGCTGAAAAGCATAGTCCTATTTTTGTCAATAAAAGTGTAGTTATTCGAAGTGGTAAACAAAAAAAACCGCGTGATATTTTAGATTATTAATTGTATACTAGACCTTAGTTCATGTTTATTGTGTTTAAACTTGTAAATATGTGTATTCATGTCTTTGTATTGTATTATTCTATCTTACATTGTTTTATGTATTTTCTGTATTGTATTGTAAATATGTTGTACTCTCATACCCCTGAAGGGGTCGATAGAGTCAATTATAAAATGGGTTCAAGAATGTAGCCAATCAGATGCGCTGAAATGAGTCATGTGTGCGCTCTTTATTTTTACGCTAACATGCACAGGAGTGCAAAACATGCGCAGCAAAAAAAGCATAACTGCACGCGCACTGCAATTACCGATATATACCTATGCATGCGCGGCACCGAGTGCAAAAAGTGCGCAGCAAAAAAGCATTATCAAAAAGTAGAAATTTGTAGATTGTATGATGGGGTGACCATATTTCGCGCACATTCAAATTTTTATTAGAAATGTGATATTCGATACTTGATTTCTCATATTCTACAATAATTTATTTATAAAGTTTTATACCAAACGGAAAGCAAAATTCTGGACTAAAACTTGATTCAACAAGAACATTAATCGACGAAGAATTTCGGAAATATCGCGATCTCAAAACCCAGTGTCGGATCGCAAAACACTGAAGAAAAAAAAAGGGCATAAAAACCACGAGACCTAAGTTCGCGCACGTAAATTAACATCTAAGTTATCCAACGTAGCGGTCCAGCAAAGGGAAGATAATTGCATCATTTGTAAGACAAAATATCATACAATCATTTGGTATCACGTTTTACCTACAACTTTGATGACATCTTCTATCAAAATGAGGATTTTTGGACCGTTGTCGGTAACTTCATATTTTTCGGAAACTGACGCAAAAAGTTGCAAAATTGCCGATATTTTGTCAATATCTTCATTATTTCTCACCCAGCTTAAAAGAAAATATAGTCCATATGTAATTTTAGCTTCCTCTATCTAATAGCGCTATCAGATTTTCGAAATCTTTTGTAGTTTTTTAGATATTGCCCCGTGCGCGAACTTAGGTCATGCGCGAAATATGGTCACACCACCATACCAAAATACATCTCCATACAAAATTTGAAAGAAATCCATCCAGAAATGTGACCTGGTGGGGTTCAAAGTACATTGTCATAAAAGACTGGATAGACCCGTGGGCGTGGCCTTTCTGAGGTAAAGGGGGGGGGGGGGGGGTTGTTGTCGAGATCACTAATTTACCTGAGTCTGTGTTCCACCAATAACCGATAAACCTTTGTTTGTGAGCGACAACATTATTATTGGGGTGGGAGGGGCATGTGCAGAAGCAAGTAATAGAATAATTTGTTCTCAACCTAAATCAACCGTGAGTCTATTTTCATTTAATGATGAATAATAATACATAACATTTATATTGCGCTGAATACATATGTTTCTAAGCGCAGAAGTAGTATTATTACCCTGGCTTTAGCAGTCAAGGAATAAATTCCTACCACGTACCCATTTACTACACCTGGGTGGAGAGTGGCGAATGTAGATGAAAGTCTTGCCAAATGACATTCGTGTCGTGGCGGGACTCGAACCGCGAACCATGAGATCCACCATGAGATCCACAGTCCGGTGACGTATCCACTAGACCCTACGATACCTTTATTTGATAAATCTAATTCGAATATTTTTTTCCTTGCCAATTTCTAATGAAAGCACCACCTGCAATCACTTGTTCCACATCAAATGACTGTTAATTTCATATTCGCGAGTGAGCCCCTTTTCTAAAGTTAGATTTTAATAATTATCATATTTAAGGGAATGTTAGGGTTTGACTGGGCGAGCGAGTGTAGAGAGCGAGCGGAAAAAATAGTAATACCGCTCATTGAAAGAAATTGCCAGCATAAACGGAATTTTCTTGGCAAGGGGCGGAAAGGGCACAATCATATTGAATGGAATTTTGATTAGGCGAGCGAGCGTAGCGACCGATAAAACTTTGTTGACACTTGTCTTTTGATAATAATGTATAGCATAAACGGGATCCTCTTTCTACGAAGTGGGGGGGGGGGAGCACATTCGTATTTAAGGGAATTCAAATTTTATTTAAACTTTTTTAAAAATAATAATTGGTAGCATAAACGGGATCTTCTTTCTTCGAAGCGGGGCGGGTACAATCGTATTCAGTAAGGGAAAGTTGATTTCATTTACAAGGGAATGTCTATTTTGTTGTTATGTTTCGTTTTTTTAACGGAAGTTTTAAGTTCTGACGACATAAAATGCCTTATGACCAATTCTATAACAACTACCCCCTACACCGGATAACTACACCGGATAACTAGTGCACTTATTAAAAGGATAAGATATTTGATAAAATAAATGACTCTTTTTAGGGGTCAAAAGGGCACATAATGGAAGGAAAACGCCATGTATCAGAATGAAAGGGGCAATAATATTGAGGATAAATATGGCTCTCAACAAAAACGAAAAGGAGCACCTATTAGAAGGAAAGTATCACTTTATTGAAAAAAAAAATGAATATGTGTACTTGTCTAAGTAAAACAGGCAACTCTCAGAATTAATAGGGGAATAATAGATGAAGGGGTATTTATCAGCTTATGAGAATGAAAATGTTGCAAAAGAAAAGAAGCACTTATCGAATGAAAAGGGGCACGTATCAGATCTGAATAGGGGTTTTATCAAAAGGAACGTATATTTACAAAAGGGACATTTTTTAGAGGTGAAAAGGGAACATTAATAATTAGATAAATTTATATAGCTACTATATTAGTTATTCTGCTTTGCTGTGATGTAGTGTAACAGAACTCTCAACTATTCTACTGAATAAACACACATTATAAAGAAACTATTGGGGGGATACTTGCAAGAGTAAATGTAGCACCTGCTTGATTTGAATATGGTAGTAATCCCAGTTAAGGGTGGCTTTTATCATAGGTGGTAAGGGAGACTTTGATAATAATGTGGAACTGGCACCGGTTAGAAAGAAACGTTGACACTTTTCTGAAGTAAAAGGGTTAATTTTTCCTAAAAGGGGTACTTTGGGGATATTTTTTAGGTGAGAAACTGTTCACGCCCAGAACGTACCACTTTTGCATGTCACCGACTGTCAGATGTACAACATTTGTTAGAACATGGAACAGTTATCAGGGATTTTTCATGTAAAGGGAAGAGACAGTTAAGTGGTATCGAGATTCCCAAACATGGGTGTCGATCCCGTCGGGTGGGGGGGGGGGGGGGGGGTGGGCGGGCTGGGGTTTATATATGCCCCCTGAAATTTGAGGTGGGGGATGGCCTGTATAATCCCCCAATATTTTTGGATGTGAGAATTACTATACATTAACTTAAAACTAATAATTATCCAAATTCATTATTTAACAACATTTAATCATACAGAAAACCATTTCGGGATGCTCTTTCATAGACAGATATTTGAAAAACTGGTGTGGGATGGGGATACCCCCCCCCCCCCCCGCACCATCCTCTCGCCGGTCATCCCCCAGTCATGAACACAGATCCACACCCCTGTTCCCAAGGAAAGTTATAATAAGTGACCTTAAATTAAATTCCATGTATACAAATAAGGATTTATTTTGTAATAGATACGATCTATCATAAGATAAAAATCATCTTTGTCTTTTATTATAAAAATATAAAATCATATCCCATCAAAGATTAAATGTGCTGTCTGTGTGGTAATTTTTATTTGCCCAGATTTGCACATTCATTGACTTGCATATTAGAATAAATGTACATTATTCCACTAGTGTCCCGGTTGTTTTACTGTGCTTACATAATACAATACACAAGAGAGGGGTTTTATCATCCATAAGTTCTGTGTCTCTGACAGTAAAAGCCCGATCAGACTTCCCCGATATGCACTACAATAAAATAGTTGGACACTGCCAGGGCAGATTTGGGAACTGCTATGTATAGGGAACTGCTATGTGACCGGTCCATCCATCCTACAACGTATATGTAGGCAAGTTTTCTTACATATTCAATATGATTTTGATACATTGTCAATATACCTTGGCGAGACCGACTTCCTAGTGGTCGACCAAATGATGAAAGCCATGCAGACGTAATTTTGATGGGGTGGGTGCTAGTATTCTGTATAGCTCAAAATCACCGTTACAGCTTTTAAAGTTTGGGAGCGAGCAACAGTTTGGACACTGTTTAGTCAAAACACTTCTTCCTAATATCCAGAAAGATTTGAATTGAAAGCTCAGAATATATATGTATATATAACCACCATTCATCATATATGTATATATATGTATATATATGTATATTTGACTAACGGGTACATTAAGTCGACACCTAACAATGCAGTTTATTCCGTCATAATAGCGATCCCTACATTAGGTAGACAGTTGGTACATTAGGTCGACAGTTGAACAAAGAAAAAGAACGAAAACTGTCCTCCTAATGTACCCATTAGTCGTTTATATCTATATCTATATATATATATATATATAGAAAGATACAATTAATGAATTCCAGAGAAGACATTGGTAATGCATTGAATTCCAACTTTTATATTTATTTTCACCAAATTTTCGATCCTCACGGATCTTCCTCAGGGTAATGAACAAAGTGAAATATGTATGTGAAGCTCTGCTCAGAAAAAGTTGAAAAAGTTGCTCTGAGCAGAGCTTCACATACATATTTCACTTTGTTCATTACCCTGAGGAAGATCCGTGAGGATCGAAAATTTGGTGAAAATAAATATAAAAGTTGGAATTCAATGCATTACCAATGTCTTCTCTGGAATTCATTAATTGTATCTCTCTTCATGCTTTTCCAACACGCGGTTATTATATATATATATATATATATATATATACAAATTATGTAAATTATGTATAACAATGCGCCCTCCCGGCTATTACCATAATGGCTTTATGGCAACACAAGGACTTGGGACCCTTGTTGTGCGGTTACACATTGTGGGGAATTAAGAATGAACATTTGCTTGCATGTTGTTCAATTAGGAATGTGTGATAATTTTCAAATTCCAATAGTTTCGTGATGTGTAACTCATTATTAACCATGACAACGTCCAAACACAAATGTGACAAACACATCCGCAACCAACTTTAAAGGCCAAGTCACCCCCAAAATTGAGTTAAATCAATAAAATTAAATTAAACAAAAAAGTTAAAATAGTAATGTTAATGTTTTGCATTGTTTCCTGAAACAATGATCTGCATAACATGGGTTGTATGCAAATTATTGAGCCGTTAATGCCATAAGCTCCCTTTTCCTTTTGTATTTTATTATATGAAATTTCAAATATTTCAGTTTTCTTCTCCAAGAATGTAAAACAAAGTTTGACTTGGTAGAATGTGTACGATCATCATTATTATAAGTTATTGTGATACAATGAAGAGAATCTTTATACACATCTATGAAAAAAATGAAATATTTGAAATTTCATATAATAAAATACAAAAGGAAAAGTGAGCTCATGACATCATCGGATCACTAATTTGCATACAGCCCATGTTATGCATATTACTGTTTTACGAAACAATGCAAAACTTCAAAATGCTGTAAATTTCTTATTTTTATCCGATTTTGATATGTTTTTACTCTACTGATTCAACTCAACTCATTATTTGGTGGACTTGGCCTTTAAGACAAACAAGCTGATTCTGATATCTACGGTGGAAAATAATATAAGATTCATTTGATATTGTTCAAAATCAGTTTGTTTAACATTTATTTTGTATTGGTCGTTCACATTTCTTTCTTTGAAAGATTTTATCTTCATTGACATTCTGTTTCCATGGCAACAGTTTTTATAAATCAAATTTAGCTCTACTCCCATTAACTAAAGATCTTAAATAATCAAACAAACGGCAAAAGTTATTAGATGTTTATCATTAATTCATGTTGAAAACAACCATAGTATTTTGTTAGAAATACAACACAATAATATATTTGTTACCATGGTAACGGCCTGCACATGTAGTAGTCACATCTATCACCAATTTACTAAAATAAGTTATAAGTGAGTGTCCTGTAAAAGAGAAAATAACAATGGTCAATATCAATACATGTACTTACCTCTTTTTAAGGTAGCATCAAGGGATTTTGCTCAAATATCAGTTTTGTTCTTACTGTTTCCGTGGAAACAGGCATTTTCAAACACGATGGACACTTGTTATAACTCTTATTTGGGTTTTAATCAAGTGAAAAACTTTTGATACATTATTTTGAAATGTTACAATGTGTTTTTGTACTTACTTATCACGAATACATGACAATTTCTTAAATTCTATTGTTTTTGATCCGTTGCCATGGTAATAGCCCTTGTGGTCACGCCCACCTTTTAATTTAGGGCAAAGAAACACATTTTGAGAGTTAATAGTCCCATCTAACAGGAAAAAAAAATAATTTAAGATTGTTTCTAAGGAGGTGGGGACACTTAAGTTTTTGGCCCATAGACTATACTGATAATACATCGGATAACTGCCTTTGTACATGTACACTCTAGATGTACCTTCAAATAGAGTTTTTAAGTCAAAATGCGCATCTAGTAAAAATACATCGTTCTATTTGGGATAACATAAAATGAGTTATCTACCACCTTATCGGATAATTTCTTTTCTGTGTGTGACATGACATTATACATGATATGTTTAATCAAGAAAAAGTGTTTAAAATGACAAATTTACGTTGGGTAAAAAACTTTGAAATATTGTTAGTTTTCACAACCTATTATTTTGAGTAAATCACAGTTTTATGTTTCATTACGCCATACATGTGTGCGTAATATCCAACATTCAATTGTATATTAATAGGGTTTATAACTTGAAACTCAAAATAAACCTGATATCACTTGAAAAGTCTTAATCAGGTATTACATATTAGTAGGTATAGCACACTAAAATATGAACTACTTTGGGGTGTGCAAAATTGGTCTCATTTCAAAGAGCGTGACAAAATATGAAATTTGGCAAAAATATAATCAAGATTGGATGAAAGGTTCTCGAGATATGATTCTGGAAAGTTTCGGAAATAATCCCGAAAACCTGCCACAAATTGCCATTTTTGGCCAAAAATGTGTTTTTCAAACTTTTGCACACCCACAAAATCCAAATTACTGACTTAAAACAACAGCAAATTACAGAACCAAGACAACTCTCATTGGTTTATCAAATTTTTATAACAGTAGGTATGTCACTGATCTCAGATTTGTACAATACATCCATGAATATGCTGTTTTGTTCAAAATTTACGCCCGCAACTTAGTAAATTGGCAAAAAATGACTAAGTCAGCTAATTAAATATGCGTAAAATGAATATCTCCACTTCTAAAAGTAGCACATGGCTGAAATTTGGTATGGTCATTAAGTCTCCCAAGTTGTATCCAAATATTTACTTTTAATGTGATTATCTCATTAAATATGCAAATTAGCTCATAAATTCCAAATATGCAAATTAGGTGGATGTTGACGATATTTTTCGGTAAATGCATGTAATTGATGGTACATGTTCATACAATTGTTACATGTACAGTATGTAGTTCATGACTCATGAATTTCTTGAGCACACTGTAGCTTTTTCAGAGCCTGATAATAATAAATGATGATTACTGATTTTGAAAATTGACATTACAAATTTGCAACTGGCTTAAAAGTTACATGATAGATAGAAGCTCATCATCCCACTCCTTTTTAGAGGATAGCAGAAAAGCTGGTTATAAGGAGGAGTTTCATCAAGTGTTTCACTCATTGTATAAAAAAATGAATTAGATAACAAGAAACTACAGACTTTCAGCTACAAGATAATAACTATGTTCAAAATTAAAAATTACCGATTTTTAGCGGAGCCAAGCACAGTTTCTTGAAATCCATTCTAGCTATAACTCTTCTTCTGAAGAAGCTATTGAAATTGCTGAACTGCCAACAGGTCAGGGGTCATTTTAGCTACCTTATATCAGTCTATTGTGATGAATGAAACACTTGAGGCTATTCCATTTTCTACAAGGGGTTTTTCAAAGTGATGCAGTTCAACCAAGTGTCGAAATCAGTGTTTACGTTGCGTGTGCTGCACTGTGCGGCAGGCGTAGGAAGCATGCACAGTGGGCTTGTCTCGAATGGGTGGGTTGCGGGAGCGGGATGGGAGCGGGAACGGGCACACCCTTTTGCTAGACAAGCCCCCCCCCCCCCCCCCCCCCCCCGGTTATCTCGAATAGACGGGTTCCCAGCGTGAAGTTCAATGAACGCGCCACTTCGAGAGAACTGGGGTGGGGGGAGGGCTTTTGTAACAGACGTTTTAGAAATTTTTGAAAAATGTACTCTTGCTGGTTTTTTCGTTTTTCTTTTGTCTAAGATGTAGAAAATATAATAAAGCATTATCTAAAAACAGCTTTTGACAAGGAAATCATTATTTGTGCAAAAAAAATATTTTAATAATTTAATAATTATGCATTAAAACACACGGGGACGAAAGGGCAAGTGGCGTAGCTAGGATTTTTAATTAATTTATTTATTATTATTTTGTTTGGCGTGACCTGGGCCCCGTAACATAAAGAGTGTTTAGCAAACTCCAATCTGAAATTAATCGCATTCGGAACATTCTTCTTGATAATGGATACCCCGAACAAATTGTGACACATACTATATCTAACACACTCAAA
The DNA here is from genome assembly GCA_025617745.1 of Heliocidaris erythrogramma. NCBI lineage: Eukaryota > Metazoa > Echinodermata > Echinoidea > Camarodonta > Echinometridae > Heliocidaris > Heliocidaris erythrogramma. The sequence continues at coordinate 49,000,444 of CM046859.1, read as the reverse complement.
TCTCAGACTAACCCCAACCCTACACTGCAAAAACCAGGGTGTTAATTTAACACCATCTCGGTATCTATATTGGGCTACAAGCTGGCGTTGTTTTAACACTAACTGGTGCTGTTTTGACACTTATCTGGTGTAGACCAATATCAAACTGGTGTTGTTTTAACACTAACTGGTGTTGTTTTGACACTTATCTGGTGTAGCCCAATATGGATACCGAGATGGTGTTAAATTAACACCCTGGTTTTTGCAGTGTATACAGGGACCTGCAAAAATGCCCCGTCTACCTAAAGCTTCCCTGGCGAGTTAAAGTTTCTTAAGGCACGGTCACATTGCCAGAACTTTGTTGGAGCGTTCCTTGAACGGCAGGGAGAGGGGGCCGAATTTCGACAACGCTCGTCACCGCGCACAAAATGGGGAAAAAATCGAAAACACGGGCGTTGCCTTAGCGGTGCACCGCTGAAGCCGGCGTTGCTTTAGCGTTGGTTTAACGGTAGCGAGCGGTAGCGAGCGTTGGTCCCGCTCCGACACCTCCATACCAACGCCAAACCAAAGTTCATCACCGCAATGGATCGCTGCTTCAACGCCCGACACCGTTCCAGCAATCCCGTGTCCGCTCGTAAAACGCTTACAACCGCTCCACCAAAGTTTGTGCAACGTTTGATCACCGCCCGGGCAAAGCTGGCGAAGATTTCTGTGTTGGCCTAGCGGACCCAAGCGTCCACGAACTTGCGTCTAGCGGTGCCAAACTTTGACTGGGCGTTGTTGGAGCGGTGGTGAACTTTGCCGGAGTGGAAAATTGCCCGCTCCTCACCGCTCGCAATATTTTGTGCAGCTCAAATCTTTCGGAGCGGTAGGAGGGACCATCAGCGGTGGCCGAGCGTATACGGCGTTGCCTTAACGGGGGCCAACTTCTGTTAAACGGTGGTGAACGGTTACGAGCGGTGATGAATTTTTTTCACCGCTCCAGGAACGCTCCAGCAAAGTTCTGGCGGTGTGACCAGGCCTTTACAAATATGCCAGTATGGTTTAGACTGCAGTTTCACACTGCTATCTTGCAGTCTCTACACGAGTTGTGTTCTCAACCAATCGCATGCTACCCTCAACTGTCAAGGATGTACTTCCCGCCCCCCCCCCCCCCCCCCACAAAAGTAATGTTGTATACCAATATGTGTGCCGGTGTGATGCCAGGTACATGGGTCGTACATCCCAGCGGTTGGCGGACCGCATCAAACAACATGTTCCATTCAGCCAATCAACGTGCCCAGCCAGCCCGCGCTTGAAAATCAGATTCCACTACTACTAGTAGATCTAACACAAAATGTGACTCAGCCATAGGCCAACACCTGCTTGCTAACACATTGTGTGCGCAAAGTTTAGCTTTCAGTATAACTAGTTGATTTTCTTGTTATTTGTTCATATCTGCGTGATAACCTGATGAGTTGCAGATCGAAAAACTTCGTTATCTTTTTAATTTGTTATCGTTTTAATGTTTTAATATGTTACTGTTTAAAACCATTTGGAAAGATAGTCCTTGTTAAAATTATAAAAAAAACAGCTTAGAAACTGACAAACAGGATACCCTCTGGAACATCATGAAAACTTTGCATGAAACTTAACCGACCTAATCTTAGGCTAAAATAAAAACATTCAGAAATAGTTGTCTCCACTAGAAAACCAAATTTACTGAATTTATCAAATAACTTCCCAAATCACACCAGATTACCCAAGACAAGTGACAAGGACACACAGGCTGGACTTTTAAGTCGATATTAAATCAACATGGCATGACAAAATGAATAATAAAGGTGGAAAACAGAAACTTTCAGCACAGAACTGCACTATTAGATAAACCCACTGTAATATTCACATAGAAGTAGAATTCAATTTAATGCAAAAAGCAGAACTGCCAGCAACTGTCAAACCCACTGTAATATTCACATACATGAAAGTTTCAATGTCATAATGCAAGAACAGACTATAACACATTTTATCAAACAATGAATTGTACCAACTAGCTGGAACAATATCCATTCCTGCAATATTCCTGTACAAATTCTCTATTTCCTACATCAGTAATTAAAACTCTATAAAAACCACATACCTTTACAGCAAGATAATATTTTCCTATAAAATTTCACCCAAACAAGCATAATTTATCTCCTTCATAAATGCTCTTATTCTTGAATAAAAAACAAACACAAATATTACTTAAATACACATTTTCCCAACAATTTACTAATAGTCCAATTCTCTATTTCCTTCTCTCTACCTTCCTTCTTAACTTGGCCAACAATTTACTGATAATCCAATTGCCAATTTCCTTAATTCTCTCTATCTTCCTTCATAACTTGACATATTATTAAATATCGGTATGTTCTCCAAAAATCCAAATCATTGCTGATTACAAACAAAATGCTTCATACACATGTTTCAATAAATAACTGTTATTCCAACAATCCAACAATTAGTTTTCTTGAAATGAAATGAAAAACTTAATAATCACACTCATCAATCTTTCTATGCATCTTCCATTTGCTTTCCTACAGATAACCCTTGATTATTTTCATCCCTATGGGTAGGATACTAATACCTATCCACATTTTGATTAGCCATATGCATATGGTACCCAAATTCTTCTTTCTATCTCCTCTTTCGCCTAAAAAAGACAGATGCAAGACAAATAAAAATTGCTCCTGCAAAATATCCTGAACCAAATAGATCACATCAAAAATCAAAGCAAAAAAGGGCAATAGACCCCTCTTTAAAAAAAATGATAAATAGATAACAGAATGCTGACAATAGACCCACTAACAGAACAGATAAGGAGGCCAAAATGAAAAAAAAAATGAAAAAAATTGAAAAAAAAAATGGAACAGTATCCTCTTACATAATCATAAGGATCGTTAAAAATGTACGGCATGCATGTACGCTCTAAAAAGGATTGGTCCAACAAAATTACAAATCTTTTCACTTAAAAAGCACAGAAGACAGAAAATTTATTTCATTTCATTTTCATCCCGTACAAATAAAAAAACTTACCATTGATGACTTACAATCATCAGATACACCAAGGAAATAGATATGTTATAGCAAATAATTAAGAAATAGACCACTGTCCCCTTGAAATTTCTAAAATAGGCCTAGACTCCATACATCACGAACCATTTGACCTCTACGACCTTTGAACTTTGACCTTGAGACCCTAAAATCTAATCCGTTCATCGTCCCTCACATATGTATACATGGGCCAAGTTAGAGTTTGATCCGTCAAACAGTTCTGAAGTTATTGCGAGAACGAACAATTTTTATGTACATGACGCCTCTAACCTTTGACCTTTGACCTTGAGACCCTAAAATCTAATCAGTTCATCGTCCCTCACATATGAATACATGGGCCAAGTTAGAAGCTGATCCGCCAAACGGTTCCTAAGTTATGAAAAGAACGAACAATTTTTATGTAAATACCCTGATAGCAGAAAGTGTTAACAAATGACGTGATATTTACGTCGTGATTTTCGTCTTTTTACGTCCTGTAATTACGTCAATAAGACGACAACTTGCACCAAAGCAAGACGTCAAGAGGACGTCTTATTTTTACGTCATCTCTACGTCTTCATTCCTCTTCCCTGATAGCAGAAAGTGTTAAAAATGACGTGATATTTACGTCGCGGTTTTCGTCTTTTTTACGTCCTGTAATTACGTCAATAAGACGACAACTTGCACCAACGCAAGACGTCAAGAGGACGTCTTATTTTGACGTCATCTCTACGTCTTGAACACTGCAAAAACTAAAGTGCTACTTTTAGGGGCATGTATAGTGACTGTACCTGAAATGCTGTTTATAGCACTTGTAGTGCGCTAATTTACCAGCAAAAAAAATGTGACCGTGGCGAGCCTCGAACCAGGTTCCGCTGATTGAGAGGCGCTGACGTTACCGATGGACTAACGAATGCTTCTTGCAATCCAGTTTAGTCATGGGAGTGAAGTAGATAACATGAACTATGTGGTGTCGTAAATTCACTATGTAACAATATGATCTGCTCTAAATCGTACAATGTGAGTTAGTCTAGCGGTAATCCCAGCAATTCTCGATCAGCGGACCCTGGTTCGAAGCTCGCCCAAATCATTTTGTTATGAATGTTTAGCAGTTTAAGGAGCCGGTCCAGCTCCCGTGAAAGTGCTGAAATAGCACGCTGTGTGCATTCAATAGCACTCTGAGTGCAGTCCCTATGCATGCCCTCAAAAAGTGCTATATACAGCACTTCAGTTTTTACAGTGTACAGATGACGTCAAAATAAGACGTCCTCTTGACGTCTTGCGTTGGTGCAAGTTGTCGTCTTATTGACGTAATTACAGGACGTAAAAAAGACGAAAACCACGACGTAAATATCACGTAATTTTTACCACTTTCTGCTATCAGGGTAATGACCTCTATACCTTTGAACTTTGACCATGAGACCCTAAAATCTAATCAGTTCATCGTCCCTCACATAGGCATACATGGGCCAAGTTAGAAGCTGATCCGTCAAACAGTTCTGAAGTTATTGCGAGAACGAACCATTTTTATGTACATAATGACCTCTGTGACCTTTGACCTCGAGACCCAAAAATGTAATCATTTCATCGCCCTTCCCATATGCATACATGGGCCAAGTTACAAACTGATCCAAAAAACGGTTTTGAAGTTATCGCGAGAACGAAAAGGGGACGGACGGACGGACGCCCCGAAAACATAATGCCTCCGGCACCACCTACGGTGGGCGGAGGCATAATAAGGGAAAGGGAATTACTTTTGGTATGGTATTTTTATTTATTGTCAGCATCAAAAGTCGTAGCCTAATGTAGTAGTAAACTGTAGTTTAATCTTAGTTTTATCTTCACCATCATACCAATATTTCATCACCTTACTAAATTCTTATTTTTCCTATAGGGGTATGAATGTGGGTGAAAATAATGTAATAATCCAGTAGTTTCAATTCCAGACCAGTTTCGGAACCCCTTCTCTCTCTCTCAATCATTCTCCATGGCCTATCCCATCCTGCGTCTATCCCCTTTGTGTAATTATCTAAACCTATCGCTCCTCTCCATTTTCTCCCCGGTTCTCTCTTTTATACAGAAAACGCGTCCATTCGGACTCTGATGAGGAACAGGAGGAGGAGGAGAAGGGGGATAATTATGATTACGGTGATGACAATTACAGTGGTCATGATGATGATGATGATGATGATGCTGATGCTGCTTATGATCATAGTTACGATAATAATGATGGTCATGATGATAGTGATGATAGTGATGATAGTGATGGTTATGATTTAAATGATGGTGATAATGATAACGATGATAATGATTATGGTTTTGATGATTATGGTTTTGATAACGATTATCATGATACTGATGAAGATGACGATATTATTGATGATGATGATGACAATGATTATGGTGATGATAATGATAATGATTATGAGGTTGATAACAATGATGATAATGCTGAAGATGACGATAGTGATGATGATTATGATAATTATGGTGATGATTATGATAATTATGGTGATGGTGATGACGACGATGATGATGATGGCAATGACGACGACGATGACCTTCCACGGCGACTCTGATAATGACAATTGAGACAGCATTTCCACTGATGAGTCTACAACGACTACGGCGGAGAAAACGAACCAAGACAGACCGCAATACTACCTCACCTTACGATTAAAATATTTACAAAGATATCACATTCTGATATTGTAAAATAGAACATAGTTTAACATCCAGAGCGTTTTAAACTGTGAAAGATTATCGATTATCTTGTAATAATGTTTGATTTTGACAAGAAAGTAGTTATGATATATTTTCTCTGTTATTATTTACCTGACGTTTGATCTTTTGAAGGAACGATTTCCTATCCGACAGAGGCTCTATACTAAACATAAATTTGATCGGATTCGTATGTTTGTTCTTGGTTATGCACACAGATGAAAAACAATAGAATATTTGTATTTCATATTTTTCTATATTCATTTTTTGTCATTCTACCTCGGAACAACCGTTCCAAATTAGTGCAATTCTAATTTGCTATGCAAAATACTGTCAAGTACATGTATTCATGCTTTTGTGTATTAAACAACAAGTCTCGGCTCCTACTTTTGACGAGCTGTATGTGTAGAGAAACTAGTATAGCCATATAGTGTCGCGATTTGTTTTGTTATATGAAGAAATGTCGAAAATTCTGCATTCCTACTACCTCTCACTTATCTGCATTTTTCACGTACTTCCCATAATATTTGCGTTCTGTCATTGTTTATTTCTTATAGATATATGGAGATATAAGTATAAATAATGTTAATGGATGTGCTACAAAACATAATTCATGTAATGTTTAAAGCTAGTTTTATACCAAGCGCCTGGTTGTATCACACGAACCTGTTTTTATTCAATGCTATGATATTCTCTTCGTTACCATCATTTGCAAAAGTTTAAGACCACCTCGGGATTTGTGGGTATTTCAATAATTTGGAATACTTTCTTTTGTCTCATTGAATGATTACATAACATGTTTACTACATTGATTATTAAGAGTAATGGTATAAGCCTATAGTTCAAGTATGATACATAGGTTATGCCATGAAAATAATTGTATGTCTGAAAAATAAGTTTGTTTTTTTTTCTTTCTTGGACTTATTGCATTTTGAAATAGTGGTGTTAATTTTTTGCAAATGATGGTACTAACATGGAGACGAAACCATTCATGTACCTATATATTCCAAACGATAATGTGTTTTACATATACCGTGATTGTTACAAGATTTGTATTGACGATATCAAGAGCAGGTCTATGTTGTAAAATATGACTCTAAATATTTCTACTTGATTCACAATTTCACATCAGACTGCTACAAACATGAGACAATAAGTGTTTGTTTAATACGTTTCATTTATAATCATTAATATTAATACTTCAGTAAAAATGATAGTCAGGATTATATTATGTGTTGAAATGATTTAAATGTTTGTTGTCAATATTGCTGAAGGAAAGCTGTGAAGTGGATGTGATATTCACGGATTGTACATAATATCGGACATGCTCGCTCTTTATTTCTTTTTCATAGTCACTCACCATTTACTTGTGAATCAATTATTAGCAATGGTCTGTTTATCTTTTTTTGTTCGAAATAACGATGCAATACCAAATATCACACAGTGTAAAATAATTTTTTTAATTAAGTGAGCACAATTTGCTCACATTGTACCCTAATAATATAGGTTTTCCGGGTCAGTTTCATAATTTTGTCATTCAAGTTCATATCCCGAGCATTCAATTTCCCGCTCGCAGCACTGAATCGGCTTTCAAATTAAAAATCCAGTCGTTCAGTTTCACTATCCAAGCAATCATTTGTTCATTTGCGTCATTCAAATTTAATATTAAATTCATATTAATTTCAAGCCGGCGACGGAATCTCATTGGTCATTTATATTCGTGAAAAAATAAATTGGGCTTCATTATCAAGACATTTGCCTTAGGTCTATCTTTTCATTCTCAACAAACCTGTTTAAGGATTATACAATAAATGTTTTCGTTGAAACTGATAACATGAACATTATAAACATCTTGTTTGTTATTAATATCTTATTGGCTTCCACTTGTGAGATTGTGAGATCATGTTGTTTATCAGTTGGTCTTTGAATTGACGCATTGTGTGGTTAGTGTTGGGGTATTGTCTTTTTTATGTGTGGTGTGTTGTTCGGATCATATAAAATTTCTTGAAATGACATTAAAAAAAAGTATTGAAGAATATATATACAAGAACCTGAGTGAAGAATGCATGAATATAAAAGGACGTGATATCATTGTAAGGAGATACAACTTCAGAACAATATAGAATCTTAAAAAATATAAATAAACATACGACATAGAAGCTTATGAAAGTAAGATTTTTGCGTGTGTGTGTGTAAGGGGGGGGCGGTGTGCAGGTGGATTGCGTATGTGAGCTCGTTTAATCAGGAACAACCAACGCTCATCCCCTCGCCCCCTCATAACCCCCTTGTTATTATTATCATTATTATTATTATTATTATTATTATCAGGGACAGATCCAGGATTTTGTAAAAAAAAAAGGGGGGGCACAGAAATGCAGGTCTGTCAACGGGGCGGGTCCAGAATTTTGTAAGAAAAAAAAAGGGCCGGGGCACAAAAATGCAGGGCTGTCATCCGGGGCGGATCTAGGATTTTGTAAAGGGCGGGGGGCAGAGAAATGCAGGGCTGTCATCAGGGGTGGATTCAGGATTTTGTAAAAAGAGGGGGCACAGAGCCGAAAATTACACAAGGAGCTATTTTTGTGTGTGTGTACTTTTGGGTTTCAAAGGGGGGGGGGGCAATTGCTCCCCCCCCCCCCCCTTGGATCCGCCCCTGATTATTATCATTAATCAGGGACGGATCCAGGATTTTGTAAAAAGGGGAGGGGGAACAGATGGTTCGGTGTAAAAATGCCAGAGGAAAAATTGCCAGAGGTAAAAATGCCAGAGGAAAAAATGCCAGAGGAAAAAATGCCAGAGGTAAAAATGCTAGTGGTAAATGTAAAAGAAAAAAGTTGTCAGAAAAGAAAATCTGAGGAAATTTGAGCTAAGATTGAGTAAATTGAGTAAATTTTTTATTCTTGTACATAGGCCACATGGGTGGAAATCCTGAGGACGGGGGCGTGTCCTTTCTAAGTTTGGGAAGCAAAATGTTAAAATATGTTTGACCTTCCTCGAAACTATTAATTGTGGAGGACGGGAGGCATAACGTAGAAAATGTTGTTTTTTTTTTCTATTCACAGAACCGAAGCGTTCCCAAATTTGTTGACATTGTACCATCCCATTTATCTCAATTTCTCCTAGAGGAACTCGCACTATGTAGAGTTGTTTGAAGAGTTTGGGGCCATAGAAAAATTGCCATCCATGAAGCACCTTTCTGCGTTTGCGAAGTGCCTAAGACATTTCCCTGTGGAAAAGGCAATTATTCTGTTCTCGGCCTTAGGCCCGTTGTCATACAACAGAAATTGGGTTGGTTGTGGACCTTCTGTGAGGGTGTTGTCCTGGTCCATGTAGCTCCCTCAATGTTGCCGGTTCTGCCGGGCCCTTTCGTTGGTTTACGAGTGATCTCCTAATGACAGCCCTGCATGATTGGAAGGCGTGCCTATGCCTCCCTCGGAAGATTTCTTATAGTATCTGTATATATCTGTTTTGGTTAATCATTGGTTGCAGAAGCCAGGCCTTCATCTCCTGCCTAGCCTTCGCTATTTCAGATGCCACATGGTCTAGCTCATGGTTGTGAGGGTTTCCTAAACGCGGTTGTGCCCTATTCGGATCAGTCTTTATCGTGCCTTTGCACCCACGAGTGCGATTAATACAGTTCCATATTATTGTTGTTCTACCTTGAAATTTCTGAGTGTACATGTGTCCTTCGTAAATGATCTTTACACCTCCCTTATTTATCGGAATTACCTCCATCCTCCTTACCAGCCCCACACCTCAACCTCCAGAGGACCCAACGTACAACATTGGATATGAATCCGCTGGTGCCTGTTGACCCTCTGCTGGGTTTCTCTCCTACAGATGCGGGAATGTTCATCAGAGGTTGTGGCCCCCTTCCTCCCGCGAATGTGCAGGATCAAGACCCTGCCAGTGGCCCCGACCTTTTCAAGGATGGCCTTGAAAAGAATCAGCTGTGTTGACCACGTCCCTTGGGGTGTGGAATAATTCAATCCCACTTCCCCGAGGGCACTGGTCCTGGCGTCGCAGATAAGCTTATCCAGGACGTCCAGGGCTGGGTCATCATAGGTGGAGGCATACTTGGGGTCGCAGTAGTTAAGAACTCCCCCACAGAGACGCACCGGAGCTCGCGGTTTCCTCCCGGAGAAGGCCTCTATGCACTCCAGCCCCTACTTCCCCAACTTGGCCTCTAGCCGATCCAAATGGAAATGGCTATCGAAGGCTAAGGGGATCGGGGGCCTAGAGGCGACCTGGGCAAACGAAGTACCCGGCCCCTTAGAGCGCACAGCAGGGGACTTCGCTGACACAGGAAGGCGGGACCGCCCCCGCCACAGGCGTAGCCTTGGCAGGAACATCGTCCCTGCTTTCTTTGTTGAGCGGCGGAACGGTGTCCCGCCGCCCCAACGCAGCTACAGGCTCGGGATCCTCTGCCTGGGATTCCTCACCCTTCACCTTCACCGACGTGTCCGCAATGTTCTCGGGCAGGGGGACCCACCCGAAATAGTGCAGCTGAACCACCTGGTCCCTATCCAGTTTGGACACGAGCCAAGCTAGGATCCGCCAGTGAAGGAGTGCCGCATGTGTGTTAAGAGGCTGTGTACAGATCCGAGAGGTAATTGCGCCTCCCGTCTTTTCAAGGAAGAAAAACATTTTCACCGGGACTCCCAATCGTCAGGCCGCTCCTTGTCAACAAGCTCCATCAGCTCACGCAGGCGATTAGACCCGGTAAGGGCTTGAGCAAGGAACCATAGGTAAGCTAGGTAAATCGTGAATCCTTCGGGGTATACTTGCCTTGGCAGAGACGCACAGCGGCTGGCATGTGCCCGTACACATGCTTCCTTAGCTTTGCCGCTGGCCGTTCCTGACGCATGGGACAAGGCCCCCGTGTCGTACGTTTTCGGGCAGGCCCGCTAACGGACCCGCCTAACGGCCTTTTCCCCGAACTGGGTCGGTTGCCAGCATCCGGCTTGGTCTGCTCGCTGCTGCACCCATTTCCCGAGAGGAAAAATAGCGGCCGAGTACGAACTTCATGATGATTTCTTCTCTGACATTAAATCCTTGGCTGCATCTTCAAAGGTAGTATGACAACTCAGTGTTAAGGCAACACAAATATGCGTGGATGCAGAATTATTTTATGTTATTTTATTTTATCAGTTTGCATATATAAGCATGACTGATAAATTACAGGATACTGTATGTTTGAAGCTCCAATGAAAATCAGGCAAGGGAAAAAGAATGCGTGAGTGGGGGGGGGGGGGGGGGGGGGGGATGTCATCGAGACCTGTACATCAGCCGTGTAAATCGCTTTCTGAAAAGCAACCTAAACAGGAATTGCAGGAGTAGTTTGATACCCTAAACAGGGAAACCTGTATCTCTGATTTTTATAACCTTAACGGCAATATCTTGCGTGGTATTTTTCATACTATTTGAGGATTACATCGTCATTTAGACAAAAAGGAACCGAAATAGAAATTTAACCTTTAATATTTAGAACACATTACCAAACTATATGCCTATATACATGTAGGCCTATCCCCCCACCCCTTCCACGGATGTTCTTATCACCTTTGAATTTGATATCCTTTTTCTTGATTTGGGCCGCTTTTGATACCCTAAACGCGTAACCTTACCCCCCCCCCCCCCGGGCTATTTACATGTACATGTAGCTCCATCTGGAATCCCACTCTTGCTTGTTCTCTCTCTCTCTCTTCTCCGTCAACCCCACATGTCACTCCATTTTTGATTGATTGATTGATAGGCTTATGTGGCCTTTTATTTGCATCCAAGATAAAAACATATGACAGGGTAAAAGAAACTCATAAATAAGACGTAGATATAGAAAAATACAAAGACAATTATGACAAGAAAAATTACAAAGAATGTACAACAAAGACAGCTACATGTATATAAAAGTATAAGGATGCGGGGATCAGCAAAGGCCGCAGGCCTATCAAGGCTAATCCCCTATTTAGTGTGAAGAATTAGAACAAATTTACATGAAATCAGAACATTTTTTTAAAGTTAATTAATATGACTCAACGTCATGTTTATGTTTCAAGGCCCCCCCCCCCCCCCCCCCCCCCG